>WBMY01005598.1:476593-516883 GCA_013397315.1 Donacobius atricapilla
TGAGATTTCCTAGCGGGCGCGTACTATGAGAGGTCACTCGGGGGGAACTTTCCACTCACGGGCCGGCCTGCGAGAAGGGACCCGACCCGAGCGGGGCCGGGNAGCGCCGCCTGCTCGTCCCGGCCCCGGCTCCGCGCTGCCGCCGCCCGCTCCCGCCGTCTGGCCCGGGCCCCTCTCCAGCGCTGCCCCACCGCTGCATGGAGGCAACAACTGCTCTTTTTCCCCCCCTCGACTCCACTTGCTGATCTTCCCCACCTCTTCAACGCCATGGTCGCGTGCTTTCCCCGTTTGCCCTCCTCACCTAAGGCCCTCCCTCCAGCCTGACCTAATCCCACTTGGAGTTTTTTCGAAGTGTTCTCCCGGGATGTCTTCAGGCTCCAGACCATATTATTACATCAATGTCTCCACCCGGGTTTCTTGCCCTCTGATCTCTTTAAGAGGAAGTGCTGCCTATAGAAATAACTTCTGCCCAACATCCATTCCATGTATAATGTGTATTCTTCCATTTTTGCATCCCATCATCTTTGCCAATGCCTCTCAGCCCTCCTTCTCCACTGCCTCAGTTGAAACATCAATCATATCCTTCCCCTTAGATTGGAGAACTTTACAGAGAACCTACTGGTTTTGTCTTGCCTAGACAATGAACTCGTGGGGTCACACACTTGAGTGTCTCCCACCATAGTGAAGAGTTGGGACAGAACAGGTGGTCACATGCTATTGATGCAAAGTTAGTGATAAATTTCAACTCATTTTCCTTAGTAAAATATCGAAGTTTAAACCATGTAATGTATGAGGTTGGCCATAGCCCAATCTGAGCATCTCCTTAGGGATGCTCTTCAGTTTTAGTTAGACCTAGCTCCAGCCTCGGATGCTTTTGGCAAAGTGCCAAAGAATCAGATCTTGTGTATCATGAAGAAACAAATGGGAAAACAAGTAGTAGTACCAGACATTTATCTCTTCATTACCCCTTTTTGCTCAGGCATTCATGAACTGAAATGTGTACTGCAGAACAGAATATATTGTGTAGCAAGTCACAGCAGCAGTTATTTGTATGCTTTTAAAGCACGTCAGCATGGCGTTCTGTGAGAACAAGGGGTTCAAAGAAACAGGAGCTAAGTTCAATCAAATTGTAAGAGGTACTTATTAAACGCAAACCCTTCAGATGTGCTCTGGGATTTTATCACAGTGTCTCCATTTTTAGGCTTAACATACTCTTTAAAAACACAAAAATCTCTTAAAGTAATGTGACCATAAATGTAAAGAAAGAAGAATTTTGGTCCAAATAATATAATTTTTTGGGTGTTAGGGGTAAGATCTGGATAAGACAGAGTTGCATTTCTCCAAAAGATTGATGCCAGTGAGAAATGGCACAGGTTATGTTATGTTTTTAATAATTTACAATATTACTTAGGTCTCTTTAGGCACACAGTTTTGTCCCTTGGAAAAATCCATAGAAGCAGGCTGGAGTCCTCAAGTTTTCACAAGAGCTGTACAACTTGTCAGTTCCTTCTCCTCCACTTTTTTCCTCACCTCTGGCTCTTAGCATGGTCTGCAGCGTCTCACACAAGCTTGTTTCTAGGCCAGCATGGTCCTATTACCCCACTTTCCTCATAGATCCCGAGTGATGTGTGAGAGGGCTTGTAGCAATGCAGGGAACACTGAGACAGTCAGATGCCTTGATAATGAGGAATATAAAATATCACAGCTACATAAACCAAAAATGTACTTCCCTCAGCACTTCAAATGCAGAACTGACTGACTAGGAATATAAAAGTCCTTTCTCCAGAGTCACTAGTTTCTGAGTGGAATGCCAGCTGTCATTCCTGAAGGAGATTGCAACAGAAGAAATCTTGGCTTCTCACCAGAGGGGTGAAAAAGGAAGACAATGAAGATATCAGGTACATCTGGATTAGAGATTTTTGTTTAGTGATACAGTTTGAGATTAGCATACCCTTTGTAAGAAAAGTGTTCATATTTGACTCACTCTGCAAACATCAGGAGCAAACAGAAATTTTAGTGAATCACAAAATAACATTGTCTAGAAATAAAAAGCACTATTGAGGCCCATTTCCTCTCCTCTGACTTGGATTGAGTGCTCTTGCCCTTTAGCCTTGGTGATCTCAAACTCAGGCACCTACTGAAAAGCAATTACAGCTACTCTGAGGGTAGCTAAGGGAAAGCAAAAGCATGCCCAGAGCATGATGCACCCCACTGCAATAGAGCACCTTCAGGTTTCTGGAGACATTCACCTTGTTCCCTTGTCTATAAAGGGAGTGCAGACACCACCTTTGCCTGGTCACTGAATTCTTAAACAGCGATGCGAGGCAAGAAGAATCCCCCTCCTCCCTGACTGACCATAGCAGAGAGATCACACAGTTCTAAATATGGTAATACAGAGGGGATGATGTTAAACTGAGGGTATGGCTCTTACCCCAGGTATTTTTGAAGATGTCCGACTACAAATGTGGAAGGACACAGACTAGATATAGATCAACTTTCTACCACAGTGCAATATTTCATTACCACTTTGTCAGAAGGCAGTGAGGATTTTTTGCATTGCTGAGTTCAGCAAGCATTTCCGCATCTCAGAGTACTCCTTCATGTGATCCCCATCATTCTTGATCCCTGTGATCAGACACATGATCTTACAGTCTGACTATTTCAGGTGAACTCAGCTCATCTCACCCACTGTGAGATGCCAGCAATGTGTACATCACACTTCCATTTCACCTTTTGGTAGTCTTGATACAAAGAAATCTATATCTGATAGTTAAAAATATTATGGATTCTAGAACAAGTGAGAGAAAAAGAAAAGAAAAATTCAGGGTATCTTACTATGCCTGAAGGTGATAAGTCACTTTAAGAACAAAATACATTTGCCTATTATTCCTCAGCAGACTGAATTTGCTAGAGTAATGATAGAGAACCTCAATTAAAGTGAGTTATAAGAATCAATCAAAATAAATCAATTAAATACAAAAAGGTATGCTGTAGATCAGGATGAAGAATGAAACTGATAAGGATTTCAGCTATCTGCCCTTGCTTCTGACCCCACAAGTCTTCAAAATTCTCTCCTTCACTTTTAATTTCTCTTTCATTTTTCAATCACCTTACTCCAGGAAGGAAGTCACATGCTCCTGTCACAGAGGTTTTCTGTGGTGCACCTCAATCTTACAGCAGAGCTCCACCTATGACTTGTACCAGATTTTCCTGTAGTCTTGTGAGAGAGTGAGGAAAGCACCTTAATTTCCCAAACTTTCCAGTGGGAAAAACAGCATTGGAGGGTGAAGAAATTTATCAGGTATCTGTCCAGGAATTGTATAAGAAGCAGGAGTAAATCTTGCATTATGTGAGACCAAGTTCATTAGCTCAACCAGAGGACTATTTTCATCCATGACTTCATATTCATACTCTTGATCCTATATGTCTGCTCACACAACATAATATTGTGGGTTTGGGGGTCCCAGCAGAAGGAAAAATTCCTCAGGAATATCCTCTTGGTTCCACCATGTCTGGGAGGAGCACAGCCATTCCCAGCAGCTCACACACGGGTGGATTTGCAGGGGTGGCCTGACCCCCAGTTGAACAGGGGCAGTGTGCACTGCTTGGAATCCCAAGACCTACTTCCCCAGCCAGAGCCTTCCCTTTGCCCAAAGCCCTGCCTGTTCAGAGGGATATTCCCACCAGCGAGGGTAACACAGGGAGGAGCTGCTCCCGTACGCTCTTGGGCAACATCCAAGAGCCCTTCTGGAGGCCTCAAAGCATTGCTCTCTTCTGAGCGGGGAAGAACTTGCAGAAGCTGTGAGAAGCATGCAGGCGGGAAAGTGCTGCACCTTTCTTCTCCTGACAGCCCTTATCCAAGGAGGCAACAGCTGACCTTTATATTTACCTCACAAGACTTGTCAGCTGCTATTCTTGTTCTCAAATAAGGGCTGGAGAAGGCTGCACAGGCACATGCATGAGCCCTCTATGCTCTTAATTATAATGCTGCAGGAACTAATCTCACAGTTCTTGGTACCAACAAGGAAATCCATCAAACAGGCATGTCCTAGGGGTGCCAAGCAACTGGTATTCCTGATTGTCTTGGTGTCTGGGTACATTTGGCCATGGAAGAAATTTCGCTGGTTAGCTGAGTACCCAATTTGTCTGTCTGTCCTTGGTGCAGACTGAGGCAAGGACAAGGATTTGGGTTTGCATCTGGCATGCATCTGGAACAAGCCATTGAGATAGCCAGGTTCACTTCAGTTCAGAGTGGCAGAGATAGGGACATGCACAGACACGATGGACAGCAGGGTATGGCTGCAGTGAGTGAAACAGGGGATGTTGAGCCAGGGGAGGGCAGGCACTGGGCACACCACTGGCCACAACCACTGGCCAAGGTGGGTTGGAAGAAACCAGGGTGGACCTTCAGGGGTGGGCAGGGAGAGAATTCCACAGTGCCTCTCCCCAGGAACATCTCTGTCCCAGGAGGTTAGAGATCAGAACTGATTCTTAACTTGGGGCTGGGAGAGGGGCACAGAGGGGGCCCACAATGCTGTAACTATATTGTGGATGGCTGTTGGCAGGCTTGTTCCAGGAAGTCTATGAAGAACTGTCCACAAAAGGCCAGGAGCAGATGAGAGCTCGTCTGCCCAGCTAGGATGTCCCTGTGGGAAAGACCACTGGTCCAGCAATGGCTTCAGCCTTCAAACACACCACTGACACCAGGGACCCTGCCTTGATCTTATTGTGCGCAGCAGCAGGCCTGTCATCAGCCATCAGTGTCAGCAGCAAGATTTAGTGCATTTTGCTCTGACGTTGCAGCCATGTCACAAGCATGGGGGAACCAGGCAGCCCAGGTAATGGATCTGAGCACTCCTAGAAAATTCAAGAGAAATATTTGAGCACAACTGAGCTGTTGTGGCATTTTCCAGCATCCAGGCAGAATAGATTTGAGCAAACTTCTGGATCTATATTCTTTTCAAAGGCCAACCCACTGTTCTCCTGTTGGAGAAGGTAATGGAATAAATACTGGAGTTTGAATTTTCAGGAAGTGAAACCCTCACTCAGTAGCAAAACTTTCACCATGTGTGCTTGTTGTGAGCCAGGATTTCCTTCACAATCACAGAATCATAGAATCGTTTGGGTTGGAAGGGACCTTTAAAGGTCATCTAGTCCAATCCCCTTGAAATAAGCAGGGACACCTTCCACTCAATCAGAGCCCCATCAGAAGTGATCTTGAAGGTTTCCCAGGAGGGGGCATCTATTGCCTCTCAGGGCAACCTGTTCCAGTTTTACCACCCTCATCATAAAAAAATTGTTTCTTGTATCTAAATTAAATCAACACACTTTTAATTTAAAACAATTACCCCTTGTCCCATTGCAACAGGCCCTGCTAAGGAGTTTTTCCCCATCCTTTTCATCAGCCACCTTTTAGGTACTGGAAAGCACCCTGAGGTTTGCCCAGCGCTTTCTCTTCTTCAGGCTGAACAACCCCCACTCTCTCAGCCTTTCCTCATGGGAGAGGTGTTCCAGCTCTTTGATCATCTAAGTGGTCCTCCTCTGGACTCACTCCAACAGGTCCATGTCTTTTCTGTGCTGAGGACCCCAGACTTGGATGCAGTAATGTAAAACACATGATATATTCACGTGTGAGAGTATATACAACATGGAAATGAGACTGAAAAATGAAAACTGACTAAAAGGGGAAAGTGATCAGTGAAATTAAAGGACTTCTTAGATACCAAGGGCAACTCCTGCTCCTGGAGTCTTGTTATGACTTCAACTGTTGCTAAAAAAAAAAAATTAATTTTCAAGCTTAAAGACATCATCCAGCTATATCATCACAGATGAGAATCCCCAAATAAACACCATAAGAACTGAGACTTAATCTTCTTTTAAAATCTTATGATTTTGAAAACAGTCTCAATATTTGGGGGAAAAGGAGAAAAGGAGGTGAGGGCAGAACAATTTGGAGTACTTGAGATGTTGCAACTGCCTTCTCACTCCTTTCAAGTGAGGAAATATGGGAAGAAATACAAACACACTATCTATCTTGAATGGCTGGGCAACAAGCTATATATAGAACCTGCTCTGTCCTACTTAAGTTATGACTAATGCTAAACAATTAGAAATTCAGATGTCTGAATATTTGAAGTAGCAAACATCTCTAATGCACCATTTGTTGTTCATTAAAAAAATAGAAGAATCAAAGTCTCTCTAAGCTCCAACTAGGCTGTACTTAACAGGTGCATGTTGCTGGAAGTGGAGCCCCATGAGATTAATTGCAAGGGATAATGAACAAGATGAGGCGATTCTTGGAAAAAAGGATCACTGTCTTTGTAATGACCATACTCATGCCAGGGACTGCAAATTCTTTAGGGAAGGGACTTTCTTTTTTGTACCATGCCTGCCTGGTGTCTAGCACAGCAATGCCCTAGTCTGTGACTAGGAATCCTAAGTGCTACTGCAATTCAAGCAGTACATTATAGTAAATGTTAGTATTAAATTAGCTGGGAACATGAAGCTGGTTTTCATCAGCATCTCTGGTGTACAGGATCAACAAACACTCCTCTAAGCCAGAGGCCAATGGTGTTTTATTTGAAAACACTTCATTTTTATGAGAATACAATGCTCATACAAAACTACAGTTTACTCTTAGGATTTTGGCAGGACTTTTTGTCTGGTACTCCTAATGCAGGGCTGCAGTGTCTGGAGTAGGTTTTGATACAGCCAAGATGAAAGACCGGGTGAAGGAATCAAAGTACAGAATAAAACTGCAAATCTTGCCAGCCAATAAATGAAGAAATTATGATTCTCCACCAGACAAATTATCCATATTTCTCAGCCATTCCCCATATCACTGTGGGTTGCTCTACTTGCAAAAATATGCACTTAATGAATCGATTCACTGGATGGTTTCCTTCATCTCTCTTCTGCTTTTTCATCATTTCAGATGCCATGACAGGGGCTATGGATGGCACCGCCACACACATCACCATATATTATTTTGTCAGTATCATAGGAAAATTTTAGTCTGAAAGGAAATACTGACTTTATTCTTAACTCCTGATACTGGAGGAGCAAAGGCATGTAGCAATGAGGTATTGTAGTTGCCTCTTTACAACTAGGACTTTCCAAGAAGCTTAGAAGCAGGTATATCTTTGGCCTGAGGATGTCATGAAGAACCCTTCTGTTCTATCCTCGTGGATATGAAAATCAAGTAAGACAGATTATTAATATTCCTAAGCACTACGTTTTTGACTTCTTCTTCATGAGAATACAGTGGTGCCAGTGGCCTGACATCAGGTCTGATATCAGGCCACTTGATATGAAGCAGATCTCAAACTGCTTTGCAAATTCTACCACTGAAGTTAATGAATAGCCATATAGAACTGATTTTGTTTAGCACTGAAATTATTTCTGTACTGAGATAATCCAACACTACCCATAATCAAGGCCCACAGACAGGGCTAAAACAGCACCAGGACACATTTGTATGCTGCATCCAAGCAAGGCTGCAGGGTGGGGGTGTTACAGGCAAGCCTAGCCCAGGTAATGGGCACAGGGGTGCTTGGACTATCCAAGTTTGTTTCACACTGCTCTGACAATGCAGTTAAATCTCATGTACGAGCCTTGCTGGAGGCTGGTGGCTTCTCACATTTCTGTACAAGAGCAAGTACATGGGTTTGGAGCAGCAGAGGCTCAGCACTCTGTCACTGTGTGCTGTACCTGCCTTGGAGTCAGTAAAACTGAAACTTGGCTAAAACTATCTGGGTAAATGCCAAGAACTCTTCAATACCCAGCTATGACATAAACAAGCTCATTGTAAAGGACAGAGAAAGGATGAAATCTTTGAGTTAGTTACTGAAGTGGAGAGTCACAGTTGCCTCTTTACAACAGTTGGCCTCAAGTCCCCAGCTCCTCCTAGGAGGCTTTCAAACAGGAGAAGATAGATGCTACCAGAGGAGCCAAAGCTTTTTTTAAACTTAAAAAATAACATCAGAACTGTAACCAGTAAATAAAGTCTAATTTTAGGCAATACTTGAGTTGATAGTGTATCTTTTGAGTCAGCCTCATATATGGGCATACAAAGGTTGGGAACATCCCTATAAGGCTTTTCCAGTTCCTTCAGTGAAAGCTGTGCGAAAAATAATTTTAGAGGAGCCAAATTTAAGGTGTTAACAGTGAGTGCAATTGACCTTTTAGAGTTGCTGTAAGACAGCAGCGTGAATAATAATAATAAACTCCCTAAGGTTGTCTCTCCTCAGTTTTCTACGAGTATCTTGTCCCCAGGGAAGATTTAAAAAAATTTGTGGCTCAACCAGACAGCTCATCTGAATCTCCAAGGGATGCCTCCTCAGGATGAGAGTTCAGCAATGCCACTGCCACGAGACCTGGATTCCAAGGGACCTGGAAACACACCTAATAAAAGTGTTGTCACAGAAGCGCTTGGAGCTTAGTCAGTATTGCTCTTAGACATGAGAATGAGAAGGGTCTCTCTGCTGCTAGGGGAACAGGATCCCTGGGTATAGCCTAGGGAGAACACCTCAGTTCCTTGTTTGTCCTATCTGTATTCATGATCCTGAATGGAAAAAGGTAATGGTTTTGACTCAGAGGGGATGAAATTTTGCATCCTGAAATCTAGGGGTTTGACACTGACTGTAATTAAACTTTTTTTGGCCTTAAAGTGAAAAGCACATGCTCTCCTCCTATTTGTCTTGGCAGATTTTTTGGCAGAGCTGTGCGATGGAGGCTGGCTGACTGTTACAGAATAGCAATGGGAAGGAGATGCCAATAAGAAGAAACTGGTGAACTGGAATATAAGGACATCAGTAGATGAACTGGCTTCTAAATGGCAACAGGTGATTGAACTGCATTATGTCTTTATCATGTCAACAGGAATAATGCAGTAGGCACATATCTGTGACTCAAGATACCCTCCAACACTACAGGGCCTGATGCCTAAAAGGCAGGATTTTTCTTTAGATCCTTTTGCTATTTCTATTAACAAGTAATTCTCAAATTGAAGAAATGAACAAGAAGAAATATTGAGAGATTCACAACCAACCAATATTTCCAGCAGAGCTCTATTTAGACCCAGGAAACACTCAAGGAGGTCCTCCAGAGAGAAGGGAAAGCAGGTACTTATCCACTGTGAGGTAGTAGGAATTGTGCCACATGGGGGTTTTTGGTGTTGTGACTGGGTACTATGTCTCTTGCTGCAGACACATATTCTCCCTCCTTCAGCTGTTTAGTGACATGTGGGGATAAACTTCTAATAAAAAAGAACATACCTAGCTAAGTAGGTATCCCAGTTTTGTGCCCTCATAATACATCTTCATTTCAAAAAAATGAGCTACATGATAATCCCTTAATAAATCCATTAAAGTCAACACCAAGAAGAGTCAAATCTGCTGATGGAAAACAAGGCATTATCTGACTCTTCTTTTGCAGAGAATGAAAATGAAGTCCCAGTTTGGGATCAAGGCCAGATTTTAAATCCTGAACATCATCCTGAAGTGCAACCTTGTCTCTCTGCATGACTCTGCTTGAGATAACACATGGAGCTTGAGGCAGAGCTGCCTCATGCTCCAAAGAATGAATGCCACAGCTTAAGTATCTTTACACGCTATCTGTCATTATGACTGAAGCCACAAGAAATAAATTTCCCATCTGCAAATACTTCCACCACAGCATCCTAGAGGTCCTGTTTGGTTTGATTTCAGTCCTCCAAGATTTAGACATCAGTGATGCCAACTGCAGAGGAGTTGCAAACAGTCTAGTGAATCTCTTCATGCCCACTGACACCTGCTGATAACCTGTCTCTGTTCAATAACAAAAACAAATTGTCTACTTATCCTTCAGCCTCCAGTTATGGCTAGGGTGGAGTTTGAGACAGACTAAGATGTTTTCAAGAATCTAAACTGAAGAAAAATCTTCCAGTGACTTCTCCCTTCTGACAGTAAATGCTGTGATATCATGACATGTAGAATTCCTAGTGGTTTTGGAGAAATAAAGAAATGTTTTGATAGCACAGTTTCAGATGGGGCACATACAGATTTTATACTCTAAATAACCTGGCCTTCTCCAATTTGCCAAGCACAGCATCAGTATCATGCCCCTCACTACGGAGGACACCGATCTCAGACTGTATCTCCCAACTGGATTTTCCCTCAGGAACTAGGAGATACTTCACTTACTAGCCACAAACTAGATGTGTCTTCAGTTGTACCATGCTTCTGAGGGCTGAAGAAGTAACAACTATTACAGTGCTTACCACATATCACAAATACAGCACAGGTCTGTTGTTCGCTTGCCAGAGCCTTCCATTAAACATCTCTCTCTGCCTCCTACTCCGTGTCCTAGGGCCTGATCACCCAGCTCTGTGCTCAGGGGCTCTGACGGCAAGCGGTCTGTGGCTTAGGGACTTGGCAACTCAGAGACAGGTTTTATGATTAATACAATAGAATTTTAATAGGATAGTATGGAATTTTACTTTTTGAACCTGTCTGGACAAAGACTGATTGAGAAGTGCTCTGTCTGTGAATGACATCTGCATTAAAAATAAACAAGCCCTATAATAGATCGTAACTCGTACATGACTGTGATAGGAAAAAGAGAACTGCAGTTATACAATCCATCTGTAAAACTGGCAAGATCCCTTTTCTCCTAGAAAAGATATCTTTGCATCTGACATTGCTGCCCTTATACTGAAAAAGGAAAGAATTGATTTTATAATTGACTGTAGAAGCCCTGATGCTTCCACAACATAAACAATACAATCATACACAGCTCAGATTTCCAATGGAAATACCAGAAAATCCAACAGTTGCTTTGTAAGGCTGGCAGGTTATTTGCTTTGTGCCTCTAGCTAAGGAAAAAACACCTCTCTATAAAGAGAGGTATGGAATGATTTTTATCCAAAAAAAAAAAAGGCTAAGCTTTGTGATTTCCCATTATTAATTTTTTTGGCTGGAATCTTCCCATACCTACAGGTGGGAGCCAAGAGGTGGTGCTAGAACTCAGGTGTCTTGTACCCAGCAAATATCTATTCCATCCGGTTTTCAGGTAAAAGATGACTGCACTCCTTGTGCTTTACTCTCTCTCAGCTCTCTGTGCTTTTGGGAAGACTACAACCTGTTCTGGAGTTTTAGGGGCTAGCTGTTGTGGAAAGAAATCACCCTCAGTTCTTCCTACTCATTTCTTAAAGTTCTTGAAACTGTACACCCAGAAGCACTCATTATCAATATAATGAGAAAAACTACCTCAAATTCATGAGTTAATCTCCTCTCATGGTCCCTAAGCTGAGCACTAAAGCTACACACTACCGAATATGCATGAGTCAAATAATACTTAAAACTAACACCATACCTTTAATCAGTGACAATATCCTACTTCAGGGATGAAGTACCAGAAGCTCTTTCAGTGACCATGAATTGCACTGTATTTCAGATTAAGGACCTTGAGTAAGACAGCAAGAACAATGCCAGAGAGAGTTACAGCATCATTGACATGAGCATCTGCCATAGCTGAGGCTTTTCTTGACCTTCTGGTGAATGGCAGGACTGGGAAATCAATCCTCTTGGAATTGTTACCTCTATGCACCTTCCTCAAAGGGAACCTTCCATGCTGCAGTGGAAATTTGAGCAACATTAGGAAGAACAAGTAGGTCTTGGCTGAGAGAAACCCAGAATGAGGTTTCAGTGGCAGGTTTGCAGCACAGACCTCTCCAAATTAAACGAAGAAGAGACCACAAGAGTAGTGAATAGCCATTTTCATGAGCAACTAACTTATGAGTTGTTACCTGCATCACCCTTTAGCAACTGATTTTAAAAGGCCTCCAAAAGAACCCTCCTCTTGCAGCTCGCAGTGCATTTTCCATTTTAAACTCCATTAAAGTCTGGGCAATTGCACCTCCTTCATCAACTTTAATCTATGAAAATAGACCATGAAAGACTGTTAATTCTGAATCAACAAGAGGTAGCTAATAAAATGTATTATCATGGTCAATGGTTAGGGAATTTCTTCAAGAGCTCCTAAACAATTAGCTGATAGAACACTTGAAGTGAAATGTTCATAAGCTGCTCATGAATAAGCCTGGTTTCATTCCATCATAGAAGAAGCATACTGAGACAACAAATCCAAATGCTAGGACATTACATAGTTTGTCATTGTTATAGTCTTATATCATTTGTACAATATTGCATTGTTATGCACTAGACCCATTGTTATGCACTGGACCCTTTGTCCTTTGGAATAAATGGCCACTTTCCATTTTGGGATAAATATAAGCATCAATTGTAGTACTCTAGGGAATCAGACAACAAGCAATACTATTTTCTGTCCCCAAAATATTCACCAATAATGGCATATACCAGTATAATAAGCAGGGGAAGTTTATTGGACATTGGTTTTGGAAGGCTGTCCTTCTGAAAGAGGCTGAAAAGACCAAAGCTGCTCAAAAAGAAAAGCAGAAAAGCTCATGCCATGATCAGAGCAAGCTCTGGGCACAGAGCTCCAAGAACTGCAAATCTAACCTGGAGCCTGCCAGTATTGGATCAAAAGTGCTGCAGCCACCTGGTGCAAAGTGCTGCTGGATCAAAATTCTTCAAAAGCAAGTTAATTTTGTACCAGCGGGGTTTGTGCTGCTCTGGGTATCATCTGTTCCCCCAAAAGCTGGCACAGAAGATGGAGGCAGTATAAATACCAAGGCACGTGATGTGAGTAATTTGACAGAAATGGGAGCGTATATTCATGCTCCAGCTGGATCAGTGGGTGATCTGGTGGTGAGCAGTTCTACCAGCAATGAATGTGGCATCATCACCAAAAAAAGAGAGGGGGCTTTCGGAATGAGAACCGCCTGAAAAAGGAGTCCAAAGAACGAACAAATTATCCTTTGTCACTTTATTCTTTCACCACGGTTTTGACAAAGAAACACCATTTTGTCGGCTTTTATCTTTCATTTGCTACGGACACTTGTCCAAATGGGGAACAATAGTACATTTAGACTACAACAGAATATTTTGCTTAAAATAGCCCGTTTGGCAACATACACTCAAGTTTCATAATAAAACAGCAATAGCATAGTTATTTAGTATTTTTAATTAACTGAGAAGACCAATGCATTTCAAATAAGACACAAAACAACAGATAAAGTGTTTTGAGATCTCATGGTCCCTCTCTCTGCCAAAGAACACATGAATAAAACGAAGTCACAAGATTAGGAGATTATTTCTTTTCTTTTTTTCCCCTAAATTAATTCTGTTACTGAGCTATGTCCAAAAGGCCATATATATATACATAAAATAGGTATTGTTACAGTAGAATGTCCTTCACCATTTAGGGTTTGCCCATGACTGAGTGCAGACAACTGGTGGATGTGTTTATTCTATCAGAAATACCTGAGCTAGCATTTTCAGGTGAGTTCTTAACTAGCAATTGATGCATGCTTGCTAATGTAGGATCACAAGAACCATCAGTTCCAGAAAGAGCACTTGGGATGATCTAGGGAAAATTTTGTAGTTCCTGGGCTTCCTGGTCACCATTGTGTTTTTTGAGAAGTTTTATTTCCCACCTTTTTGTGGATATCCACTTCCACTCTTGTATAAGGAATAAGAAGTAGATTAAGGCTAAGACTTAGAAGACCCATGCTCATTTCCTCTCTGGTCCTGTTGTCCTCAGTGACTGGGAGCAAGCCATGTACTGTTTCAGTGCCTGACTTATTTAAGCCTGAAATATTCTTTCTGAAGGTGCTTACAGTGAAGAATAGAGGGGAAATAGATGGTCCTGTCCCAGAAACCATATGACCTTATGTGAGATACACGTGGCACTGTCCCTTCCTAGGTCATCTCAGCTGTGCCAGTCCCTCAGCGCTGTAGCTCTCCTTGCCTTCTACCAGGTTTTTTTGAGCTCCTAGATGGATGTCTCAGTAGAATGCCGCTAATCAAGCACAATATTTTGCATGTAGTTAATCATTCATATGGGACTCTACTTTTCAAACAGTTCAGATTTTCCTAATTAATGTTTTGCATCATGATCGTATTTACAGTAATTGGGACTGATATTTGAAGTACAGTAAAAGCTGTCATCTCCTTCCCTCCTAAAGAGCCCAATTACCTTCATTTGTTAGCAAATTCATACTAACATTTGGGTTTATTACACTTGACAACATAAAGCCAGCTCCTTCTCTCCTACAGCTCAGCAGAGCTGACATAAAAGATGCTGCAGACCCAATCTTGAAGGGTAGAGTTGGGAATGCTTTCATGACTTAGATCCTGACAGCAAAATCAATCCAAAAGTGTATCCAGAACAAGAATTTCCCTCGTACCCATGCTAGTTGTCAGTCCATCACTGCTGAGGAAGATGACAGCTTTCATAATTAGACATTTCTCTGACATTCACATGCTGCAGGAGACAGCCCATGCCCAGGTTCACTCAGGCCAGCTTCCACCTAATTCCTAGTTCCTGGTGTTTTCAATTAGCACCTCTGAAGGCCTACAGCAAGCCCAGAGGAAATATTAGGCACAGAAACTGGGTCAAAAGTCAGGCCGTGTGTACCAAAACATTAGTCTTTTCAGGTTCTCACATGTCTGGATTATGGTCCTAAGGGACAGCTTTGGAGTGGCACATGTGACTCATGTCACTGAAAGCCACAGCTGCTACTGCATCCAAAAGTTAATTTTTGTGATGGGGTATTAAAATGGATCTGTGAATTAATCTGGGTCGCTTAGCCATAGACACTTCAGCAAGGTGTTCACAAGAGTGTTTTGTAGGTGCTTCAGAGCAAGCCAGCCATCCCACAGATGGGAAAGAAGATGGAAAAGTGCCATGCTTGCTTCTCATTCTGGGAAGTCCTATTTCAGCTACTGATTATTACCTAATAACTTAATCAGCAGTAACAGCATTATTTGGCACTTATTTGGCACTTATAAACACTTTATATTCAAAAAGCTACAGAAGCAGATTAGGTGGAAAATTAATCCCTAACTAATTAGCAAAGGAAGCAAGGAATAACAATATTTTAGGATCAGAAAACAGCTACAGAATCAAGGTCAGATCACTAGAGCACAGCCATTCATTTGTTTTGATGATCTGTAGGGAAACAGGTATTTTTCAGCAGGGAAACAAGGTAAGCTATGATTTTAACAGACGTTAGTGGGTCAAGGTCAGACCTAGGGAGATGCTTTGAGTTGCCTAATTAATAAACATTTAAACACCAAGGAAAAAAAATCTGTAGCTCATACTCACCCCAGCTACATCAGAAGCTTTAAAAGGGCTTGTTACAGTGTGTTAGTGAGCATGAAAAACACCTCCCTGACTGGGGTAAACAAGATGTGACTGAGAAACAGAAATCAGAAGGTCTCACCCTTCCCACCTACCTACTAAGAAAGACCAAATTTGTCTCTGCATGAAATTTCAGCACAAAGTTTTCCAACTGAAATCACTTCCATGATTCAACAGTTCAATAAGCAGAAACCCCTCTCTCTCTTTTCTTGGTAATTTTCCCAAGAGTTTCCTCCAACTGTTTTAGCTCTTAATTTATATCTCTCTCTCTCTTTTCTTCCCCTTGTTTTTCTACAAGCAACTTCTTGCCCAAGCACCTATCTACAATTGAATTCTACTCTAAATTCATGTCAAGATCAGCTTATGTATTCACTGCTGAATGAATTTCAAATATGTGCTCCTTGTGTTCTTTCCCTAACAGGATAGAGAGGCCTCTTGAGTTGCTTTAAATGTCTCATTACAAATGCTTCATTAGAAACTACGTCACAGATTGTGTCAATCTGGTCCACACTTTCATGCCAAAAAGTAAAGACTTTCAAGCTGTGCCTTTCTTACCATTAAGTTTCCAATCTGTTTTTAGAATCTCAATCAGTTCTTTAAGGAATGCAAATGTTACTTCTCCCTTCAGTGCTGAAACTAGCCATTGGGAAATGCACATGCATAATGCTTTCCTGTTCCTGCATGTATTGAAACAATAATCAATGCTGGAAGTGCAGGCTACTTCTATATATTTTCTGGGGGACACACAGACCTTCTACACTCATAGGGACAGATCACCTCCTTCGTATTGTCTGAACAGAAATAATTCAGTTGAAATTGATATTTCATGTGACAAGAGTTCAATCAATACCAGTGTGAGAAGCTGAAGACCATTGGGGCTGAAGCTGAAGTTACGAAAATGTAAGATGAGTTAAGTTTCTTTGGGCCTGTTTTTCCCCTCAGCCAGACCTGGCTTACACCATAAATGTCCTTATCTCAAGGGACTGCTCTTACCTGCCACTTTCTGCATAGCGCGACTTGGCTCCATTATTGGTTCCTACACACTCAGTGGCCCTACCTACTTTACAGGCACTGTGAACCTCCGTTTTGGCAGTAATGCTTACTATGGTCTCTCTTATCTGAATGGTAGAGGCCTTCTCCTTCTGTGCTTTCTAAACCATGTGGTGAAAGATAGATTTTTTTTCCTTGCTTCTGCTGCTAATTCACTGAGTTAAAAACTCCTAATTGGTATAAAACCGTAAAGAACTTGTACAGAAAAGTGTTCTCAAGCAGATTGTTACCAGTTAAAATGGAGGCAACCAGTGGAAGGGTGATGCCCTTACCTTGGATATTGGAAGCTCAAACCAAGTGAAAATGGAAGGTAGAATATACAAAATACACCACAAATTATTCCTTGTTGACTGTTGTGGAGCAGAAGGTGGGTAGGACACCTATGCGGCTGGCAGCTGTGCAACCACACAGCCTCACCTGTCTGATGGTCCTGGCTGAGAAACACCACACCATTGTCTTGCATCAAGGAAGGATCAGAGACTCCACAGCCTCTCACATTAATCTTTCCTAACCATCACCAAGGTTTCCTAAGACCTAACCACAACATCAACACAGGCCATGAGTTTTCATCCTATCAAAACATTACCTGCAGTCTGTGACTGTGTTTCATTTGGTCTTCTCTGTATTAACCCCTCTAGGTTACTTTCATCTACCCACAGACACTTTGTTTCCTAGGACTGCGTCCCCCATACTGTTCTCCTCTAGACTCTACATCTCTCTCACAGGATGGTGGACACGAGACTGGACATGAGACTGGACGCAAGACTAAAATGACACCTTATCATGAGTGAGTAGAACACACTGTCACACATCCCAGCATGTTATCTGCTTTTCTTAATCCAAAAAAATGGCACACAAGTTCAGTGGAGATCTGTTGCAATTCCTAGGCTTCTTTCAGTAGATAAATGTCTACTGAAGACTCTCATTTTAGGTTTGTGTCTTTTTCTTCCTAAAAATAAAATTTTGCTTATTGGACTGTAGCTTTTTTGCCCAGTGTGGGGCTTTTGTTAAAATTTTGTTAAGAATACTTCAGTCCTTTGTCATTCACGCTGCCCCTCCCAGATAGGAGTCATATGCAGGTTTAGCAGGTATATTCTCTATTCCATCATCCAAACCACTAATGAAATACTTAATATCAACTCCAAGTTATAAGTCCTTGAATGCATCTCCTCATTTGGAAAGGTAATCATAACATCTCTCTGAACAAGATTTTTAAAACCAGATTTGCACTGTCTGTGTGGCATTTTCATTTAGAGCAATATTCTTCAAGCTTTTTTAACAAGAACCAGTCAACCCTTCTGAAAAATAAAATAAAATAAAAATCCATGGACCATCTTGTGCAATGACACCACATGAGATTTAGCTGTGGTGAAAACTAGGTGAAACCTTTTTTGTCCTCCTTCCTCCTGTTGCATTCCCAACAAACAAGGAGTGTGCACACATTTCTTTTTAACTGTTGTTAGCATCCATTTTGCAACTCATCTCTGGTAGCTTATCAGTCCCCAGACTGCCAGAGGAAACTTGCACTAGACCAAGCTCCTCTACAATGCCTAAGACAAACACCCCTGAGACAGTATTAAAAGTCTGTTGGAGTCAAGTTTCATCTATTGTTTCTTGATTAACTCCCTCTCTGTGTACTGGAGAAAAGGGAGATTTCATACATTTTGCATCCCAACATCCCAGTACTTTGCCCATGAGGCAGTAGGATCCTGACAACAATATGCTTTCTTAAATTTGCTTGATTTCAGGGATTGTTAGGAAATACACTACAGTGGCTCAAAGAATGCTGCTATTTGCTTAGTGCTGGAAACTGTAAGAAGGTGGTGTTCCGAAAGACATGCACACTATCCTGCATTGCCCTCAAGGCCAGCGTCTTACAACATCCAAAGCTGAGTCGTGCCTCACATTGCTGTGGCAATGGCTGTCCATGCCCATCTCAATTCCAGAGACTAAGGTTATCACAGATGCTCAGAGCCTCAAGCCTTTAGCAGACACATCGCCTTCTTCGGCTGAAAGAGTTAACCCCAATCTTGTGACACAGATTACATATTATGTTATGCACCATTCTGTCACAGATGTTTTAACACTTCTGCGTGCCTGACATGAGTAGGAGGATCCTCAAGGGAAGATGTAACCGCAAATTCATTGCATTTAATCTTGAAGGAGAGGCCATGCAATGTCTAATTAGATTTTCCTCATTTCTTCCTCACATTTGGCCCGTTGGAATGTTATGAAGTTTCATAAGATCTTAACTGAAGGGAAGGACTGTTTTCTGTTGGTGTTGTTTGCTTACCAGCTGACTAAATGTCAATTAAGTAGTGGAAGAAATTTAATTGAGTTGTGCTGAGTTCTCCAGTGACTAACAAGTCTGCTCCTGAGGTCTGGAAGAAAACATAATATCACCTGCAATGTGTGTCATCCTGAGGATGAGGCAGCAGAGCTAAAGGAGCACTGGAATGTGTGCAGCTGAATTTCTTCTTTTCCAGATGAGACCTAGGCAGTATAGTCCATGTATGCAGGGTCTTAAAGAGAACAGGGCAGTAAAGGTCTCCCAAATCATCAACCACATCTGTATCTCATCACAGAGACAACAGACTGCTGACATTTACAAGACCAAAACCTTGAGCACATGTTTTTGAACATACTGATTTAGATGCTTTGTTGGGGATATGTAGACCGCTGGGACGGTGTTTACTGAGCACGTTTGGTAACCGGCAGCACTGCACACACTATACCCACATCTGCTGGCCTTGCTGAGAGCTGGCACTGGAGGAAAAGATGGGCCATACAACCCCCAGTCAGAGCAGAGATACACTTTTTATCATGAAACCAGGCATCCATTGTCCTAGACTGACTAGTCAAGATCAAGGCTCTCCAATTCTCAAGTGCTTTCAAAACAGGACTCGGTGTATTTCTGGGAGGTCTTTCATTAAATATATTGCTGAATTCAACTTAGAGGTGATGATGATCTGCATGTCCTGCACCTGCATGTGATGACAAAGGGTTTCAGGCTAGATGATCTAAAGGTGTTTTCTGGCTTTAAATCTTCAAACCTATTTTCCTATCATCTTCATTAACCCATCTTCATTCTCCATATTCACACCCATCTTCATAATTTTTTTGCCCTTGGTGGTAGGTATCAAGTCAGTTTCACAATAAATGTTTTCAACCAAATGCTCATAAATGTGTGCCCACTTAGAGTCTTTTTGAAATTGCTGCCATGGTTAATTCAGAATTTGTTTGTGTTTAAAAAGTAATGTATGGATGCACTGAATTTTTGAATGACTCATCTAATTCTTTGAGTAGGTGGATTGTATGCCTTCACACAGTAAAAGTATACTTTCATCTCAGCCACCCAATTCTTTTAATCTTCAAAGGAAGAACGACACAATCCAGCAATGCCGTTGAAAGCTGTTTGAATTTATGAAGAAGAGTTCTTGTCCTGCACCTATGTCATAAAACAGACCTTCAATTGCCCTAGAGCTTTCCAACATGTCTCCACACTTATTCAGTTTTCCTCTGTTTCCAAGAAACTGGTTTAGACTAGGGCACAATTCAAGCCAGTTTTGATTTCTGCCGGGCTCCATGTGCCTCTAGGGCTGCAGGAGCTGGTAAAGCCAGTGGCTGTAGTATCATTTCTTCACACTCCTCTTTTTCCTGGCTCAGACTCTTGTCTTCCCAATATTGACTGGCTTGGATCTGACTCCACTTAATAACCCCCACTCAGAACATGAGCTCGAGGTGCATGTACACATGTAGCTGCTCCTGTCTTGGGATCATAAAGCTGGAGGCAGACATGCAGCAAATATTTACGGGCAGTCAAGAGACCCAGAAGAAATCAAATGCAAGGTTTCCTGCTTCCTGTGTATGGTCATCAGATAGTCAAAACCTATTGGTAAAGAAAAATTCAATGATGTCTTTTTTTAGAAAGGAAAATATGGAGATGGATGTTTTATCTTCAGTCCCACCTTGTGCACAGTGGTAGCCTCTGCTGTGTACTACTTAAAACATTCCACTACAATTGAATAAAATCCAGACTCAGAAAGGGGACATGTTAACTCCTGTATTTAGGTTTCATTTGAGCTGCCTGGTCCAGCTGACCCACCAGCTGTTCCATATACCAACATACATGCCTGATTAAAAAAATAAAAGTCTTCCATTAAATTTGCAGACAGAATAGATGCAGTAGTTCCCAGCCTATGTTCCCAATTTGGCTGAGTGTCAGGCTGTCTAAGCACATTTCTTGAAGCAAGAATTAAGGTGTTGTCTGCATCAGATTTGCTGGAGAGAATCTTAAATAACTGTCCTTAATCTGGAATAAATTACACAAAATCAGCAACCCCAGCTTCAAAAAATAAATCATAGAGAGCAAGAAAGTGGTATTAAATCAGCTAAATCAATGCAGCACAGGTAAATACTAGTCCTACATGCAGCTTTTGACCCATTTATAATTACTTAATTCCCTGAAATTAAAGAAAAATTAACTGCCTGATTGATTTTATAATCCAGGGGCCACAAATCACCCCTGTTAATAGAAGACCTGCTGGTTTGGATAATAGAGAGAATTGCTAATTTACTTGCTATTCACTATGCTATAATTTTTCCTCTGAACTGAATTGTTAAAAATAAACAATTTTTTTCCTTCCCAAATAGGAAAAAAAGAGCGAATTTATTACCAAAGTGTTTTGTGGCTTTAGGGGGAAAGTTAAATTTAGAACTTAGACTAGTTGCACAAAATGCTTTATAAATATTTTAAGGAGCTAGCTTCCCCTTTCTTCTGAATATAGATAGGAGTAGGGAACAAACAGAAACAAGGGATGTAGTGTTATTCACAAAGCCTGATGTGCTTCTGGAAAAGAGTGAATGTATTCTGCTTGGGATTTAACCTTTCTTGACTCTGTAACCTTGCTTTATAAAACGACAAAGCCCATGGCAGCCAGACTGGTCAGACAGGAGCCTGTTGGTGACTCAGTCTGTAGCCCAAGAACTCCCTGCCTCCTGGCCAGATGTGCCTGCACTGGTCCTTCCTCACCTATAAACTGGGGTACAGCTCTGGCTGCTGCTCCTTGGTCATGGGCCCAGGTGGTTTCCCACTGAGCCTGTGCTGTATGAACACCTCTATTTGCCAACGCATAAATAATTTTGATGCAGCACGCAATGCTTGCTGTGCACTGCCCAGTCAGCAGAGGAGACCAGTCCCACTCTCATTCTCAGCCTCACCACCAGCTGTGCCACAGCCTGCTGGCCCCCGTGCCCCTGCAGAGCCTGGCTTTCCCTTTCTACACCTTTTCTGATTCAGCTGCAGCAAATCTGGATGTCATAAGAGTGAAATAGAATGAGAACACCATCTCCTTGTCTCAGCAAGCAGGAGACAGCTGGGAGCCCAGTAAAGCCAGTCACCTCCCATGGGAAACACGTGCCTGCCCAAGTTCAGCCTGGGACACACCAGAGGCAGGCTTGGGCTGAGGTGGCTGACAGGCAGACAGGTTCTCCCACAAGCCAGTCCTTCAAGTAGCTCTACTGAAGGGCTATTAAGGACTCTGGGATACGTTTCTATAACTCCCTTGCACCCAACTCTCTGAACTGATGCTCCAGAATAGAAGCAAGGAACATGCGTGGATTGTGTGCAATAAACCCCCAAAACTTGGCCAGACCAGAGGTTTGGATAAAAGCCTGGATCTGGGATCTGGGCACACTTTGCAGTGTATATACAGTACATGTCAAGAGTGACATTTTAGAAGAGCTTAGGAGAAGAAGAAGAAATGATGACTTGCATCTCCCTGAACATAGCTCCAATGGCAGTACTAGAAAAGAGCAATCAGCCCTTTTTAACCACACTTGTTCTCACAGAAGAGTCAGGAAATCAAAGAATTTTTTTTTTAGGCAACAAGATCAAATGAATTTTGGTCCCACACTTCAAAAAAACCTGGCAGTTTTACCAAACAATGGAGATTTTCAATAGCAAAGGACAATTAATTACTCCAAAGAGGCTGCTAAATGCTAATAAGCACAGAACTTAGAGATAATAATTTTCATCTGACAACTGTTCCCATTAAGATTTGCTGTGTTAAGGAATATTTAGAAATCCTGAGTGAAAATTTAAAATATAAAGACAATAATGCTTGTATTGTTGGATAGACTCATGACATGGGCACAGTACATAATTTTGTCATCACAGTGCAAGTAAAGAGGAAAAAATATTGCAACACAACCAAGAGAAAAAAGAGCTGCAGTGGTTTATCTAGGTGAGTAATTAGAAACAGTTAATTACCACATACAGAGACTAATCTATAGCACGCATGCAACAGGGCAGGCCTGGACTCAAGCAAAGACAAATTTTGTCCAGACTTTTGAGCAGATCTGATTTATCAGAAGATTAATCAGAATGCGATATTGTAAAATGGATTCCTTTCTTCTGTAAGAAACTTTGGGATTAAATATTAACCATAAAGTCTCATTGAGATGATGACAGTGACCACTTGCTTAAAGCGTATTATGGAGAACTATGTGTTTGTGCTTAGGGAAATAAAAGTAAATTTTTCATTAATTCATGAAATGCATGTATATACATGTGCTCATAGTTTCCGAGGGAGAATAATTTAAATATGGTCGTTGTCAGTCTATTTTAAGCCAAATCTTTTTCTTGTCACTGGTGCTACCCTGTAGAAAATCAACCTGCAAGCAGACAAACAGATTGTCAAAGTGTTTGGGAAACCACAGTAATAGGTGTTTAATACCTAACCCAAGAATTGCACAGGACTGGTGGTCATCAAAGACTAAACCTAAAAAATATTTCAAAGACTAAACCTAAAAAATATTTCAAAGTGCTTTTAGTTGTAGATTCAGGATATGTTTGTAGCTGTGGAACAGTCTATTGCTGCTGATTTCATAGAAGCCGAGAATGGAGGTTGGAAGGGACCTCTGAAAGACATATGGTCCAACCCCCTTGCTCAGAAGGGCCACTTCAAGTCAGTTGCCCAGTAACATGTCCAGGCAAATTTTGAACATCTTTAAGGAGAGCACTTCATAGGTGGTACCTTCCTTTTCGTGTTATTACTGAAGCATAACTTGGCATGACAGGACCACATCAAGTGAAATGAAAACCATAAATATAAGAGTCTCATAAGCTCACAAGTTTTTGTTTTAGACCAAATATACATAGGTCACTAAACAGAGATTCAATTTCACTCATTATTTCTTCAGGAAAAAAAAATCCTCTTATACCATGCCTAAACCAGAAAATTGTTATTTTGTTCAGAGCTGGTCCCATTTCAGGATTAAAGGTGCTATAGAAAAGCATAAGAATTAGCACTATTAACATCATGTGACAGCTTTGTCTAGCACTTTGCTGTTTGTCCTGAGATTTTAAGTGAATTTGAGAACAGTTTCTGTCACATTTCAGGCATGACCCTTCATGTGCTCTGACACATCCCACTGGGCCGTACATGTGACATCATGTTTTCCTTAAAGAAAGGAGTCTGATGTGACCTATACAACTGCACACTGTGAGTCACAGCATGAGGCATTGAGCAGGAAATCTGAAAATAATGCTTCTGCAAAATCCACTATTAAGAGTTAATTTTTCATCTTGGGAAGTAAAATTCTAAAAAAATAATAATAATTAGAAAAACATTCTAAAAATGACAAATTCTTCTTCATGTGTTATATAGGTCTAGATTGGTGGTTGCAATGCGTGATTTTCTTTTAAAGACTTAAATTAACAGATAGTTAGATAGATAGCAATATAATGATCTTTTCAAGTTGTTTTTCTTCATACAAAAAGACATTCTCAGTATGTTTTTATTTCCTAAGCAAGATAAAGGTGAAATTGAGCATACTGTTAAACATGCAATGAGCCAATGAATGCATCTCCTTTATCCTGAAATTACAAAGAGAACAGCTCTTTGCCAGATCTTTTAAGCCACATTGTAATCACTTTCATAATGATAGCTGGTTGAATTTCAAACTCACATCACTTATTGAGTTGTTACCTTCAGAGCAGTATTTTATCTCCTCTCTGAACTCTGTTGGGTCACAGCAGAGCCTGAGCAGCATCAAGTACAGAGCAGTTCGGTGTTGTGGAGAATCTCAGCATCTTTGAATCAAAACTAGCTGGATTTTGGTTCAGCTCAATGTCTGCTGAACTCAGACAAATATGAACCATACGTCATACTCTTACAAATAAAACTGAACTCTTCCAACCTACCATGAAGTATCATTAGAGAGCTGCAGCCCTTCTCTAACAGAAAGCACAGTGTGTCTGTGTATGTGGGGATGCTGGGGCCAGAGACACAAAGCTCCTTACAGCCCATTACTGTGGGTACAGCTCACCATTTTCCATGACTGCCCAGCTTACAGAGACTGGGAGGTCATGGAAATGGCTTCTCTACTGCTGCCCACAGAGCTGCTTGTGTTAGCCAAGTCAATTTAAAAAAAAAAAAAAAAAACAAATTTAGACATCAGATTTGGATTTATTTTGCTCATTTTCACTGAGGTGGGAGCACTTGCACAGGAAGTTGGGTAAGCAGATCAGAGCCATAGCCCCCAAGAGCAGGTAGCACTGAAAACCTGGGGCAATACATCTACTGGCAGAGTCACATCCAGGACAAATTTCCCACAGCCTTTTTTGCTGTCATACTGCTGTATCTAATCTTTTCTGGGAGTGGAAATTAGCTTTTCTCGCTCATTCAAAACTTTCTCAGGTCTTTCCAGGTTACATAGCAACATGAAGAGCACAAGCCTCCACAAAAATATCCTTCTCAGCATCCAGGAAGGTCAGGGCCCTGGATTGCCTTTGCCTTCTCAGCAGTGCAAGATAGTTTGATGCAAGACAAGAAAAGTTAGCACCAATCTGTAATGCTCATTCATTGTGATGGAGGATGACTGCGGGCCAAAGATGCCAGTTGAAAAACTTTGGAGTAAATTCAGGAGGTTGCAGATTGTGCATTGCTGGTCAGGGTCCAGTCCAATAAAAGGCTTTTGGGGTGAGCCTGCATTGAATAACCTTATCAACTTAAGTTACTAAAAGGTTATTTAAGTAAAATTAAATGCTATGAATACTCACACTGTCCTCTGTGTTTCATCCTCCTGATTTTTGCTGGCATGATGGAATATTGTCCTGCATATTTATTACCCTGGATTCCTTCCTCTCCTGCCCTGGTCAGTAATAAACAAGGAAGAGTGTCTCCCCTCCACAAAGCTCTCACCCTGCTCCACCTTCTTGAGAGATCAGTGGCAGTTAAAGATTATGCTTCAGGTAGAGACTCTCCTCTGATTCCCTGGGGAATCATCACTGCTAATTCACCTTTTCCTTGCCACTGCCTCCAACATTCCTCTCAGATCAGCCTGCTCCAGAAGGAACATGGTCAAGCAAGCTGAATGTCAGCAGCAATTAAATTTGTGATGATCTCTAAGCAAATATCCTCACTCAGTAGTTTTGGTTTGTTTGTTTCTCTCAGGAAGCATCTGTAGTCAACTTCTGATGAAGTTTTTTGACTCAAGTGAACCAGAGCTGTGAAAATAATATATTCACTTAAGCAGATTCAAATTCCAGTTATAAAAATAAAGCTGTTGCCGGGTGGGCAACTAAATTTAATGCATATATGTTTGGGAACAATGAAATCTACATATGTATCTGTAATGCTGCCTCTATCAGCTTTACACCTTACTTTTACAGTGGCAGTGATTTTCTGAAAAGGAATAAATTTGTCTGCTAATTAAATTTCAGCATAAAAAGGTTTTTAGTCTTACCATCAAAATAAAGTGGTTTGCTCACAGTTTTGTAGATTTTGAGTTCAAAGTACAGATTTTTCTACTGTGCAATTACACATCTGCACATAGGATTGTGTGTCCTTCATTTAACCACCTCCTAGTATTAGCTGAAGGTTAGCCATATCTTGTCATAAATTGTACCTCTCCTTAAGGAATCCATAAATTAGGTAGTAATTGAATGGCATTCCCATTCATATTTACCTATTCTAAATCCGCATTAAGCAAGTATTTCCTTGAATGCTAATTTTAAAATCAATTGCCTGTTATGTTTGGAAATTTCATTGCATAATTTACTGACTGGAGTCATTAACTTGTTCATAACATGAATGTCAAATCCATCTGGAATCTTCTGCTTGAGGCAAAGGCGAAAAGCAGTTTGTTTACAGCAACAATGATGCATGATAGCCTCTAAATGCTCACAGGAAGTGAATATAATTTGAAGAAGGGAATTTGAATTTATCCAAAAGCATCCTGGAATAGAAAAACTTAAGCCTTTTTTTTTTTTTTTTCCCCTGAGGCAACAGTGGACAAAGGAACCAGCTTGTGCACCTCTGCTTTCAGGGCTGGATAAGTGCTCTCTGTAATGACAGCAGGGAAAGAAACATTCAGGTGACAGCTTAGTGATTTATACCTTGTAGTGCCTAGAAAGACTGATCCAAACCTTGAAGACAAATGGAGTAACCCCCAGGTTTAAATTGTTGTAATTTAGAGCAGCATTTGCTTGTGGGTAGTAGAGGAAATACAAGGCTTATAACTATGGCACAAAAGTCCTTTGTAAGGTAGACTCGATGTGATTTTTTTCAATAGGTATAATGTAAGTACTTAGCAGAGTGTCTTTCTCTGGCCCCTTGACATTTAAACAGGAATCTATTAGTCAACTGATGTCATTAGCTAAAGTACATTCTTTCTAAGGATGACACTGATGATCTAATCGATCATCATTATTAAGCTAACATCAATCAACTGCAGGTAGACTACAGAGGCTGCCTGATAGATAAAGTTCCTCTACTAAAGTTGGAAGCAACAGACTTCTTTTCTATTCCTTGCTGTTTTTAAAACTCATAAAATGTTGACAGGCCAAGTTCTGCCACTGGTTTCAACAGTAGTGTATTTTAGATTTATGCCAGTATAAGAAAATAAGATGAATCTGTTTCCTTATTTCAGCAATGGGAAGACCATAAAAGTGTCATGGTTACAGCATAGCTCAGAGAATAAATAAGACAGCTGCCTGTTAGGTGTCAAAGACGAAATTTATTGACAATTCTCGGCTTTAGACATCAATCTAATAGAGTGAGAACAACTCTTAAAAATTCCTAGTCATTTTCACAGCAAATTTTAGTAAAAAAATTAGAGGACATCCTAGAAATAAGGTGAATGTGGATTTGATCATTCATTCATCTACCCACCACTGACCGCATTCACTGTGCTCCCTTGGTTTGCTGAAGTTATTTTATAGACGATTTTATGTGTATGTTGACCAAAGTTAGAAACTCTTGTAATGTTATTAACTGTGTTCAGGGAACAGGATATCACCAGCTTCTGGACTGATTCCTTTCTCTGTTTGCTGATGAGAATTGTGTGAATCATGAGAGTGGGTGTGGACGGGCAATGACCTCCACTAAGGTGATACTTCGAGCAGTAAACAAGTGTGAGGAAAGAGTTGAGCTTTGCCAGGAAAAGGGCAGGCAGATATTATCCTCTTCAAGGAAGAAACCAAGAAACAGAGTCTAAAACACTTCTTTAGTCATTATTCTAGTCATTTAGTCATATAGCTATTCTTCTCCTATGATAATGTAGGATTTTTTTTTTTTTTTTTTTTTGCTAACTAGCTCAGAGACTGCTTGTTCCTCATAGCAGAGGTCTAGCACCAAGCTTGGTCCAGAAGGAATATGGTATTCTTGAGCTGGTAAATACACAAGGCTGAAGCAATCTCCATTCCCAAGGCTGTGCTCAGAAAAAAATCCCCTACTGCTGAGTTCTTAAAGGGAAAACAGAGAAGTCCCTGACTATGAGTAAACAGGATGTGGGCAGAACTTCCTTGCCCCTTTCAAAGACCCATGCCCTGGTGGCTGCCATGAGAAAAGCAGCAAGGCTGTGAAATAACCCCATAAAGGCACATTTCCCTCCAGTGGCAGTGAGACCCAGGGAAGCAGAGCCTTTGCCATAGGGAGGAGATGCCATTCCAGCCTCTGAAAGACAGGAATGAAAGGGAGAGGAGCAGCAAGCCAAGATGGGGGTGCCTGTCAGGTCTGCCTCATCCCTGTCAGATGTCAGCTGCCTCCACTGCTTCTAACTATAAATGTGACAGATAGGTGCCTCATGCCAATGAGTGCTTATAATCATGCATGATGGAAGGATCTGAGATTATGGTGCTGTCAGTGGATTCTGTGTCAAACTGGGAATTTATATTTAGTATTTACCTCACTTGAAGTTACTTAAGTTATTACCGCAATTCTTAGCCAATTCTGGGCTCCACTCCCCCTACCCTTATATCTGACTGAGAAGTTATGGAAGCAATATTCAAAAGAGCCTGTGGGAGGCAGATGCCCAACCTCCAAAGACATTCTGTAGGATTTGGGTATCTCAAAGCTCCTTCAGAACCCGTGCCCACTGATTGCAAAGTAAACTGATTGGATCAACCCAATCCCTCAGACAAGCTGTAAGTGATGAAACAAGGTGCCAAAGACCCGGGGAGATGGAAGAGGCCAGCAGCAAATCCTGGGACAGTCATTAGGTGATGCAAATGACCAGATATAGGCTGGCCTTATTCAAGATAGTTGGTCCAAGTGCTACCTGCTTCTGTTTCAGATTCAGGAAGACCTCTCCAGTTACCTGCACGTCTCCATCAGCTCACCTGCAACTACACCAGGATCATCTTGTCACTGTCACTCTACCATGATGGCTCAAGAGCTACAGTTTTCTAAGGTGGATGAGTTCTCATCAGAAAAAGTCTTGCACCAGAACAACTGCCTTTGGGCAGACTTGGATAGCACCTCTGGACATCATTTATTCAGAGAGTATATTAGTCTGAAACAAAAAGAAGGATGTGACAAAAGGGAAGTTCCGCTTTACCAAGATCAATTCCACCGAGACAAAGAGATTGACCATCAAGCAAACAAACATGCTTGATGGATTTCTTGCTCTTCTTCCAGTTAAAAGTCTAGTTCTTAGTTAATTTTGGCATAACCTGATCATCAGCAAATCATAGAGTCTTTATGGTCCATAGCGCCAGAAATGTTGAGTTTGAAAAGCAAACAGAGAAAATACCGGATTCTCTGTCTCAACAGTCCAGTGATAGCATGTGATTTTACTCCTTAATGGTGAACGAACACAGGAGACTACTGGGCCAGAATTTTCTATTTATATTTATAGATACAGATATAAATATTCTGTCTTATGTAATGTATTGGTTTAGCATAAATGATAAGAAAAACCAATTGTTAATCCATTTTAGAACTAACAGCTAAGCTGGCCAATCAGGTAAAAGGGGTACACCCTCTGGGACACCGCTTAAAAACAGGAATCTTGTGAGACCCGCCCTCTTTCCGGGACTCCGAACCATGAGGTAACACCGCGGCCGGGCCAGGAGGGGGCCCGGGCCTCTGGGCCCCGGGAGGCCCCGGGAGGCCCCGGGAGCCACGACCGGGCCGGGAGGGGGCCCGGGCCCCGGGAGGCCCCGGGTCCCTGGAGAGCAGNACAAAGAGATTGACCATCAAGCAAACAAACATGCTTGATGGATTTCTTGCTCTTCTTCCAGTTAAAAGTCTAGTTCTTAGTTAATTTTGACATAACCTGATCATCAGCAAATCATAGAGTCTTTATGGTCCATAGCGCCAGAAATGTTGAGTTTGAAAAGCAAACAGAGAAAATACCGGATTCTCTGTCTCAACAGTCCAGTGATAGCATGTGATTTTACTCCTTAATGGTGAACGAACACAGGAGACTACTGGGCCAGAATTTTCTATTTATATTTATAGATACAGATATAAATATTCTGTCTTATGTAAATATCTGTAAAAGATAAGTTGGTTGGAATCTTTCACCCTATTCCTGTAATTTTTCTTGGAATTGAAATAGAGTTACCCAGTAAATGAAGTCTGATGCACTCAAAACCTACTGGTGTACGGCTATAAATTATGTCCCTGAAAGATTCTAAATCTGCCCTTGAATATCATTTGTATTTAACATAGAAATCTAATTAACAACAACCAGTTCACAATACTCGGTTCTGTATGTTGTGTACAACATTTCTTAATCTATATATAAAAAAGCACTTATAGTTTGACAGATACACTTCTCTTGAGCTGAATTTTGTACCTCTGAATCACATTCTCATAATTTTTTTACATACTTATACCAAGTTGTGGGCACATTTCCAGATTAACTTTTTAAATATCAATCACTACTTTTAATGGCACAAAATGGCAGTAGTGGAATTATGACTTTGAATAAAAAGAGTAGCCACTGACATAGAAAGTACCCCATACTTAGTGACTTGCACTAATAAATATTTATTTAGCCTACAGCAGGAATAAAAAACTTTTCCCAATGCATCAAATTGACAATATCCTGCACTATTAAGTCTTAATTTTCATGGTTCCATCTTGATTTTAAAAAAAAATTAAAATGTTTCCCACTCATTTACTGGTGGAAAAATAAATGTAACTTTAGTAAGTAATACTATTAGGTTCTCATTTTAAAATGGTTTAGCTCTGGTTTATCATTAGACAGCTCTTGTCTAACAGATTGGCCCACTATACCTAAGAATACCTGAAAAACTTAGAATTTTCCCTTGAGAAAAACTTCCTGTTTACATCTTAACATACTCTGCTCAAATTCTAGGCAAAACTTTGCAGAACAAGTTTTAATAGAAGCCTATTTCTTTCTTGATACCTTTCAAGAAGAGAAACTGTTGCTTGCTCTGACCTTTCTCAGAATGATGCACTACACCTATACCTGAAAGGCTCAAGCTGACTTTTACAGTACCTACTTCTGAAAGGGAGGGCTCTCAGCCCCCAACAGAAATAAATCAAATCAGTGACCTTTACTTTAAATATATCTGTCACATCTTCCAGTGGTCTGATGGTTTTCTCTTTCCCATCTAGGGTTAGGGGGGTGAAGAACTTACCTATCTCTTGCAGTCTATGCAAATCCTTGCTGTTTTCCTCACAGTCCAAACACAAAGGTTCCCACATTCATTGGGCACATTTAGCATTGGTCTTTCTTTTAAGATCCTGGGAAAACTTTGTTCTCACTTATACCCACAGAAATCAAGCAGGTGACTCAGCATATACTGAAGATGTTAAATCCTCTAGGACTCCCTCCCTAGCTGACTCCTTATTCAGACCCAGTTTCCCATTTCTTCCTGACCCATCATCATGACGTTCAGGAATGCTTCTTGATATTTGAACAACAATATTGTATTAACAGACTTCCAGCACACAGGACTTTACAAAATAATAAGTCTACAACTTGTTAAGATTATTTGATGGGTCGCTGACCAGTATTAAAATATGCAGTGTTTACAAAAGACCTCTCCAGCTTTTTCAAAGTATACAAGGAAAAAAAGCAAAGGATTCAAAAATTTTTGCCTTGTTGAACATCAGAGCCAAACACCTTTACTCACAGGGGCTAGTTTCTGTTTATGTGGCAAATGTTATTAGTATGCTCAATTAAAATTACTCCGAGCACCAGGATTTTTCAAAGCTTGCCAAAGAAATTACCAGAAAATGGGTTTTGCAAAGAAGGATGGTACCCGAATTTTCATTGCCATGTAGAAACTGCAAGTCAATGAACGGCTCTTTAGATCGTATTTCATGTCTTCTCATCAGGAATCCTAACTTACCTTGGGAGCTTTTCTGAATCACATCAAGTTGAAGCTTCCTAAAATTCTCTTGCCCAGATCTTTTCAAATGCCTATTCCCTCCTCACTACTCCCCTCCTTACATTTGTGTTTGCTGACTATTATTTTCTTAATGCCTGCAAAATTCAAACTAGGAGCCCCTGTTGCCCTGAGGTCAAGCATACAGAATTCTGCTGCTGCTGCCTGTCAGTTCCAAGATATTGAATCTTTAAACACCAGCATCTTTTGGGTATCTCACTCTAGAACATTTCGTTTGAGGATCACCATGGAGAAAAGAGAACAAATCTTGCGAGGAAAGCAAGGAGAAGGAAAACAAAGCCAGAGATATTAAGTAATGAAAAATAAACTTAGACCAGCAGCATTCATGCTGTTATACAAGCATTTCACTACTTTGTCCTTTCAAAAATGGACTTCTACATTTCTGTTTGCTAAGATACTGAAACTTGCTGATAAATATTTGTAATTCCTTTTCTATTTGAGCAAATGCAAGTGAAATGTTTTAGTTTATGCCTTTTCTATTCTGATGGTAATGAATATGTGGTAGAAATAAAAATAAAAAAAGATAACCTGAAATAAGGTAGTGTATGATGAAAAAGAAAATTAAATGGGTTAATCCTTAAATGATAACAATTATTTTTATTTAAAGAAAATGTACTAGCACTCTCTGTATTAAATGTTAATTGCCAGAAGGTTTTATATCATCAAATGTTTATGCAACTAAGATATAGAAACAATAATAGATTTATTCAAATTTTCCTCTGGGGCTTCATCTGGTGAATGTTTGAATGCAAGTGACTTATTAATTAAAGATGAGAACTTCTGCATCTGAACTGCTAAAATAAAGCATGCCAGTTTTGTCCTCAGCTAATATAAATCAGTCCATAAATTTCATTCTTCATTCTTCTGCATCAATGAGGTATGTGTTTAGTACCAGTGATATCAGTAGGCTTATAACCAGAAAGAATTTATGTTAAGAGAGAAGAAAATCAGTGTGGTATATTTTTCATGCTGTATAACAGCCAGGGTTTAAGCATATTTATTTCAGGCATAAATCAAGTGGTGAAACATTCACAAATGTGATACATAAACATCACTTACAATGGAGGTTTGTGCAAAATCCATCAAAACAGATGAAAATACTTTCTTGATCCCAAGGTCATTGGATTTCTTCCCTTCATACAATGGTGTAGTGCTCCCTTTCAGCAGAAGTCTATGAGACCTCTCAGACAGCAGAAAATACAGTGAGGGCTGGCACTTCCAAGAGAGAAAAGGTCAATCAGCTCAACTTTTATAAATTAAAATTATTAATAGTGCTTGCACAGTAGTGTATAATCAATTAGACTGGGATCTCTAAAGATTCTTCTTCGGATATGGAACACCCGAGTTGCAGTTATTTTCTTTGACAGGAGGTGAATCAAAAGACTGTCCTAAATATGAGGCTTCCCTTGAAAGGAACTGAGGATGGATAGGGCAAGAAAGGTCCTAGTATAACTTAACTGCTTAGTACTACTTTTTTTTTTTTTTTTTTTTTTTTTTTTTTTTTTTTTTTTTTTTGAGGGGGAAGAAAATCCTTCCATTTTCACCTTGCTAATGAGCCCAAACATGAGGTACATCCGTCACTTTCTGCATATGTTTGCCCAGTGTCCTGTACAGCTCCCAGCTGGGATTGTACTACCCAAGAGCAGTCTCCTGGAGGTAGCTGGAGTGCCCACAGGGGAATAGAGGAGTTTTTGTTGAAATTCTTACCCTTAATAAGGCCATGACTGGACATGAACATCCTTCAACTTTACTCTTCTCAAATGGCCTAAAAAGTAGGCAAGGGATTTCCATCCAGTTTTTCCTTTTCAGGCTGGTCTGTTTTGCAGTAAGTGATTGGAGAGATAGAGGCTGCAGGCTGATTGGCAAAGTCTCCCATGGTGGGCAGCCAAGTGACAAGTTATCCCAACAGTGTGACAGGGCATCTGGGTTTGTCTCCTGTTTGTGTTGGTATTTCATTATTTGTACACAAGGGGTAACAGGGACAAGAGTGACTGGGAAATTTTTCTCTTCCCACCACCTCCCACCTGCCTCTCCACCTTAAAAAATCCACACATTAGAACAATCTCTGAGACACTTAGAAATGTGGATATCAAAACTGCTTTGAAGAGGCTAAAGCTGACCCAGCATCTCCCACCCTGTCATGGGGAATGCTCTTGCCCTTGAGTTACTGGCCTAAACAGGAGCCACAGCCACCCACATGCTTAGGATTTACAGATCCATGAAAAGCAAAGGAGGGCAATTACATATGGTTCAACCTGAACACAATTTATTCCCCATTTTGCCAGCCGTCATGCAGCCCTAATTTTGAACATTAGCAAACGCCTCTATTTTTACAGCATCTTTATTCAAGAACTCTGACTTCACAGAAAATTACAAAGACATTTAGAAGCAAGAAAGGAGGAAAAATATTTATGCAGTGTCACTTTTGATATTACTTTATACAGTGTGCTAGAAGCATTAACTATTACAAAGGTTTGCTTGTTCAAAGTGATGTGTTTATATTAACTTAATAAAGCCTGTCATGGTTTATAACTACCTAAACAGCAGCGGAATTCTGGTACAGAAAAAAGTACATAAACTTACTAGTCAATGGATAAACTTACTGCCTCTTTGGTGTTTCAGAGAGTTCAATGCTAAGAGGATAAATCCTACAGTCAGAATAGAAGAAGGTAAAATTTACGTATCTGCTTTGACCTTTGACGCCTCGCTACTACCAGCTGCTAAACTGCATAAGAATTGCCAAGAGGAAAAAGGCCATGGTGTCAACATAAGAAGGACTGAGGAAAAAAGGTAGTGGGCAGAATGATGTAAAGATTGTCCTTTGTCACTGCAGGAAAAACAAAGGAAGGACCCTAGGGAAAGCTCTCCTCCAAAAGTCACGTAATCCCTCTCAGGGGTACACTAAGCTTTGTCGAACGCCCACTGCAGAGGACCTGGTGGACAGTCTTGTTGAAGGCTCTGACCTTTTCCCTCAGACAGTCAGAGCTCCCCTTCCAGACCAGACATATCTACTGGTAGCTATGTTCCTGCAACTTGGCAAAAACTGGCCTGTCCACTGGTGTGGTTGGGCTTTACTTCTGCATCCAGATCCACAGATGGGGGCTGGGTAACTGATAGGCAGTCAACAGTACAACTTGGAGCCACTGCTGGTAGAAAGTGTCTCTACTGAAAAGTTTGCCTTACTTTTTTATTTATGTATTTTGACTTGATGTGCAAAAATGCCTGTAAGCACTCTGACAGTAATTAAATTTACAATCCCCATAGGATTATTCTGTGAACTATGCCAATGTAGGTATTGACAAGGTGCCCATAAAACCATACTGTTCCAGCACACAAAATGAACATATGTGTCATGCTGAGGGAGTAGTGCTGTTGTTGGTGTATGCTCACCTCCCACATGAAATGCCATCATACCTGTTAAATGACACTTGAAAATGTGTTAGCACTTAACCAGAAATATTTTCAAAATAACACTTGAACATAAGAGTCCTTAACTGCTGGAAACTTTCCCCTAATTTCCTGCTAACATTTACTTTCTGAAGAAGCTCGCTTCCCAAACATATTGCAAGAAAAATTAGACCTAATGGCTGAGCTGAATGGCCAGACTATGAATGCTTTTTAGTAAGACCTTGACATTTCTCATTCTGACCCCACTTAACACAATGCTTTTCAATTCTGCTTCCTGAAAACATGTTTTATTGAAAAGAAAGAAACAAAAAGTGTAAAAATCCCTTGCAAATAACCAGAGCTCACCCACATCATGGTAAATACAGACTGCTGAGAACATTAATGTTGCACAGGCAAGCACATAAGAAACATAAATTTACCCATGGCAAAAGAAGTGTATGACTCTGAAGCTGAAGACAGTCATAGGGCACACAAGAAGATTGTGATAATCCTCCATACAGAGATTGTATGGGCAACCTAATCATGAAATTTTTTACCTTTTGACATTTGAAACTTCTACCAGAATATTTTGCTCTGTTGTTTTATATGTAATTTTCTAGCTTTGCTGGAAATGCTGGAAATTCTCCAGGGTTGTTTCACAGTGACACTCACCGTCAGCAGGACCACAGCCACTACAGAGTCACCAGACAAGACAGGAACAAATGTGATTTCCCAGAAGCTTATATGCAGACCCACTGTAGGTAGCTCCAGCTTCTGGTCAGGTTGTGACATGGCCCTGCAGGATGAGAACAAGAGAGCTGAAGGTGAACCAGAATCTCAGTCCAGGCATTTCACAAGCAAGCGCTGGTATGAAATTCTGCTGGATTGGTCTGGGATATAGTTAGCTTTCCTCATAGCATTTCACAAGGTGCCATGGTTTGAATTTGTGACTAAAACAGTGTTAGTAACACACCAATCTTTTAGCTATTGCTGAACAGTGCTTTCTCTGTTCCTGGGGAGCAGACTGGGGGTGGGCAAGAGGCTTGGTGGTGGAACAGCTGGGACAGCTGGCTTGAATTACCCAAAGGGATTTTCCACACCATATAACTTCATGCTCAGCAATAAAACCTGGAAAGACCAGTTTTCAAATGGCTACTTTCCAAACTAGCCATTGCTCAGAGACTGACTTGGCACCTTGGGATGATTATCCTTCACATTATTTTTTTTCCTCTCTCTATCTCTCTCATCCTTTCACTGACCTAACCGTACTTATCTCAACCAAGCAGCTTTTACACTTTTTTCCTCTCCCCCATCCCACTGAAGGAAGGGAGAGAGTGAATGGCTGGGTGGTGACTTAATTGCTAATCAAGATCAACCAAACACAGCAGGTCCTAAGCTTGATTTTCTTGTTGTTGTCAGTGGTTAGTTAGTGCAAGAGCCAGACAAAAGGTGGTCATTCCTCATTGCACCACACCAACAATAACATCAAGAAAAATGGCACAGTTGGAGCTGTAAAGCCAGTGAGGAGAATCCACGTTGCTGGCTTTTACTCAAATCTACCTTGCAGGCTTTTACTCAAACAAGTTGCAGAATCTAATCAGGACACTTCTTTTACCAGTACAGAACAGCAAACATCCCTGCACTGCTGGAATCTAGGAGTTGAGTAACCAGCAAATAGGTTGTAGAAGAGATGGTAGTCACCAGCTAAAGAGAATCTTTCTCCTCTCTTCAAACCTATAATTTTGATTCAAGGTTTAAATGTCGATGCTTGTCACATCCACTTTTGCCCACCTCAGGCTAGTCTTATGATAAAATGTCTCCATATTATTCTGTGCTTAGAAATGATTTGCAGTGGACCTGACGTTTTCCTGACCATAGACTATGATGACTAATGTCATTTTCTAACTTGCAGTTTGACAACAGTCAAAAAATTCAAGAGCTGTTGTGCTTCAAAATGCAGGAAGTCCTGAGCCGTGATACAAATTCTTAGTCACACCATTACCCTAGGACATGAGTTTCCAACAGGATTACATGATGATTTGATTTTTTTGCTTCTAATAATGTTCTTAAAGCTTCAGAATTATGTGAAATAACTCATCATTTGGTCTTTTTTTGATTTTCAATTTACTTTAAATTTCAAAAGAGTCAATTAAAGGATTCAGTGAAGAGCTTCCCCAGCCAAGTGCAGTGGCCTACAGTGATAAATCAGCAAAGGAGTGTTTGTGATATCTATACCATCACCAGCAAGTACCAGGCATCACTCTCAGACTATCTCCTGTATGATGACCTCATGACACAGGGATTGATACAAACCATAACCAACATTGCTAACTACCTACAACAACAAAACCTCTACCTATAGCAACAAAAATGAAGTAGCTGTAGAAGTTTACTGAAGTCGTGCAGAATTCTGAATGATCTTAAAATATGCTACTGGTCTTTCCTTGTTCTCTGTAAGAGTGTCATTGTCTGTAATATTATGAAGTTGGCTAGATATTTTTTTAGCATCAATATGCACAAGAATTAGTCCCCTCTTAAATACATACCAAAAATACCTTTTAATATGCTGCCAAGATGTAGCCACCTTTTGAAGGTCTGGGGCATTTTGAATACGATTTAATGGCAAGTGTGAAAAACAAATGAGTGTCATAAGTAATCCCCAGAGATTTCCAAATGCCATAAGCTGACAGAGAGTTATTGATTGTTGCTTAACATGCCTGTAGAAAATAATGGGGTAACAGCATCTGTGCTGTAGCAAATAAAGTTATTCTGTCTGTTATGCCAGCACCAATATTTGGACATGCCCAGAGCTGAAGACTCATTATTTGTAATGCCAGCTGCACTGTAACCAGAAGGGACAGCAACCCAGCTCCCAAGCCCTCGTGCTTTTGCTGTCTCACACCAAAATCATGAGACAGCTTGAGGAAGAAAAGGGAAATCAATAAGTAATTATTTTATAGCCCTCACCACTCTTTGCCCATGTCAACTAATTGAATAATTCATGAGTTTCTTTTCCACCTTGCTGGAGACAGACAGCAGTTTCCTACAATGTGTCATTGCTGTTGATAAAGAGGTGACAGGGATGATCTTTCCCCATCTTCTTTCGGTCACAAGTGGACTCATGAGTTTGACAGTGGTAGATCAGGGTCTCTGCCAAGCTGAGCAGGTCTGGTGGGGGAAGAGGAATGTCCAGGGTGCCCAGGCTGCATAATAACCAGTATTATGTACTGTATTCTGTCTGCTCCTAACAATGCAGGTGGACCTGGAGGCTGATGTACATGGTCCCCAGTCCTGTCTATCTGCAATGTAACCCATAGAAGATGACAACTGGGGACTGCCAGGGCACTACAAATCTGGGCTCTCCTTGGGAAGCAGTGGGAGTGCCCCAGCACAGCAGGACAGACAGCAGTGCCCCTGGCAGCCCATCCTGTCCGGCCCCAGACAAGATCAGGGCAGTCAGGGGGCACGGTGGTAGCCTCAGCTCCAGGCATCAGACACCTCCCCAGGGATGGACCAACATTAGGACAGGATGTCAGCCCATAGGTGAGGGTCAAGATCAGATGCAGTGAGTGTAAACAGGGTCAGACATGCCCAGAGTGGTTTGGTTCAGTTCTGGCCGCATCATCTACATGACCACAGGGCTAGGGACTGCCCTCAGGTGCACCAGCGCTGGATCAGAGAATGGGCCCTGGCAGGCAGAAAAGATAAAACTCTCATGAGAGGGGTTTGTGACAACTGGAGAGAGAAGGTAAGCTGTTGGAAAATCTTCACCTCCCTGTAACTGGCAGTGGTACGGCCACATCTCAAATCCTGTGCTCAGTTTTAGGCCGCTCCCTACAGGGAATACATTTGAGATTTTGGAGTGGGTCCAAAGAAGGGCAGCAGAGCTGGTGAAGGGTCTGGAACACAAGCCGCATGAGAAGCAGCTGAGGGAGCTGGGGCTGTACAAGCTGAAGCAGAAGAGGTTCAGAAGGGACCCTGTCACTCTTTACAGCTACCTGAGAGGAGGCTGTAGCCAGGTGAGGGTCTCTCAGGTAACACATGATAGGACAAGAGGAAATACTGCCAAGTTGAAACAGGGAAAGTTTAGATTAGATATTAGGGGGTTTTTTTTTCCACAGCAAAGGTTGTAAAACATGGGAAGTGTCTGCCTGGGGAAGTGGTGGAATAAAACAATTTATTTAGTAGATGCTGTGAAGTTGTTTAGATGAGTCTCAAATTGGCATGAGGAAGTTTTGGAAGGAGAAACTGGAGCCAACTGCACATGGAAGTGGACATGGAACAAACAATTGGGAGGAGAGCAGCAGAACAATGGCTGGCACCATTCAAACTGTAATTCAGTGATTAGGTCATGGGTGAAATCCACAGTGGTTTTGCCATTGACTTTAGAGCTCCAAACTGCTGTAGGTCCATCAGCATGAGCAGGGTGTAACTTCAGGGCTGTTACAAGTGCATTTGAACTTTTAAATAACAAATTGCCTTTGGCCTCCACTAACAACTCACTTCCCACTCCTTTCTCATGCTGTGCCTGTGACTGGAGCTGTAAGCTAATCGTGGACAGTCACTCAGCAGGAATAAGCTGTCATTGATCTACTGGATTAAATAGCAGTTGCTTAGATTTATACCTACCTGAGATCCTACTCTGGAAATTTGTCAGTTAGATTGTATTGGTTTGGCATGGATGGTAGAAAAACCAACCGTTGATCTGTTTTGGAACTGACAGACAAGTTGGCCAATCAGGTAAAAAGTGTACACCCCCTTGGGACACACCGCTTAAATACAGGAATCTTGGGAGATTTCTTCCCTTTTTCGTCGGACCCGGCCTAGGTGCCAGGGCGGCCGGGCCAGGCCGGGCGGGCCCAGGTCCAGGGCCTCGCCAGCCCCGGGAGTCAGGCTGGGGGGCGGCCGGGGGAGGA
>WBMY01005598.1:516920-543889 GCA_013397315.1 Donacobius atricapilla
AGAAGTCCTTTATTTTGAAGCTGTGCATCTTTAAAAGGTGAAACCCCATTGTTTAGGTCCACAGCCCTTATGTGGCCATATGAAAGGCTGCATTTGGGAAGCTCACGGATGCAGTGTGGGGCGGGCTGCATTTGTGGGAACTGGAAGCCACAAACAGACTGTGTCTCTTGTGGAAAGTTACCAGAAGAATCAGGAGGGACTTGTCTCTCTCAAAAGACTGAATGAAAGACTATTCTTTAAAGTGCTACTGACTTAAGAGTTCTGATGTTTTGTCTCTTTGCATTGTTTCGTGGAAAAGTAGATTGTTGCTAAGGGGGGGGGGGTGTCTTTGAAAGGGTTTCGTGGTTGTTGTTTTTTTTGTTTACCCTTTAGTGTATGTTAATAAATCTGTTCCTATTTTTAAGTTGAGCCTGTTTTGCCTTGCTTTTAATCCTATTCCACTAAAAATGAAAGTTAGATCCCCACACTATGTTTCACAAAACAAATTCAGCGAATGTGATAACCACTACATTTTTTGGTGTTTCCGCCCAGTTATGAATTTTAACCCATTACATAGATGAAGAAAGTGTTAATTCTGACATCATTTCTATTTTAAAATGCAAGTGGTTTTGCATTCTAAATCTAAGTCTATATCAGCTGTAGTTTACTAGCAAGGTAATATGAAACATGAAGAACAGGATGCAATTCAGGTAAATTAGAAATCGCTTCAGGTTTGATAATATTGAGGACTTTTACCTCCTGCAGTAGTATGTAATAGCAAGTCAGTTAATCAGCAGAGGAAATGCACTGGAGCCCTATAAATTATTTAATTCAAAAGTGACAGGAAAAGATTAATAATGAGTGACACTTACATATAATGTCCTCATGGTGAGACCACCTATAGTTTAATGAATTAACATTGTTACCAGGATCTTTGCTTAAGACTTATACATTTAATTTGATTGTGTTAAACATGTCACTTATTTATCTTTATTAATGGGATTTCTATTTTTAGATACAGGACTCAACATGAGCAATGGGACAATATAATCAAAAGTGGCTTCCATGATACATAATCTTTATGGGAAGAGGGCAGTTTTTCTCTGTGCATCAATTCATTCTTCAGTTTTTCATCTGGTCTTTCTGCAACTGCAAGTATAAGCTATGACAGAATCAGCCTCTAAAGAGCAGAAGATTATAAAGACTAATTAGGTGTTGCAGGAGGCTCAATCCTATCAAGCAGCTTTTGCTTTAACTTCAGGTAATAATTTTTATTACAATCAGGGAAATGTCGTATTTAATTCCAAACCCTGCTCTGCACAGTTACATCTGGTTTTACCTACAGTTCATCCCATGCTTATATTCACATGGCAATATTTTTCTTTTCATTTCACTAGTCTGATTTATTCTTGGTCTGTTCCTTCCACTTCTAAATGTTTTATCCCGCTTTCAAAGAGATTATAGTACACTGCAAAGCATACAGAAACCAAGGCGTGAAGGGGCCTCTGGAGATCCCCTGATCCTACTGCCCTTCAAAAGCAAGGCTTCAGATTAAGTTGCCAAAGTTTCCATCAAGTCAAGGCTTGAGAATCTCACTTGTACTGGGGGAGATGCCACTGCTTCTCTGCGCACCCTCTTCCAATGCTTAACCGTTCTCATGATGATTTTTTGTTTTCATGTATCCAAACAGAATTTCCCCTTGAAATAACTTGTGTTTGTAGTGTCTTGGCCTGTTGTTTTCCAGTTTATGGGGCACCAGACTATCAAGTACTGTAAATCAGCGCAGTTCTGCTAACCCTAACCACCTGCAAAGGCGATCCCAAGCACTAGGGATCTGTGCTTTCACTACCCTGACATGACATCACAACAAGTATCCTTGGGAATCTCAACTTGAGAGCCCACAATCAGGGACCAGAGGCTACTACAGCTTTCAAACTGCCTGCCTCACTGACCTTCTGAACATCTCTGCAGATGATGTATAGCAGGGGCACATGGCCTAGAATGTTTGGGTTAGAGCCAGCCAGCCTGAAGACTAATCCATCTTCTGCAAAAGACACAAGAATGTTGGCAGGGTCAGATTGGAAGCCAGAGAAATTGTTCTAGCAGTCCATGACCTGCTGCCTCCCTTTTCTGAAGTACTGCAGCCCCTTCCTGCTACATCCAATCTCATGACCTCCTGCACATACATGCTCTTGTCAATTTTGTTCATGTGACAGAGTATGCTGGATCACATGGCAGAGAAACTGCCACTGCATGGAGCCCGCAAGACCTTTCACACAGCACCGCTGTTGAAAGCCAACATATATTTCACCTGGTCCCTGCTTTGTTCTAACCTTCCCTTAGCTTATGTGACTGTTTAAATACATTTCCTGCTTTGGGTTTATGGGGTTTAGGATTTGGGAGGGGTTGGGTTTTTGGTTAGTGGTGTTTTTTGATTGGGTTTGTTGGGGTTTTTTGGGGGCCAGGGCAGGCAGTTCTTAACTAAATAATTAAAGCTTGGATTAGGAATAAATATCTTTTGCTTATTGTTCAAATTCCAGCCAAACACAGCAAGACAACTAGAAAGGTCTTTTTGCAAAGGAAAAGAAGGTTCTTTCCACAAGCAAAGAATACAGAGAAGTAACCAGGAGACAAAGGACCTGTCAGAGCAATGAATGGTCGCATTGTCAGCAGTATCAGCAGTTCCATCAAAGGTTGTGCTCAAACTGCAGAAGAAAACTGGAAATCAAGAAATGAAAAGGCTAGGAAAAACTCATTTTGGAGACTCACCTGTAAGTAACACTGTCCCTCCACACCCTCCCTCTTATCCTAGACAAGTAGTTACATGGGAGGTATAATAGACAACTGGATATAGATTGCTTTCAATGAAGAGATGTGGCATGGATCTGATTCCCTTCACCCAAGAGATGTGGAAAGAAATGAGTTCAGCCTGGACAATAGGAAAAGCAAACACATAAAACTATACTTAAGACTAGTTAGAGAAAATTCAATTTGAATTAAACCTAGGCAGCATGACTGAACGTGACTGCTACATATCAGTGCCAAGTATGCCATGAAAATTAATTTTTTTAAAATGCAGCCAATACCAACAAAGAGGAAACATCACACTTGAGAAGTGATAAACTCATTCACCTGAAATTGCAGGTAGTGCTCTAAGGTCTCTCCAGACTTTCCAGCACTTATAAATATTCTAAATTTTTTTTAAAAAATGTGAGTTCTCACTGTCTGTCACATCCTCCCAAAGTGGGAGGTAGAACTGAGATCACAACATTAGTTGGGGTGACTCTTTGTTCATGGGCTTCCTGGGGGTGCAGGGAAACACTGGCCAGAGGCCAGCTAAGTAACCTATGTTCTGATTTCTTCTACTCTTAGCTCACCCATGTTGCTATCATCCCAAAAGTCCAGGCATCTTCTTTTTTTCCTTGATTCTAACACTTCATCATTTCACTTATTGCCATCCTGCAAATCTTTTCATAAAACCTTGCACAAGACCTAATGGAAAATGTGAACCCAACCAAATCTAAATGAAGTCCAAACTGGAGAGAGTATCAACTTGAAAAAGTCTTATTTAAACTAGCAATTAAGAACAAAAATGCATGAAAAATGGTGTCTTCCACAACTCCCCAGCAGAAAACATTAATTTAGATCACTTTTGAAGACTAGTTTCAATGCAGTTGGAATCAAAGAAGTTCAAAAGATATTGTACCACCTTCAATATAAAAAAATGTTGTAAAAACTGCTTAAAAATATGAAAAATCATGATATTGTTGAATCATTTACTCAAAACCCCATTCATTGGGAAAAGAAAAGTTAGCTATGAAAGTTTTTATCACTTTTCCTACTGACCTAAACCCACAAAAATTACCTCACTCATCGTACAAAGGTGGCTGTTACCAAAACTGTCCTATTCTGAAAAAGAGCTAAATGTCAGGTCTTTCAGCATCTACATCTGGAAGGAAAAGAAAATGACAATATGTTACAAATACAGACTAAATCTTATACATCTATATGAAATATTGAAATTATCTCCTGTCCAAATACCCAGACATATGATTCATTTGTCTTATTTCTTGAGTTATGCTGAAGGCTGCTTTTATTTTCTTTTCCAAGGAAGAATAACCGGATCCTGAGGTAGAGTAAATGTTTTAATACAAAATTAAAAGCAACATATTGTTCTATACACAAGAATGAGTAACATGATCCACTCGTGGTCAAGCAAGCGCCTTTGGTGGGTGTCCAGCCAATTTCCTCAGTGCCATTATCTTGTCTATAATATAAGACACAAAAAATCCCTAAACATGGAAGATTTATCTTAAACATTTTTCAGAATAGTAACATTCTTGCAAACAATTAACAAAGTTCCCACTACATTAATTAGACATTCAAATACACCTAGTGTCTTTGTTGACACCTCCCACACATCCCCTGATGCAGCTGTGGATAAGATGCAGGATCCATACAGTTATTTTAGGAACATCTTCATCAGACAACTGTTGTAAAATCTCACTAATGATACAGAAATATATGACTGGAAATTATGCAGACTGACAGTGGGTTTTGCACTCCTTCTGCAAAAATCATCATGCAGCAAAATTCAAATTTTATGCGCTGCTCTACACATACAAGGCATCAAACAAGTACATGTCCTTACAACATACTGTCATTTATGTCGGTAACAACAAAATGTGTCTGAAGCAAGTTTATAATTTGAGAAAGCAGATTCTATGATTTTGCTCTGTCTGATCTTTACCATGTTCAAAAGGAACAGTAGATGCATTTTTGGGGCAGAAATGTGCTGCTCAGATGCTTTAAAGGGGGCAGTGGGCACACACCGATGGTTGGGAAAGGAGCTCTAGAGCTACAGGGAACAGCAGTGACAGCAGCAGGCCCCCCTGAGGCATCCTCTGCTCTGGGTGCTGCCATCAGGGCAGCTCAGTGCCAGCACAGCCAACACAGGATCTCCCATGCCCATAGGAGAACATGGCCAGAACACAGCCTAGCCATCCTGGGCCATGTTTACACTTTCCCTCACTGGGCCACACCCTGACCCCCACTATGGACTAACACACTGTCCCAGCCTCAAGCTATCCCCAGAGATGTGCCTGAAGCCCTGGGCTGCCCCAGTGTTCCCCAGCTGCTGGGCTCCTGGCTGGGGCAGTGGGTCCCCAGCTGGTTCCTCACTGCTTGGCCCCACACAGTCATTCTGACTTTGACTCACAGCAGCAGGTGCGAGGCACTTTGTGTTCAGTTTGCATAGAAGAACACGAGTTCAAGGCTAAAGAGCATCAGGCTTTCCATGAGAGATTCACCTCAACTGATTGTAAGGGCAGAAGCCATCTACCTGAATGTGAGAGCCTGGTCCCACATGAGGTCCCTTAGGCTCTGCCACTCAGCCTCCTGCACTGCTGCAGCAAGACACAGACTGCCCACAGCTCCTGCAGGAGACCTCCAGCCCTTCCATGGGATGGGTCATCTCTGAACACCTATGCCAAGGAAACTACACTGAGCACTGACTGTCTATATGGTAAAAGTGAAATTCATCTTTGGTTTCAGACACTTAAATTTAGCTGTGACAGATGTTGCCATGGGAGACAAGTGTCTGAACCTCTCATCACTGCCAGCAGAGATTTAATCAATACAGTCAGGGGAGGTAAAGATCTGCCCAGGCAGAATTTGTTTACTTTTTGGTGGGCTAAATCACTACCTTGAGTGTCAGGGAACAGCAAGAGTGGGTCTGCTTTGGAAGAGGAGCTGGGATCCAAAGGTAGCAGCAGGATAGGCAGGGTGGAAGCCTTGCTGACACTGGGCACTTTTCTGGAGCATCTAGGAAAGAGGAGCTGAGCAGACATGGCAATAGAAACTAGCATTAGCCAAGAGCCCTGTGATCCCACAGGATTAACCACATCTAAGCTGGTCCTGAGCCCAGGCTGCCAAACCCCAGAATTCAGAGGGATTTGCACAGATCCTCGACAGTAAGCTACACTGTCTGCTCTGAACAGGGGGTTGATTCCTCTGTTCAAGGATAGACATCTTGTTATGCTTTCAGGATGTCCTAGTGTACCCCTCCTGACCAGCTGCTGCTTCAGAAGGGTTTGTGTCTCCTGTAGGTCCTATAGCATATCTGCCAGCCCTGGGCAAATGCATTTGATTCTCTGAGGGATTTCAAGTAGCTATATACAGGAATTAGGCACCAGGCAGCACCACAGAGTGTCCTACTTGTAGGCACTCAGTTGTAATTGCACCTAAATCCCACTCTAGGTGACCTGCTCAGCAGGTCACCTGCCTGCACTCCCTCTGCCAGTAGTGGTGAGAGAGAAGCCCCAGAGGCAGTTCAGCTCATCTTAGGTGAGTTGGACAAATGCCTCCGTAGATGTGCCTTCCATCTTTTGTAGAGGAACCTAGATAGAATCATAGAGAATCGTTAAGATTGGAAAAGCCCTCTGAAACACTGAGTCCAGCAGTTAACCCAGCACTGCCATCCAACCTAAAGCAAAACCACATCTCCGTGTACCATATGTAGACATCCCCTAGCGCAAATTGAGGACATTTCCTCTTGTCCTGTCACTTGTTACCTGAGGGAAGAGATCAACTCCCGCCTCACTACAAATTCTTTTCAGGTTGTTGAAGAGGGTTTTAAGGTCCCCCCAAGCCTTCTTTTATTCAGACTAAACAATCGCAGCTCCCTCAGCTGCTCCTCATCAGATGTGCTCCAGACACTTCATCTGCTCCATTGCCCTTCTCTGGACATGCTCCAGCCCCTCAATGTCCTTCTTGTAGTGAGGTGCTCAAAACTGAACACAGGGTTCAAGATTCAGCCACACCAGTGCTGAGTACAGGGGCAGTCTGCCCTGATCCTGCTGGCCACGCTATTCCTGGTATCAGCTAGGATGCAGTGGCCTTCTTGGCCACCTGGGCATATGCTGGCTGATGTGAACCTGCTGTTGACCAGCACTTCCAGGTCCTTTTCCTCTGAGCAACCTTCCAGCCACTCTGCCCCAAACCTATAGCATTGCATGGCATTGTTGTGATCCACATACAGGACCTTACAGTTTACCTTGATGAACCTCATATGACTGGTCTCAGCCCCAAGATAGTTAACTAATAACCAGCTAAAGTGGAATGGGATTTGTCCCAGCATTTGTTTTCAGAGATGTGGCTGTGCCATAGAAGACTAAATTCTACAGCACATGATCCTAGTGCAAGTTCCTAGTGTAAGGAGTAACTAACACTGAGGGCAGCTACACTGAACATACACCTGCAGTGTAAAAATCTGCTTCTGGGTCTTCTCAGAAGGTCCCCCAGCCCAGCAAAATTAATTCCCAGCTCCTTGGCTCCTGTCTGCATTCTCCTGGGGGCTACAACAGCTCTCTGTTTTGTCTGCAGCACTTGAATCATTCAAGAAAATCTCTGTGACCTAATACATAAAGGGCCCCACAAAAACAGAATAGAGGAGCCATTTCCTCATTTTTCCCCGAATTTAGTTGAAGCAACAATCAGTCAGCAGGTGGGAGACTTGGGCCCAGTGGTCCACTCTCAGCTCTACACACCATTTCTCCAGAGCCCTTTCTGAAGGCAGAGAGAAGAAAGTGTAGACAGAAAGAATACATGAGAGCATCTAATCAGATGTGTAGAGCACTCACTTGAGAGAAGAGAAATTAGCACTTCAGTTTCTGCATCAGCTATTATTTATTTCATCAAATGCCTGCCTGATATAAACCACAAACATTAACTGGCACAGAGAGTTGTGGTATCAAAGTTCTTTGTTCTTGTTCTAAAACCCCAAGTAACTATGGATTCCAGTGAAAAAATAGTAGAAATTACATCATTCATTTGCCTCATTATATATCAACTCATCAAAAGCCTATTGAAATATTTCTTCCTGCTCTCTGCATCACACACTCCCACGAATCAGGCCTGGAAGTTTGTTAAGGTGATTAATACAACGATACAATATCTTGGCATGAAGTGATGTAGAGGTGGACAGTGCAACAAGGACAAAGACAGACTCTTTTCAGTGGTGCCCAGTGCTAGAACCAATGGCACAAACTGAAACACAGGATGCTCCCTCTGAACACCAGGAAAAACCTTTTCATTCTCAAGGAGAGTGACTACAGCCTGGCACGGGTTGCCCAGGAAGGTCATGGAGTCTTCATCCTTGGAGATATTCAAAAGCCATCTGAACATGGTCCTGGACAATGTGGTGACCCTGCCTGAACAAGGGGTTGAACCTCCAGGAACCTCCAGGTTCCTTCCCACCTCAGCCATTCTGTGAGCCTGGGCATATTTAATTCTCTGGGTCTGGAAGACCACCAGTTGCATTGTGTCAGTAGGATTATTGAAGTGCTTCCAGTCTGCAACATGAGCTGTGACCAGCAGAACTCAGGTACCAAAGTTTGGAGACTGCTGAAAATCCTCTCAGAGGAGAGAATGTTGTAAAAAGAAAATAGATTACTCAGGCACATGACAAATTCTGCTTTGCCCGTGGGAAAACTACTGGGAAAGGTCACTGATTCAATTTATTTTTGACCCACTTTAAACTTTGTAAAAAGGACATGATTCTGTGAGCTCATTTACACTAGGCTGAAGAGCACAGTTAATTTGCCTTGGGTGCTAATCATTTCAATTAACAAAAAACTAATAATTTTGACTGAAAAATGTAAGCAGACCCATATTCTTCCTCACAGCCAAATGCACAGGGTCTCTATTAATTTCTGTCAACCCATGAAGTGCAGTTAGGTTTATCTCCTTTCTTTGAGGCCAAACTCAGTATTTGGCTGCAACCTGCCCTCTTCAAGTCTCACCTGTCACTCAGCGGGAAATCCACAATCCTTGTAGTTGTTTCAGGACACAGTCTGTCCTTCCAACAAAGGGCATCCTGTTTTGCTTTGTTAGGCGGTCTTCCTTTCCTCAACAACAACAAAAGCCTTACATAATTAAAACTGTAGCTCTGTTTTAAGGTGTTTTTAAAGACATTCTGAAGGAATGCATTAACAGCAAGGATCATAGCAATGGGAGTATAGAATTGTACACAGATTCTCCCTTAAACAGGGAGAAATGGCGAGAAACAAATTGCTGTGCTCTGAAAGCTGACTGAATCAGAAGCAAATTAAGGCAACCATTTTTCTGGAAAAGTAGAAACATAATCAATGGCATAAGTATTAAACAGAAACAGTCAATAGCAGAACTCTAAAAGGTTTGCATACTTATACTTCTGTAGCTCCCTCTAGCTTGGTAGCTGGACAAAAATATTTCTAAGTTTAGACCAATGAAGATGAAAACTAAATATAGGCTATAAAACAACACTGTGAAAACAAAAATCTAAAATTTTCAGCTGTGGGTGTCTTTGGTAAGATGTTCATTCTTAGGTGACAGATGCAGATCTTAGTCATTGGAGTTGTGGAACTAGGGATTGCTGAGCTCAATGACACTTTTATCCAGCTGTGTTAGTGTATGTGAAGATGTTCTGAACCTGCTTTTCATTTTCCCAAACCATTTCTTTTGATCTTCCTTCTTTTCTCTGCTTCCCAATTTAATTCTTTTTTCCCCTTGCTCTTATCTAACAAAGGCAGACATGACTTTTGAATTCCACACATCTCCCATCCAGAAATTGTCTCCCCTTGCTACCATCTTCCTATATTAGATGAGACCAGGAGGAATGACATTGTCCCCTAGTAACAGTACGAAATACCACGAGGTGTTGCTCAGTGAAGTATTGAGTTTTTTGTTTCAACTCATCTTCCAGTAGCACATAGAATGTAAATTCACAAGTTATAACAACAAAACAGGAGGAAACAAGCACTGCAAAAAAACTCCTTCAAAAAGTTGGGGAAGTAATCACACACCTCTACCATCACAATGTCCACAGGAGGCAAAAGGCCAGCCTAGCTATTACTTTGCTAAGTATGGCCTGCACATCTTTGAAGACTTCTCCCTTTTCCAGCTGCAGCAGTTAAGCATATCCTTCAGAATTTATGTCATTATTGGATGGACATTATGGAGTAAGGAGAAGACATTTCATTGTATGCATAAAGAACAAAACTCCCATAAAATTATTTGGGGTCATTCTACCATTATGGCCTAAAGTCAACCTCAAGTGCAGAAAGTAACAGTAATCACAGAATAATAAACACCAGCCAACAATACTGTTTCTGTCTCTAATCACAAAAGTTCATTTCAAAGTTGTAGTGATCACACTTCTCCATCTAAACTGTAACACTTTTTCAATGAAACTTGACTCACTGGAAGCAGAGTAAGAGGTATCCCTCTTTAGGGAAACAATTTATGACTACTATATCCTCCTATCTGTGACTAACCCCAATCAAAATTTACTCTTTTTATAAATATTCAGGTATCATTTGGCACAATGTTGAAGGAAGATAAATCTGAAACCATTTCTGGATGAGAAAGAATCACAAAGATCATTCAAAGGAGGCAAATGCACTCATCTGTTAGAAATGGGAAGTGAAAGCTCTACAAGGATGGAACACTCTCAAACTATCTGAAGCATTTGATGGATCTTTTCCCACCCTCTGTGATTAATAGAATGCATAAGCTATTCAGTCTCCAAGCATTTTCCTTGAGGAAGCTTTGATTTGAAAAATGAGACAAGTGCTTCCAATGCTGTCATTGATAGGAAATTAGGTGATAGAAGAGAGCACATTTAAGCAGCTCTTAAATATTCATAATTAGAGCTGTCAAACTGCTATACAATCCCCTCATTCTTTTCCATTTACCTTAACATTCTGTCAGGAGTAATGCAAACAGCAAAGCCACGGGGATGTGGCAATACTAAAGTACTTTAGAAGTAATCATAGGAAGACAGAGTTAGATGTGAGGTTTTTTGGTCTAGACCACAGCACAGACATAACCATCAAGTCAGATAGATGCACCTAAATAATTTGCTATGTTACAAGGTTTTGAGTTGCTTTATCTTTGATGAATGGTGCCGTCATGGTTCTGCTACTGCCCCTCTGTTTGGAGCAGAAGCAGAGCATTTGATTTACCAACTTTGGATTGTTTTCCTAGAAGTACATTCCAGGATGTTTTTTCTTGTGTCTCTGAAGTTAAAAAAACAAATTAAAAAAAATTAAAAGAGAGATAGAATTATCCAATGAAAAATCATAATAATTTTTTAAATTATCCAATGAAAAATTATAATTATTATTTTCAAGTAGATAAATTATTTGGATATTATAAAAATAGTACATATTTATAGAGATGTTTTGATTCTAAAGCTCCATACTGACAGAAATGGCTCTCGAACAAGAATATCCCAAATGCAAAAGTAGATATACTCAAAAAAATTAGGAATTTAATTTGTTATGAACTTCATTAATTTTTGTTCTATAACTCTATTAATTTAGAAGAATTACAACTCAGCTCTGCTATTTCAGTCAGTTCTGTGCGCAGTGTAGCAAGAAACTGCAGAACTTCACCAGCAGGCATGAGATGTGCATGAGAAGGCAGGGGCACAAGCAAAGCAGTGTCCTGGAGTTCAGGTTGCCCCTGACTGCACCACTTCTCTGCCATGAACAGTCCCAGAAGAGCAGCTCAGGGTGCAAAATCTTACCATTTGGTTCATCACTACAAAAACATCTTCTGTGAGCACAGCTGTTCCTACAGAAGACAAACTTTGCTTCATTTATCTTTTTTCATGTAGTCTGTAAAAGTATGAGTTCCTCCTGTGCTGGGAGGTCACACAAGCAAGCTACAGCTGCAGGAGCCCGGGTGCAGCCGAGGCCTCAACCTGATGTAAAGCATGCTGCAGTGGCTTCCAGCTGCCTCCATGTCCATTAGGTTGGCCCTTCAGGAGCAGCAAGGACAGATTACCATTTGTCACCTCAAATATGCGACCACTGCTGGCACCATTTCTAAATTGAAACAGAGTTATAAGGGCGACTTGAAATGCACCTGAGAGGTAGAGAGCAGTGCAAGGCAGTAATTGGCACACAATTGTAATGTTGCCCTCCAGTTTTGGTACAGGAAATGAAGACAAATGGCTTTTGCAGTTGACACTTCAGGAGGATGTATGCATGAAGAATGGAATTACTTCCAGAGGCTTTTGGATAAGTCTGCATCCCTACACTAAAGAAACGAGACTAGCTTGTAAAAATTAAAGGGATTGGCATCTCAGTTCTGAGAGAGATCATATATTTAGGGCTAGGGGAAAATGACTGATTCACAAAATATATTGATATGACAATAGATTTTGTAACAGGAAGAAATGAAAAATTTCAAATGTATGCAATTCTCCTGAAAGGGAACACAGTCAAGGACAGACTGTCCAGGTGGTAGATGCTGAATGCCCCAGTGTGTCCAGCTCTGACATCTGCAAAAGGCAGGCTGACTCACAGCTGCACATCACAGTCGCGTATAATGAAAGATCTGGCAGACTCAAAGAAAGTGTCTCCTACTGGGAACCAAGATCCAACCAAGTTGTTGGATCTTTATCCCAAAATATGTGCACCCAGATCATGTCAGAAACTGGGCAGACAGAAAGGAGATTTGCAATGAAAGCAGGATGTGCTGAATGCACAGATAATGTTCATCCACATCTGCAAACAGGTTGATTGAATGTGAAACTTGCAGACAAGTATAACATGATTTTCTACATTTGGGATAGTCCTCATCTTCAAAGTTTTTGTGCTCAGTCCACCATTTGAAAGCCTCTCTTTGGAGTCAGAGAGGAAGGAAGAACTACAGTGTTTTCCCTTCAAACTGGACTTGTCTCACCTTGCATCCTCCTTTAAAACTCTTGGAAAAAACAAGCATTTTGACTTGCAAAACTGTAAAGGACTCTAAGGAGGACTGGACTTTATGGTTTGTTAGGCTGGAGCATTATGACAGTCTTCCTGAGACAAGCAAGGCACTATTCCCTATCCCTTTGTTCAAGTGGTGGGTGGATACTGAAACATTTCTGCTGTCACTTTTTGATTTTATGTTATGAGGCTTCATGCTGAGCTTTAATTTAATTTGCTGGTTTTTGTAGCTCAAGTGAAAGGAATACAGCTGAACAAATGTTACTAGCCACCCCCCCAACAAAACAAAACAAACAAATGAACAAACAAACAAAAAAACAACCCAAAACCAAACACTGCTGTGAATATTAATTTGCATTTGTGAACAAATCCACTGGGATTACACTCCCGATTTATCTTTGACAAGTAATCCAGTGAGTTCCCTAATGAGAAACAATAGCAAATGTGAGCAGGGAGTGTTGTGCTTTGGGCACGGGGCAAGCTCACGTCTGCTGGGGAGAAGGGAAGAGGCTTTGGCCGACCACCTTAATACTGGCCACCCTTTCTCATGTAACAGAACCTGGCTGAGGCTGTGAGGACATGACACAATCTGGATTTCCTTTTGCAAAGCCCAGGACAGTACTTGCCCTCTCACATCAGCAGCACAATATTGTTCACGCAAGTCACACTGAACTTCTACCTGAAGGGATACAAGATGAGAAAGTAAAAGTTATTACAGACCCTTTTTTCCCCCACATTCCCTTCATGGCTGGATCCAAAGACCCAATCTACAGATGTTTTAGGAATCACTCCTGAATTTCAGCAGTGTCAGCAGGAGCAGAGTGCGGCCTGGTGTTGCAACAATACATAAAGCATAGTTGTATATGTGCTTTACAGTGAAGGGACACCCCTGGTTTTAGTGTTGTACTGGAATGTTTTACAGTATGTCAGTGTTTGACCATGCAGAGTAAGAAGAAGAATACTAATGGCACTATAGAAACACAGCAGTAGGGAAACAGCATGAAATCCAGAGCCACTGAAGACAACAGGAAACTTCTGAAGGAGCTGACCTGGATCATTGTGTACTACCTCTTCACAGACATTTTCAAGATGTATCTACTGCTTTTACACTGTCTCCCAGAGCACAGCGGTGCTGTACCTGAAAGCCCACAGCTTCAAAGAGAACAAAGAGCAGAAATCTCCTCTTTCCCTCAAAAGAAAAACTCATTCATTTTTAATGTGATTTTCTGCTGGTCCATCCCCTGAGCTGACTCATTCTGAGGGCAGACAAGTGCCACTGGCACATGAGAAGCGCAGGGTTCCACAGGTAGGGAGACAGGGGCAGAAAATGTTTCCACCATCCTCTTTCAGCAGCACCTAGCCTCTAAACCAGGGGAGGGGTTTAGCTCTATCATCACTACACCCTAAAAGTCCCAATGCATGAGTCTCCTGGCAGTGGATGAAATACATAAATCTACCATGAGAAATTCCATGTAGGAAAGAAGATCACTTGGAGGAGCCTCTATGAGCACCGGGCACACTGGATAAGACCAATCTCACTGCTGTGCACACCCCCTTCTCCAGATCATAGGCTGGATGACTGGCTGCATCTGGAACCTTCAGCTCAAGGAATGAAGGAATGTGCCACAGAGGTGGGGCAAGAGGGGAGCATTCAGCAAGGGCAGTCAAATGATTCTGTCCAGTATACTGGCCTGCTTTTTGCCTTTAACCCTCAGGAGATACGCAAATATTTTCAAGGAATTCCTTAAGTAACCTTATGGCCAAACCCATTTATGTAGGCTCATCATCATCTCAAAGCACTGAAGTGTAGCAAAAAAATAGACTATGAATAACAATTTTAAACAAGGGATGAAAAGAAATAGGAAAGGAGTGTAGAGGAGAAAAAATAGCTTCTTCAGAAGAAATAAAAAGAAGGAAATAAGAAGAAAAGCCTATTCCTGGATAGGGTATAGATACATTGTACCTTGAATGGCCTCTACCTGCTGAGGTCCCGCGCAACAAAGATAGGATCATCTCACTTACCTGTGACACCTATTAATGAGGACTATGCTTGGGTTACTCAAATTGTCATTAAGATCACTGAATAAAAACAAGCACTTCTAGGGCAGGCTTTGTCTTGTCTCAAAGAAGTTATCCAGAGTATCTTGCTATTTCTTGTTTCTCTCCACTGGCTCTACGAGAAGCCTGAACAACCTGCTCTGTGTGACTCTCAAGAGTGCAGGCACCTAAAGCTAGTTGAGGTTACTGACACAGTAACTTACCCCACACTCCTGTGGGGTCTATTCTATTTCTTGATGTTCCCAGGGACTCTCGAGCTCCATCCTTCCCACCTCCCAGAGGGAGGTGCCCACCACAAAAAAAGATGTCATGCTGCCAAGCTGAAGATCAGCTGAATGTTTTGGAAACCAGGAGCTGGCACACCACAAGACACGAGACAGGTAGGCTTAGATGTCTCAGGGTGTCACTGGCACCTACTGCCAGTTTCTAACCATAAAGCCTGGCCATGTAGAAACCAGTGTATTCCCTCCAATGTGAAAACTTTGAAAAATCGTGTAGAAAAAGCCACTATGTCCACTTAAATTTTTAAAATACAGCTGCCTGTGGTAAACTGTCCTTCATGGGCTGGGTTCATGTCTTGTGTAAATTCACCGATGTCAGGGAGAAATTGTAATGGGAACAGAGCACAAGCCCTAGCAGAATGACAATAACAGGCACATTAAGTAGCATACTAATTCAGTTCACTAAACTGGGCACTATCCCACCTTATTTAAATAACTATAGTGAAAGAGACATTTATAGAATGAAAAGTTTGGAACAAAGTTAGATTTAAACAAAATTGAATGAAATAAAAAGGTGCACTTTCAGTTGGCAGAAAGAAATAGGCTATATTTGGATTTTGGTCAGAAATGCAAGGACTGTTTTTATCGCCTCTAAATATGGTAGCAGAATTCTGAGGTCCCCAGAACTGGAAGTGATTCTGGAGGCACATCCTCTTTGGAACAAGATTAGGGTAATTTTCCACACATTTATGTTTATTAATAGAGGGGGGGAAGAAAGATTTAAATGTCTCAGAATTGATAGAACCTTGTAAAAGCCTCAGGGACAGGAAAAGCTTCTCTTCAGACCCTGTACTATACACTCGAGCAGGCATCTTACATCAAAGCATTGCTGCCTTCAGCCACCCACCTCTTCATCCCAAGAGAAGTTGAAAAACCACCAGGAATCCCTAATCCATTTGAGAACATACTTTTGAATCTGTTTTCAGGCAGGTATTCGAGTAAAATGAATTCAATTCACAGCTATTAGCAAGGCAACCTACAGGGATGGTCCCAGTTTCTATCCATGGTGGCCTTCCAAAGGGTGCAAGCAGAACCCAGATATCCTTGCTAAACAAGTACATGGCTCAGCTATTTCCGTGGGTTTGGGGGTGTTTTTTTAGTTGTTTTTTTTTGTTGTTTTTTTTTTTAGCGGACTTGATGGCCTGACTATTTGCTGGGTTTCGGTATTTTTGGATGGATTTGGGCCAACAGCCAAGTGACCTTGAGCTCACCATGTTCTGCCAGCTGTTCTGTGATGCTGTCTGCCTACTTCTCACCTCCCTCCCTGTTCCCACCTGCAGAGTACAGGGGTGTCAGCTTATCCCAGCAGAACAACTCCCCTTGCTCCCTTCTACTCTGCAGAAAAAGGCCTTCAGACAGACAAGGCCACGGTTTTCAAGCTTATTGACTTCAGTGGAATAATTTCAGCTTCTACCTGCGCAGCAGACAGAGGGAGGATGTGCACTGAGCACCACTGATGTACTAGTGAGGAGCTCTGGGGTGATGTAGCTCTTTTAACACTTTTGTGCAATCTTGTGCCCTCCACAACCTCTGTGACCTGAAGTTTCAGCAGGATGAGATACTTGCCAGGGCTGAAGAAGCAGTGAAAATGGGAACATTGCCGTGATCCAGAGGTGTAACTGCAGCTCATACTTGAGTCACCTTCAGCTGCCAGCTCTGGTGCTGACAGCAATATCTCTGCACAGACTGTGCAAATCTGCCCAGGACCCTGGGTGAGCCCTTGGCTGCAGATGTCCTCAGCATCACAGATCTCTTGTTATTTGTACCGCAGCCAGGAAACTTCAGGTACACTCAGGATGGAAAGGCAAGCCACAGTCCGCTCCCTGAGGTGCACAACAGCAAAGGTGTAAAACAAAATGCACGGAGCCTCTTGGTACTTTGGAGATCCAAGTGCATCTGTTGTCTTGCTGGATGGGAGGGGTGCAAACAGGCTACACAGCCCTCCTGAAAACATCCTGTATATCTACACATGCACCAACCTCCCTGTGAAACAGCATCAGGTTAACTACATGCATTTATAGAATTATTCAGAGGCTTTTAAACCTTGTGATCTTACTGGAAGAGGAAAGCTGAAAGCAAGGCATTTATTTATAATGAAGACATCTACAGAAGACTCTTTTATCTGTTTACTGTGTGGTACCGAATAGAGGATTCTGTGAGCATGTGCATTGGATAACACTGAAAAATGTATCTACATTATTTTTGCTAAATATCTCACTAATGTGAAAGAAAGACTAAAGGTCATCTGTCAAATGTAGTTTTGAGGCAGGAAAAAAAATCCTCTCATGTTGCATATCTTGAAACCTTTCAGTTCATGATATTTTTGTTGAACAGAGCAAATGTGATCAATGAATCATTCAGAGTCCTGTGCCTAATAATGGAAATCAAGAGTGCCTTTTGATGATGAGTTTAAGATGCTTTTATTAACCTGTCTCAAGATGGTTGATTGCTTCCTAATGTGACGCGATCCTCTCCAGCACTTGAATTTTAAATATTTAGAGATCTTTATTGTCAAATGCTTCTCAATAATACTTCCCAATAAATGAATTATTGTGCAAATTAAGCTCAAGGTAGCTTCTAATAAAATTTCAGTATTCTGTAAAGACTAATCATGTTTTACAAAGTACTTGCTAAAATAAAGGTAACTAACAAGAAGACATCTGGAAAATAATGAGGGACTAGGTGGATCTCATTTTCTTTTTAGACTAAGTTTCTGAGTATGTAAATACTCTAATTTCTAATTCTAACTGCCTCCAGGCCTCCAGTTAAATTTTGGCTCACCATAACAGTGCATATATGAGTAGAAATTAATTCATCTATGCTCAGGTCCTAAGGAGCAAAGCCATTTTCAGCCTTAATGCTTTCTGATACAAAATCAATTTTGCATCTCATTGGCTATATAGATTACATTCACATTTGTTTCACAATTCTGTTACACAGCTAGAGAAGTTCAAAGTGATGTCTTACTAAATGAGAGTCAGGCTTTGCACATAAATTTTCACTCCTGTTTCAGGATGACAATTCCCATTTCATTTACACAAAAGTGAAAAACAAAGAAATCCATTTAAATGCACAGGACTGTACAAATGGGAAAACAGAGTAAGAAAATTTAAAATTAGATGAGATGAGCAGCAGTGTTCCACCTTTAAATGGCTACATGTTTTGTAGCATTAGAATAGATAGTATTTTGTTCATACACACTTTTCAAAACTCTGACAGCTTAGACCTTCTTCTTGAAAGACAGTTCCAGTACAAATTCTGAATTTATAAAAAGGAACAGAGCACAGTTTTTCATTAGGTCATGCCAGCCCCAGCTATTCATGGTAGAGGAATTTCCTGAACCCTGTTTTCACCTGGTGATACGTTAAAAGACAAATTATTAATCACAAATTAGGTTGCTATCTGGTCAAATTCATATGACTTAGCTTTATTGCACAGCTATATGAAATAGTGCTCAATTGTCTCATCTGCCATCTGCTTTGGTGTCAAGATGTGCTTTTTCCCAAGTGACATTCTGTTGTCAATTGCAGCATTCTTGACATTTCAAAATGTCTTTGTTGAGAACTTTATGGTCTACTTCAGGTTTCCATAAAAAGTGTTGTTGATCACCACTACGGGACTTGCCATTTGTGGCAGCCAAAGGGATTGTTCACCCTGCCTTTTCTAGGCAGCACCCTAGAAAATTCTGAAGCTTTGCAGTCTTTTCTCCCAATTCTCTGCAAGTTTCACAATTCCCTGACAGTTTCACTTATGAGTGAAGAATTCAGATGGGTTCACTCAGTCTGTTTGCTATTTTGCTCTTCACCTGATCTACATGTTCTTTATTCTTCTATTCATCTGTACAGTGTAAGTACGATACCAGAAAATCAATGTTTGTCCCATTCCATGAGGCCTTTGTCATCTCATATAGGTCAGGACTGCAAGAGTTAATATGTTATTTAGATGCTCATCTTATTGTTTCCAAATTAATTTAATATGGACTATATTATACTGCATCTTGTATTATATTCTAGAAGGGGGAACCTCTCACTAGGCAGCAGTTGTGCACAAAATTATGTTACACTGTCTCAAGAGCTGAATATGAATCAAGTGTGTGATGCCGGGAAAAAGGGAAAAAAAACAAACCAGATCCATTCTTACTCTTTGGGCTACTAAAAGGAAGGCAGGACATCCATTAGCCAGACTTGGGAGTTATGTTACTGATTTTCATTTGGGATATCAAAGCCTAAGAAAGATGTAGGCACATTTGAGAGCTTTCAGGGGACAGTACAAAGAATAAAAAGTCTGGAGAACCAACACAAATGAGGATGGCTTAGAGGCACAATTATTATGACTGCAACTTCTGGAGGTCCTTCCCTTGAGCAGCGCTGCAAATGTGTGATTTTTGAATTCTTGGCACAATCCTTCTAGCCCATCAACACCAATATGTACTCTTGGAAAACTTTAAAAAAATCACTGGAAAGTGTAGGGAATAGGTGGGAAAAGCTGCCTTCCTGAGGTCCCATTCACAATGCCTGTGTGAGTATGTAATGCAAGTTACAAGGACATTACTAATTGTCTGGAGTATCTGCATGATTTTTTTTCCCCTTCCACACCCTTTTCAACAGCTTAGCTTAATTTTACTCTCTGAGGGTACCTACCTATATCTTGCAGATACTCAGACAATTAGTACCATTTTTGTACCTAAATGTGCCCTAACTGTACCCTCAGAGAAACAAAGCAACAACTTTCTGGCTGGATGCTCTAAAGCTGTGGCCTTCTAATTAGTCTCACTGAGAGGCTGTGCACAAAAGCAGGCCCAGGTAGCTGGCAAAGCAGATGTAACTCAAGGCAACACCAAGTTACACCTGTCAAGGCTCAGGCTATAGACCTGAGCAGTAGCAATGAGAGAATTTGATTTGTAAAAGCTTTCTGGATAAAAATCCCACATAGCTTTCATAATGAATTTAAATAACCTCTCAAAATATAGTTTGTACCATACAGAAAAAGTCACAAAAGCACTTCTGTTTTCAGAAGTGGTAATTAACATATTATTTGGCCTTGCATTTTTTAGTTCTTATAAAATGATGTACATGGCCAGCAGTTACTCAAGCACTCTGTTGTACCAATGTTAGCAGAGAACAATTTTACTGAGAAACTCTAAAAGGTGCATGAGTGGACTCACACTGAGAACAAATACATAAAGTGTCCATGCGAGGCACTTCCCAAAAGTTGTGTATGTTAAAACATATCATACATCCAACAATCCATGTTCTATTTGTACCTATGCTCCTTTGTGTCGCTATCCTGCTGAGAATGAAGGGCTTCATGATTTTGTGCTCAGTGACGTATGCTACTGGAGAATTTTGCTTTCAAAAACATGCAGTTAAACACAAACCTCACTTCAAAATCAGCAGGACTCTTCATGTGCCTGAGTACCTTCCTGAATGAGGCTGCAAACAAGTGGAGTTTCCCCACCTAGTTTAGCTAGAGATGAAGCTGAGAGATGAAGCAAGGTAGCAGTCACCGTAGGTTGATTTATCTGAACAGTTCTCATCTAGCATTAGCTCTCATTATCTTGGCAAATCCCCACTCACTGCCCACAACATGTGGCTAAATTTTGCTCTTCTCTAACACAAGTGATAATGTATTAGTGTGCTTTTAGTGCTACTACAGCAAAAGTTTGCTATGCATTTAATGTCAAAATGTGTTTTCTGGACCCTGAAAGCTCTATCATCCCCTTCATTTTCAGACAGAAGCATAGTGTGATAGAAACATTTCCTTGAAAATTGCTGTCATGCCACCACCCTGAAAGACAGCAAAACAAAGGAGTATTTCAAGTCACTTCGGGGGCTTGTTCATCTGGGCTATTTGCAAAGAGCAAGTTTGCAACAATCTGCTGAATTTTCCAAATTTATAATGAAACCAACACAGAAGTATAGCCTATGTCCTGTTTGACCACACCTCAGCTAATCTGCATATAAAAAAATTGATGGGTTTCTAAAAGGAAGTCCCAGTTCATAAAGTTCTTAAATTCATGCTTAATACGGTCTCCTTGGGCTAATGCAAGTAGCTAACTTGCAAACAAAAGCAGCTAGTTGAATGGAGGCAGAAAAATAAGTTTGCAAGGCTATATTCTTTTTATATGTATATAATTTTAAACTAGTGTAATTTACACAAAAATGCGAACTTAATTCTTAAAACATAAAAGCAAGATCCATTTTTCCCCCAGAGATCAGCAATCAATACTGCGAAGTGCATTTTCCCTATATGTAAAACAAAGATTTCATGCCACCTTGAAAACCACTGCTAAATCCACTGAGATGATGATCACAAATCTTTGGATTTCCAATCCAAACCCAGACTTTTTGTCTAATAAGATGTTTGATAGTATCCATCTACTTTTCTTTTTGTTCAAATTGTTTGAGTTTAGAGGGTTTATTTAAAAGACCGGCTTAGTGTCAGATGCTTCCATCATAATAATCTGTAGCCTGAACACAATCTGTGAATATTCTCCATCCAGTCCTAAATCATCTACTGGGTTGGTTTTTTCTTCCTCTAATCAGCAGAAACATAATGAGAATATGCTTTACTGAGAGTTGTTTTGCACAGCTTGAGTAAATTGGAATGAAGGAAAAGCTGCGATCATTCAAGCCATTTATTTAAAGAGATGTTGCTCACCTCCTTCTTCCCTACTGATCTTCTAAGAGGTATTTATGAAGTATTTTTCCATGTAGATTTCCTCTTCTTTCATCTACTCTCCCTGATTGTAGATGTCTGTATTTTCACTGGTGTAGGCTACAAAACCAGGAAAAGCCATACCAAGTGAGTGAAAAGCAATTGCCTTCCCATGCGTAACACTGCTCACAGCAAATGTACAGCTGGGATTTTCCATCATCCTGTAATTGACCAGGAACATCAATAAGGGTTGAGTCACAAGCTTGACACCTCAACTATTTCTCAAACTTACTATCAGCTCTTTCTCAAACTTACCAACATCTGTTTCTCACACTTACCACACCATTCACACTTATCATGCATTTATGTCAGTTTATTGTAGGAAAGTTCAGCCTACCTTACACACACAGTTTAGTAGGTATGTTTGCCAGGTCCCCAAAGGTGCTCTGTAGACCTGCACCAGAAACTCATGCTCTGACACACCTAGACACTGAAAGAGGCTGCTCTGCCCATCAACAAAACTGTCCAGAGACAGGCTGCAGCAAGATTTCCTCAGAGATCACAGGAATTAGAGCTTGGTGCAACAGAAGTAATTAGGAACACTAGTGGGCATCATCAGAGTAGAGCACAGGCTATGACGAGCAGCTTCAAATACAGGGGCAAGTAAGTAAATACAGTAGGATTAATGGGCTTTGTAGATCCAGTTGAAGATGTTCTTCCTCATTGCAGGCAGGAAGGACTAGGAGGGCTCTAAATGTCCCTCCCAGCCCAAACTATCCTATGATCCTGCATATGCTTTAATGCAGTGAAGAAGAAGGAACTACAGAAGGGAAGTGACGAGAGGAAAACAAAGATCCAAGTGATTTTTTGTGTAGAGAATCTCTGAGGCACTCCAGATAGCATATTCTGGATGAAGCAAAGCAAATATTTGGAAGCCTAAAGACAAGGCTTCCAAAGAGAAAGATAAGAAAAGGAAGAGAAAAGGAAGGTGTCCTTTGTCAGAGCCAGGGATATTTGGGCAGCTAGAGAATGTACATGCTTGGCCCTGTAAATGCTGTAAAGAAAGGAGCAACAAGGAGCAAGAATGCAGCCCAGCAAACACTTTTATTTCCATACAGTACCTCACACTGACAGGTAGTCCAAGAAGCAAAGACTGAACACAAGTTGTATGAGAAATCTGGAGGTTTTAAACCAACAATTAACAAGGCTGTGGATTTATTCATTCATGCATCCTTGGCTAAAGAAGCAAACCATCTATTTTGTCCCTTTCGTTCCTTGTGTGAATATATATTTTTATTTTCATTTTATTGCTCCTAACTACTGCTACACACAAAATTGCCCTGCCCTGCTTTGAAATTTCCTTCATAACTCAGAAAAATTACAGATTGAGCAGTTCCCACAGTACCTGTAGGATTCTGGAAACTGAGAATCTATCTTGTTTTGTCCCTTTTTATGCAGTGCAGTTGCTGAGGAACAGAGGCACATTGCAGAAAACAGAAAGAATAAAGATGCACTGAGCAGAACAACTGATTTGGGTTTGTGGCAGCATGAGGGAGGCTCTGAGCATCTCAGAGAGTCTCATCCCCTCCAAGGACTCAAGAGCCCTGACTGCAGATTAGGACAGGGATTTCCTGCCCCAGCTCTGAGGGCTCTGATTCAGCAGCAGCAGTAGCAGCAGGAGGGAGGTTACCTTGTGATAGCCAACGTCATTCCTGCATCCAGTTATTCCCACTCCACGCATCCAAGATGTTCCCAAGCCTTTTGCAGGAATGACTGAGCAGTCTATGTAGCAACTTGTTTAGTTTATAGTATATTATAATAAGGTAACAGCAAATTGCTGCCATTTTCCCTTAACACAGCAAGCTGTGAGCTCTGGTTGCTACAGGAAGAGGTATGGGAGAGCTCTGCAGCTACATGAACGGTTAAGCCACCTTCACATGATAGACTTCTTCAAGAAGAGGTTTGGTAGGCTGTATAGGTACAAACCATGATTGCTTCTCCAAGGAAAGCCATCCCTGATTGTGAGTCAAGCTGTGGCTAATTCCCTCAGGAAAAAAATAGTTTGAGAGATTGCTGTTCCCTCTCAAATACCTAGCCACAAATTCACACTCCTACCCCTCCCCAGAAGCTGTGCTGATTCAGCTACCCTGTGAGCATGGCCTAAAATGTGCGAATTGACTATGTTAATCTCTAGGACTTCTTTTTCAGCATAAGAACTATTTTAACCAAATCTGTCGTCACTTGGTAATGATGTAGAGCCACAGCCCTAGGCTGTATGACATTCAAAATTAGTAATATCTGTTTAACAGAATTTCTCCAAATTTAACCTAAGACACAACATACATCCTAAGTAGAAGCTCACAGAAGTTTACAGATGATTCTTGTCTTACACAAGTCACCTGTGCTTACATGTGGTTGAAATCCTCCCTAATATCTTGGACTGAACTTTTAAAGTGCCCTATTTATGTGTACAAAAATATCTAAACCAAGACCATTTTCCCATTTCATTAATAACTATCAACAGGAAATGTATTAGCAAGACCTTGAAGTCTCTAATGTACCTTTAAGAACAAAATGGTCTAAAAACACACTGAGGACAAAATTCCATCCTGACAGATCAGCCTTGCTGATGAATGGAAAAATGGAGGATAAAAGGTTACAAACCATGTCTGGGAAGCCTTTTTCTTGCTGTCAAGTAGTGCTGAGGTTTTGAAGACACATTTTGCAAGCAGGACTTCAGCAGGCATCTCCATGTCATCCAGCAAGGGTTGGGCCAGTTGAATTGTATGTAATGGTTGTGGAGTGTGTATGAAATGATGCTTGGATCTGTGTCTAGTCTGAGGTTCAAATTTCCCCAAAACATTCCTGAAGAATTATGGTCCTGAGTGCATTGCAGTGTCTTGCTTTAAGATCAGGTGTTGTATTTTTTTCCTTTACCAAAATCAATATTTATAGCTCTTGCATATGTGAATGCTGTTATCTGCAGAGGTTTAATCACATGCATGGATATCTGCACATCCACATAAAAGGATGAGATTTTCTATTGAAAACATGTTCCAAGAAGGCCACTGCTGGGACATGGATTATTTCCGACTCACAAAAGCAAGAGAATATAGGAACTGGCATGGTCATTGCCAGCAGACATACATTTACCCTTCTCTCAGATTCATGGTATCTTGCTCCATTTAATTTGTCTTGTGTCCTTCTGTCAACAAAAATCAGAAATGACTGTAGCACATCTTTTTTGTCATGGATGAAGACTTAAATGTTTCATCTCACTTCCAATGTCGGAGATAATTCCAACCATGAACCCAACCCAAGAACAAAGAAACTAGTTTTGTTCTTCTGTTTACAAATGCAGACTTAATCAAGGACAAATCTCTGAGCATGACAGATTTGTTCTAAAAGAAGGAAATGTGTTCATTGGCTTTTTTTAACTCATAGAAGTAATCTTATGCCAGAAAGTAGGTCTACTCTAGACAGATGATAAGAAGGACTGACCCTGGAACAGGAATGTGTTACTATGTTGCCATGCTTTCCATCACTGCCTGATAAAGTTCTCATTCTGTTCTTTAAATTCTCCTAAAAAACACCCAACAAAACCAAGCCACACCATTGCTGGTATTTCTAATATTAAGACTGTGCTACAAGAAAACTTTCTCAAACAAAAATCAGGTCACAGTTAAGCTCATAAAAAAAGCAAACCACATCACAATCTGTTCTCAGTCTGATTCCCTAATGCATAGCAAGATAGGCATCAAGCACTTGGGAAGGCCTCAAATTAGCTTAGCTTTGTTTTGTTTACCCAAAATCAGTTCAGTGAAACCACACAGTCACAACCAGTCAAGTGATGAAAATAGATTCTGGTCTACCCATCACTTTCCACAGTGCCTGCAGTCATCCAAATCTCCCTGCTATCTTTCCAGCTATCTGTGTTCTGGCTTCTGCATCAAAAATCACACTCTGCTTAGTTATCCACTTGTAACTGCATCCCAAACTACCTAGTCTTGGGGTTTGGAACTGGAGCTACAGCCTCCTGAGTTTCATCTGCAATTTTTTTTAAATAAATACAGCATTCTGCTATAATCACATGAAATCTTGGGACAGGAACTTTAAATCTGCGCACTTACAAACCAACCAGAAATGTTTTGAAGCGTGTGAGTACAGATATCATCACCATCAACACAACTTGCTTAGAATTAAGCATGTCCCCTATGAGGTTCCTAGTAAGGCCTTACAGTGGTGAAACCATGAAAAGGAATGCCCCATTAACTGTAATGAGTAATATAATTCTTGTAATAGGAAAAGCTCTGACTATGAGATGTATTTTTATTATAATGCTGAAGTCAACTCACATATTTTATAAAAGATGGTGCCTGAAATCTTTGTAGTTTTTTTATTCCTCCTAGTCAGTTTTTTCACATTATATGGACTAGTGACTAGGAAAGAGTCTTTGTTTAGCCATATTTGCATTCCTGTTTTTTGTTATTTGGACTGAAAAAGCACTTATATGTCCCAGGAAATAGAATACATGCTGAAATATGTGAAATGTATCTTACAGGGGGAAAAGAAATGTATCAGGAAGCAGAATCGGGTCCACAAATTGTTGTAACTAATATAGCTTCAGTGAGCAAACAACTTCTCCCTTACACAAAAGAATCCTACAGCATGGATTTTTACTTCAAAATGTACTGAACAATGTCAGTGGAAGGGAATGATTCGGAGATAGTGTGGATATTTTAAGGGCACTTTCTACTATTTTCCAAAATTATCAGCACTTTGAGTTTGCCTGATAAAAGTGTTCTTCATAACAATCCTCACAGCAGGCTTATGAATTGATTGAATCATCTTGTAACTACATCTACTGCCATCCAGAGGTAATTGGCAAAAGTTTGAAGAGTAAATCTAAGTTAATGGTATCACTAACAGTGAGACATGAATCCTGTACATTAAAGCAGCTCCTATCAAACACAAACTTCAAGTTGCAGCCCAGCTGAACTGAAACTATAAAAATAAAAGTTAAGTAGGATAATTCTTTATTCTTTCCCAGAAGAAAAACAAACCTGACAGTATATCACACTGATGTTGTAGTTCTTTTGGTGCATCACGTATATCCTGCATTATGCTTTCAAATAATCCTTTGGACAAGTGTTTCTGCAAATTATACTCTGCCATCTTATGTTTCTCATGCAGCTGAATTTTTCATGTGGAAAAAAAAAGAAAAAAAAAGAAAAAG
>WBMY01005598.1:550600-588123 GCA_013397315.1 Donacobius atricapilla
TTTTACGTTTTGACTAGTTGTCGGTGCCCGAGCCATGGCCACACTTATTCCCAAGGTAAGGCTTAATTCGTGTCTACAAAATAATTCTGTAGGAGACCATGGATGGCCCTGCAGAGGGCTGTAAATATCCATGTAACCTGGGCAGAGGGTGGAGGTAGCAGGTGGGAAGGTACAATCTAAAGGAGAAGGTAAACAGTCTGTTATTTTGCTGCTGTACAATGGTAGTGGTTATTGTCGGAGAGAGTCACTGTTCCCTCATAAACCGCAGTCACTGCCTCCTGTCCCCTCCCTCCCATACCGTGGGGCCAGTTGATCTGAACTTTGCTCTGGCTGTCATCGCCTGAACCATCTCAGCTTTAGATCTGCTTTTGGATATACACCTGTTACCTCAGAAAAGAAGCGGGAAGCGATATGGATAGAAAGTAGCTTTTCACAAAGGTGTGTGTTGGCCTGGGGAATACAATCTCCATAGGCTGTTTATACAGCCAGTCCCAAGAACGCAGCTCACTTAGGCCAGGATTGTGGACTGTGAGCAGGGGAGCTGTGCTGAGTAACCCAAGTCACCCTGGGAGGAGTTTCTTTTTGCATGGACTGTAGGGAGGCTAGGAGAATAACTATCTGTCAGATAGTTGGTAAGTATCCAGATCCACTAAAAATTAGTGGTTTGGGCCATAATTTCAGTAACGTGTAGCTCTAAGTAGCATGGTTTCACATGCTTAGAACACTTCTTTAAAAATTACCGTTGTCACTTTACATATGGAAAAGCTATTTATACGTTCGGGTATTTGTTTTGCCCAAGACCATCATACAGCAAGACAATGGTGAGCTGAGAAATAGAATTTCATTCTTTTGCTTGTCTGCTTAATGACTTAGTCAATTCAAACTAAGCCCTTGCTAAACTGAAGCCTGAGTTAAGAACTCTCTCTGAAAATTTTAGGCAGCAACTGCATCTATAGTGTACAAGATTATATCAGTTCAGTAAATCTCTAAATAGTGGGAATTGATTGAACAGTGACTATAGCTGGAAGAAAAAAAAAAGTTCTTTGTATTTCTTGGCAGTGTTCAAGGAAATAGTGCAATTTTTGGACTCAGTAAAATTTGCCCTGAAAGTCAAGTTTGGTTCAAGAGTGTAACAGCAGCGCATCTATTATACTATCAGAAGGCAAGAGAGTAAATGGTTTGGACATGTCCTTAGCCTGTCAAATTAATGATTGAAAGTACAGCAGACTCCATCTCCAGAGAGGTCAAACATGTACAGCCTGGCAAGACGTGGCAATGAAAGAGCTGATAGCAGCTGGTCTGGGCTTGAATAGAAAGTACATAATGGGTTTTAATACATCTATCTGTTACTGTTGTGGGTCAGTGCTTCTGTGCACCCCAGCATGTCTGTAAGACTCATTAGCATGGCTTCACTCATTGGATCAAAATCCAAATTGCCTATTTTCAATTAATATAGCTGACGTAAGGCACGACTTCAGCAGGAGGAGCAGAATGCTTCGCCTGATCTTTTCTTGGAGAAGAATGGGAAATTTCAGTTGATGTAGTTTGCTTCACTCCGTGGCAAAATCAGAATATGGCAGAAATTGAGTTTTGTGATAATTTGTGCAAAAACGGCATGGCAGAGAGATGCTGTGCCTGAAATACTGTCCTTTTAAATATCTTTGAAGTTAATAGTAGCACACTAATTCTTATTTATTATTAGCAGTGCATGCAGTAATTTTCTAGCAAATAATTCAGTTTCACCTGCAAGTTCAGGACTAGGCAGAAGTAAAAAAAAAGTGTAAACACCTGTTAGTATTGCTCCCATACATACATAAGGTGTTCTCTATCCACGTGCATGAAGACAATGTCTCATGAATTTGTCTAAACGCTGTTCTAAAGGTTATCATGTAGCCCCTACACATTTCCAGCACCTCTCAGCTTGCATGTAGTGCCTGAGTGCTCTACACATACTCAGTTCTACTTTTCATGTGCTTTTCTGGACTTTGTAGACTGCAAACAAATTCTCATGCAACCTTCCTGCTAATTTGTCCAGTTTTTAAAAGAAATGCTTAATTCTTGAAAGAACTTGAAAAAACTCACTTGTTTTGTTGAATTATATGAATCAGATCAAGTACTTGGATCATTTAATCTCATAAACAGCAAGGGATGAAATGAGTAACTGTTATCCAGACAAGCTGAGATAACGTGTGGAAATATATTAGTGATTCTAAAAGCAAGGGAATCTGTCAACTCTGGACTTGAGAAACATATTGAAATAACTTGTTGTTCCCTAATTCTACTGTTTTGTTTCCATTCCAGTCCCTGCACGGCCCACCCTGGGGAATACAGACTATGCATTTGAGGTAGATTTAATAATAAAATATATTTCGTTTAAAAGTCATATAAACAATACTTCTTGACAAATATGGCATTTAACAGATATTAACATCATTAAATATTTATGTTTCACTTCAAATGAGCAGGGCCAGATGCCATTTTTGTAAAAAAAAAGAAATGTTGTTTTGGTTTTTTTTTTTTTTTTAATAGATGGCCATTTCAAACATCCGATATGGAGAAGGAGTTACAAAAGAGATTGGCATGGTAAGCTGCCTTGGTGTAAGTCCATCACTGGTAAAAATTTACTTTCTAGAGGGCTGCCTCTACTATCAATCCACTTAATAAAGGAAAGTTTATATATGGTGTGGTCCTATGTATCAGTGTAAAAAGGCTGGAGCATACTGTTGGTTAAAGAACAGAAGCACGGTGTATCAGTGCTTCTGTGGTATATGAAATGCAGCTCAGGGGATAATTGGGTCATTGATAATTTGTTGGAAGTACACAACAGTGTTTTTCTCTGACAGGAAATTTAATTCAGAAAGTTTTGAATCCTGGTGACTCACCAGGATTTTCTCAAGATTGCTTTCATCTTTCTAGCACTCATTAAAATGAATAAGAGACTTCCTATTTAATTAGCTAGATACTAATTCAGCTCTCAGCTTGCCCTGTGTAAGTGTAGAATTATTGTTTCAGCACTGTGAGATGGTTCACCTGAGTACATTGTTCCACATTGCTTTTATCACGGGCTTTTTTCATTTATCAGTTTTCCCCCTTTTCAGCATTTCTAGCATTAATAGATCTCTTTTTTTTATTTGAAAATTTGTGAAGTAAGATGATAGTCAGATAGTAAATGATATTAGGCAGAACCTGTCTTTAAACAGCGCTAGAATAATTTATACATATTGTATAGCTATTGTGACAATTAACTTAGCAAAGGTTAAGATGTAGCATTATTTTTCTTCCTTTTGCCACCTCATTTTGATTTTCCATAAATAAATTAATATGCAGTATTACTGTTTCAAGATTTTAATGCTGTGCTTTGATAAGCAGTTAGTGGAGACAACCTGTGAAAAGACATTTTTTATTCTCACAGGAACTGAGGAAAAATATTTTTTTAAATGTTTTATATTTTACTGTAGTTTGAGGTGGTTCCATGTGGTTCAACAACTTGAGCTTTCTTCTGTCATAATACTTCAACTATATAAATTTAGCAGCTTTAAACTTTATTCTGCATTCTATATTCTACATGTTTGTGGATAATGCTCTTTTTCTTCAGCTGAAATGGTTTTAAAAATTTTACAATAACCAACTATTTTTAAGTAAGGGTTCTATTATTATCAAATGGTTCAGTTGATTTGGATTCATGTTTAAATAGTGAACTGTGTGATTTTATACCAGTTGTTTGGTTTTTTGATTCATTATTGTAGGACCTGCAGAATCTTGGTGCTAGAAGAATTTGTTTGATGACAGATAAAAACCTCTCCAAACTCCCTCCTGTAAATGCAGTATTGAATTCCTTGGCAAAATATGGTATAAACTTTCAAATGTATGATAATGTCCGTGTGGAGCCAACAGACCAAAGGTACAATTTACTTCTGAAAGTGCACTTCTCCAGGTAGTGCCTGGGCCTTTACAGAACTCCATATGGCTTTTTAAACACTTCCTTGTGGCCTGCATGCTGGACTTAATAGTTAATTTCCCGGTGTACTAGTTTTATCCTGACTAATTGGAAAATCTTTCTTGTGCTTTAAGTTTCCTGGATGCCATTCAATTTGCTAAAAAGGGAGAGTTTGATGCCTATGTTGCTGTTGGAGGTGGGTCTGTCATAGACACCTGTAAAGCTGCCAACCTGTATGCAGCCAGCCCTTCATCAGAATTCCTAGATTATGTCAATGCTCCTATCGGGAAAGGGAAGCCTGTCACTGTGCCCCTCAAGCCACTTATTGCAGGTAAAGCATGAGGAGAGTGTGTGGGGACTTGGGGCAGGGGGAAGGTGAGCCATTCTACACTCTGATATTTCTGCTGAAATCAGTTTACTGTGACTGTTTCAGCTTCCTTTGGGCTTATTTGTCCTCTAGTTGTATTCAGCAGTCATTTTTGCTGTTTAATTCAGTGGAGGTAAAATCAGAGGTTTTATCATTACCTTCTCTTGTTTAGCTCAGTAAGCCTCCTTTGCTGAGAAAGGAGATCAGAGAAGCAGTTTCCCTTTGACCTGTTGGCTTTTGATCAGGGATATACCTTCAAGATTTCGTGGGTTCTGTATTTTGGGTGGTGTTACTATTGTGGTTTTATTATTTATTTTGCAGTATGATATATTTCTTATTATTTGTTGTTATCTCCATTCTTCCTTTTAAGTTCCTACGACATCTGGCACTGGAAGTGAAACCACCGGTGTTGCCATTTTTGACTTCAAAGAACTAAAAGTTAAAACTGGTGAGGTTTTGGTGCTTTGTTTTGGCTTTATTTTGTGGGTTTTCTTGTGGGGTTTTTTGTGTGTTATTCAAGACAATTGCTTTTCCAATGTCTTTGTTATTTCCCTGCCTTGAAAGGAAAGGATACTGCATGTCATTTCAGGTGTCATTTTGTTTGATTCAATTGCCACAGGCAAATTTTAAAAGCTTAAAGGTTTCCTCCTTGAATTAATTTTATAGCATATTAACATAATGAAATACCTATGTAATACAGTGGATTATAGTTTGAAGGCAAAACAGGAAACTAAAATCTTTCAAGTCCTTAAATGGCAGAAAATGTTAATTGCAAAGGAAATTTCTACTTATATTCAGGGTCAACCAACTGTTCTTTATTTCCTCTGTATTTTTCTTTCTACTTTTAAGATTTCTGTTTCTTTGTTGTGTAATTGCAACCAAATGTTCCTTTTCCTGACTTTGGAAACCTCAGGCCTGGGATGCTGTGTGAGTGAGGGACACTGTCTTCCTTTGGCCTTTTCATCCCGGGCAAATAAAGATTAAGGCTAAAATGTCATCTTGAGCTTCATAACTGTTTTAAGGTTCTGCTTCTAAGCATGTGGATTTGATATGCCACACAGTCTGCAGAACTTGGGACCCAGATGGGTGTGCTACAGAGGTTTGACAATAGCTCAAGAGTTTTCTAGTCTATATGTAGTCAATCAGTCTGTCTGTCTGTCTGTCTCAAAGCTACATCTTTGTGCCCTTTACCGAAATACAAGGACATCTGGATATTACAGATGCTGAAGACAGCAACTCCAATAGCAATTGATTGTAGATACAAACCAGTTTTGCTCTCTGACTGTCCACAGAAGATACAAATCTAAGAATACTGCAGATGCCACCGACATTTTGCAAGGCTGCTCAGGGAGGGTTGCAAACAGAGAGAGAACATTGTCTGGTATAATTCACTTTAGGTGAAAGTCTTAAATCATGTAACTCTTTTAGAGAGACTTCATCTCATCAGTCTTACATTCATAAATACTCTCTACCCTCCCTTATCTCTCTTTGCTTTCCTGTTCATAGTTTCAAATATTTTTTCCCTCCTCATTTTTTGAACATTAAGCTTATCTTGTACTATTTTGTTGCAAAACATCTTTAACTGATTTTCCTCCCTTTACACATTGCAGGTATTGCTTCAAGAGCCATTAAGCCAACATTAGGCATCATTGATCCTTTACACACACTGTCTATGCCTGAACGAATAGTGGCCAACAGTGGCTTTGATGTGCTTTGGTGAGTTTTCTGCATAGGCTGCTACTTGAATTTATTTAAATTTTGTATTTTTACTATGATGAGTGTAGAAAAAAATGTATTTTGAGAGCATGAGAGGATGATTTTTTTTTTCTGTTTGCTGTTCTTGCTAAGGTGAGCTCTGCCAGACTTTTCCTTAGTTTCACCGCCTCCCTCAGAATGTACGGAAATAAATCCTGCATTTGCAGAAATCTGAATGTTTTTGCAGCGAACTGGAGAAACTGTTTGCTTCCAGAATAACTGTTGTCAGGGAAGAGAGTCCAGGTGTCCCTTTTTAAGGGATCATGGAGATAGATGATAAATCACAATTGCAATAGCATTTATCATGAATCACAGACATGGCAGGGAATATAGAGCAAGAATTTTCTAACAAAAGCTGTGATGTGTCAATAAAAATTTGTAAAAGCTTGTGAGATACTAGCAGGTGTAGATGACCCAGCTATGGTCATCTTTGGAACCAGTCTTGTAGTTTGCTTTTTCCTTGGCACAAAATTTTATTAATCTTAAACCAACAGCTTAACTTCATAGAATGCATTGACATTTCTGTTTGGAGAGCCAGAGCTTACTTTGTTTCTGGGTGCTATGTATAATGAAGCAATAGATATGTAATGAAACTGTTCTCAAGCATGGTGAAGAACCCTGGCCTGCAATGTCTGCAATGGAAAAAAGTCATTTGTTCATCAATGAAAATGGTTTGTCTGTAGTTTTGTTCAACTTAATGGAGCCATGTAGGCAGCACCCCTTCTTTATGTGGTCACATACATGTGTATCTGGGAGATGACACTATTGGCAGTTCCACTTAGTTTAAATATCATATCCATAATTTTTTTTAATACTTCTAAAAAAAAATACATTATGAAGTTTCCAGTGCTAAAACCTCTTATGATTCCTGTCCTACAGAAAGGAAATGCACTCACTGCACATGTACAGCCCTCTTCACTGGAAAACACTGCAGGTGCTGGTGCATCCAACCAGGCTTTTAGCATGGTGTGAGCTGATAGAAAGGGACTGTGTTTAGATTGCCTTCTGTGTGTTTGTTGGAGAGCGAGTGCTCTGGAGGTGCTGGCCCAGCATTCTTCCAGCCGTCTGTGAGACTGTATTTCTTGTTTCAGCAACTCTTGGACACCAGAAATAAATAAGAAGCTTCATTCAAAGGACAGCGGGGCAGTGAAATGGAGCTCTCCCCCTTAAATAATTAATTTCTTAATCTTTCTGTTAGCCATGCCCTGGAATCATACACTGCTCTCCCTTACAACAAGCGCAGTCCCTGCCCTTCCAATCCCATCGACCGCCCGGCCTACCAAGGCAGCAACCCCGTCAGCGACGTCTGGGCTCTGCACGCTCTGCGTATTGTCGCTAAATACCTGAAAAGGTAACTCATTCCCCAGCCAGCCCCCGTGCAGCGTGCTCAGCCGTCAGCGCCCGAAAAGGGATGCTTGCAAGAATGTGAGTTTGGGGCTAGTATGAGGCAAGCTGCAACGTTAAGCTTTTGTTTTCTACCCTGGATTTTTCTTTAATAAAGCAAAATATTTTTCAAATAAAATTCAAAGTAAAATTGGGGTCAGTAGTTTGTCTTGAGGAGGTAGCTTTTTAATGCCTCAGTGAATCAAGTCCTCAGTTAAAGGTATTTCAAGCGGTTCAGTTAATATGGGAGCAGTTAATATGTACATATTTTTTTCAAGAATCTCCTTTCTGTGACTGTGTAAGGGGAATATGTAGCAAACTGAATAAAGTACTGCTGATGTTATTTCTGTGGCCTTCAGTTAAGATTAAGATACTTGCACATCCATCAAGAAGGTTATGACATGCATTTATGAAAGTGCGAAATTATGCATTTATTGCAAACCTGATCATTCTTAGGAGACCTTCAGTTTAAAAGAGGTACTGACTTAGCTGGGAGTTGGTTTTGATCCCTGTCAATAAAGTTTTAGCCGGTTTACAGCTTTTGCATACCTGTGCACTTCTATTAAAGATCAGTGTGGGGGGTTTTTTGTAAAAAAGTTTTTACAGTACCTAGTGAGTCAAAATAGTTGTTTTTTGCTCCTTTGGAATCTATTCGTGAGGTGTTTTCTCCTTACTGTCAAGCTACACAAGGATCCTGAGGCATAGGAAGGCAGGGAATCCTGTCTTCTTCTCACAGGGGTGGTGGGGTCTAGGGCACCAAGCTGGAGTGATCCTGGAGCCATACATAGAATTACCAAAGATTCTAAGTAGAATTTTGTAATTCACCACTGAATTGAATATGGTTAAATTCACTCTATTTACTTAGGTTTTTTTGGAAAAGTAAAAGGAAGTTCACCCTTCACTGAGCCAGTATGATCTGCCTAAGTGATCTAGATACAGGATTTTCTTTTATTGAAGCGTGACTTGATTCCATTGCCACCATTTTTATCTCAGCTTATCTTTTAGATTTTTTGTGTATCTCTCCATAAAGAAGTCCTCTCTCCCTTTTCCCTCCTGAATCACCAATCTGTTTGTGAATTCATTGGTACCATTTGCCTCCATGGTGCACAGGGCCATCAGAAACCCTGACGATCGTGAAGCAAGAGCCAACATGCACCTGGCAAGTGCTTTTGCTGGTATTGGCTTTGGCAATGCTGGTGTTCATCTCTGGTGAGTACAGAGAAACAGTAAAACCCCATCTGAGGTCAGCCTATAGCTAGCATTTGTTTCGGATTGTCAAAGATGTTGCTGCCCTTGTTGCTGAATGTAGAGTAAGCGATTGTAGCCTGGCCTGTGACACTGAAGGACCTGTGTGTTGTGACAAAATTATGGGCTCTTGTCATTTATGTCTATAAGGATTGCGTATTCTGGGTTTTGATACTCAAAACCAATCACGTGAAAATTACAAAACACAGCCTTCTTTACCTTCCTTGGTAGTAAAAACAAGTAAAAAAGTCAATGACATTTAAAATACTAGATTTTCATTTTCTCGCTGTTCCACAGTGAGAAAACAATGATGTAATCTTGAATTGTTTCCTGAACTGATGGAATTATCTGTCAGTTTGTCTGTGGGATGGGCAGTCAGCAGTCTGAAATGAGCTGTAATAATTATTGCAAGGCAATATAGTTTCATTTGGATGAAAATCTCAAAGAAGCAAAGCCTGAAAGTGAATTGTGTACAGAAGTTATTAGCAGTCATTCTCTTCAGAGACCTTCCTTTCATTTATATTCTTTGAGCAAGTCTACTCTTTTAATTATATCTTAAAATTGAAGTCTGTTTTCCTCAGACAGTGTGAACACATGGGTAACCAGACTATGATATTTTTGGCATATCTACATCACTTTAGGAACTGAACATCTTTCACTCCAGTCAGTGAATTAATATAACTCCACACTCACAAAGTAAGGGGGTACTGTGTTTTACAGCTAGGTCCCTGAGGTGCAGAGGGACGAGGGTTGTCTGTACCTAATATCCACACCGTACCTGTCGGTACTTTCTGAGTATCTATACTGAAGAGACTTGCATACTGAAAACTGACCACAAAAGGGACTGAACACAAATATTCCAAATACCAGGAGAGCTCCCCTAACCACCTTCTCTGTGCTCTCTGTTCCAGCCATGGAATGTCTTACCCTATTTCTGGTTTGGTGAAAACTTACAAACCAAAGGATTATAATGTGGATCACTCTTTAGTGGTAATGCTTGTTTATTTTGGGGTTTTTATTATACATTTCAAATATCTGTTATCTGTCATTAATGAGCATTAAAGTCCATTGAAGTTAAAAGTACATGCCCTGTTTATGTGTTTTATTCTTTTTTTCTTTTCTTTTTCCCCAGCCACATGGCCTTTCTGTGGTGCTGACATCCCCGGCAGTGTTTGCTTTCACAGCACAGATAAATCCTGAGCGGCATTTAGAAGCTGCAGAAATTCTAGGTAGGAACCTCTCTGGGTACAGTTCTCATGTACAAATGGAATTCTTTCCAAAATGACATTTTGGGATTGAAAAAAATTGTGTGCAAGCAATTGTCATTGGATGTTGGGAGGAGTTTAAGTTTAAAAAACAAGGTTCTGGAATTAGATGTAATGCAAATTAGATAGAATAATGATGAATCTTGATATCTGATTATATGATTAGAGGAGCAAGCTGCAGAAATCTGATTCTTGGCCAGAAAAGTGGACAGCTGAAATTAACTGGAGGTCTGTTGCAAATCAAACAAGCGTAGCTGTGATTGGCACAACTCTTGATGCTTTATGAAGAGTAGTTACCATAAAGTGAACCAGTACTCAGGGGCGTTTGTTAGCTAAAAGGAAGGATTTTGCCTAACAAATTCCCTGCTGTGGCAGTGAATTAGAACAGTGATATTCTGAATCACTCCTGTTCTTTTTCCGTGGCACACAGCTGTGGATTTTGCTCTTTCTAATGTAGGCCTAAGCTTCTTTGTAGGTGTTGGAATTTCTCAGTGGCTGATGTTGAGGGAAAGCTTTTCCTGGAGTAGCCCTTCTGTGGACACATATGTAACAGCTAAGAAGAGATTAATGAACAAAATGGCCTTTTCTGCTTTTTAGCGGAATAAAAGTGAATGCTGCAAGCTGACAGCTCCTTTAAAGGTTATTTTCTCATACAGTGCCCTGTTATGTGTGCAGCCCATCACCAAAGGGTATCCTAAGAGAAAGGATAGCTCTTTATTATACCTCCAGCATGACTGTGTGTAATCAACCAGCTTCCAGTGATGCAATCTCAGAGCTATTAGCAGTCTAGCTGTGACAGCATGGCTCTGCACTGAGCTAATTTATTTATGTCTAAGGTCAGGGGTTTTGCCTGCCCTCAGTTTTGTGTTGTGGCTACACTACTGCTAATACCGATGCTGGCTAAGGAGCAGTCACAGCTACATGCACAGCAGTGCAGGGAGTGGAGAAAAAGTGGTTAGGCCAACTCTCCTGGTATCTGGAAAATTTTTGTTCAGTCCCTTGTATGGTCAGCCTTCTGTATGCAAGTCACAGCAGTCCAGTCACATGTATGACTTGCTTGTGTAAGTGATCTCAAAACATTGGGGACCTCAAGAAAGAATGAGGCTTTTATATAGACAATGAAAATATCACAGTATTTTATAGAGGGTGTAAAACAACATGGTCAGAAAAACTACATTGGGTGAAAGTTCTATTTATTTTGTAAACAATCTGTGAGGTTGTTCAGGCTTCCTCTAAAGTATGCTGTCCTCTAAAGTATGGTCAAAAAAACCCCCACAAACCTAGCTGGAATCATATACTAAGCTAATAAATATCTGTGTTCCTACAGCAATAACACACAACTAAAATTAGATGAAGAAAATGTTTCTGGATAACTGGTCAGCAGAGGATATCAGAATATTTCAGCTCTGGCTCTTGATTTTAAAACAAGTGACTGAAAAGGAGTTCCTTTATGTTTTGTGGTATCAACTTCTGCCATAAATTTTGTCTGTAAAAGTTCTGTTAATTTTCTCAGTAGAAATTTTAACTATGTCATTGTGTGCCTTGTTGGAAAGGGATTCTGCTAGAAACATGTCACGTGGAATTGAATTTATTAATTCCCGTCTGGGTGTTTATTTCTGAGTCCACTCCAGAGTCCAACTGACTACAGTAGCTGATTCAAATCTGTCATGTTGCCAAATGCAATTACTAAGAAAGTATTTTATGACATGAAGCAGATTACTAAATAGTTATGTTGTGTGTGTGTACAGCTGTGAATTTGGATACGACTAGAAAAAGCTTAATACCTCCCTGGGTGGATTCCTAAACAGTTGAAATAGGTGTGCATGTGGCCAGAGGTTTTCTAAGTGCAATCAAAGACCAATGAATCTTTTAGGGTGAGCAAAAAGAAAGTACTAGAACTATAGAAATATTTTAAAACTGCCAGTCACATTCACTGTCATGTTTTATCCTTCTCCCTTTCCCTTTTACTTTACTATCTGAAGATAATGGGGTTTTGTCCTAGTGACCCCTCCACAGCAAAACCCAGGATAAACTCAGACTTCGTGGCATAGCCCCAATAGCACAAGACTTCTGACAAGACTCTGTCATATCTTATTTATCAGTTTTTCCCAGACGTTATTTGCTACATTACTGCCAGTCTTACTACCCGAATATCTGAGCTCTTCAAGTGAGCTTGTAGGTCTCCTGTTCACTTAAGTCCCTTTGAATGTTACACTGACCTGCATGAGGAGCGCAGAAGGTATTTTTCCTGTAGCTATATATTGCTCTTACTCATCTCTCAGTATGGCACTTGGACCTAACATAGTTCTGGTGTAACATCATTGAGGTTGCACAGAGAACCAATTTAGCTCGGGTTACTTTGAAAGAAATCATATGGAGGAACTTGGGTCTCCTCTCTGGACATACTTTTATTATTACTTTTAAGTAACTCCTGAACATTCATTGAAGAAGGGAATGCAAGCTATTCTGTAAGAAATACTTGTAATCTTTCATTTTATGTTGGTGTTTTCATTACTCTTCAGTAGATGTTTCAAAGAGAGCAGTTCCTCCTCTTCAGTTCTACAGTACCCTACACAAGTCAGCACATATTCAAACAGCAATAAATTTAGAATTTGCTCAACCCACTGAACACTGCCCTGCTGTCTCCTGCCAAAGAAACCCTGCATGCTCTAGTCCTCTGTGAATGTGTAATTGAACGGAACAGTCCTCTAGGTGTCAGCAAACTCAAGGCCTTAAAATGAAGTTAGCATTTGGCACACTGTCCATACAAATAAATACCACTGACATTCATGCGTTAGCTTCTTTCCTCCCAGCAGTTAGTCAGACTGAAAAGTGCTTCTCCCTGTAAGCAGAGAGGGAAAGGAAGTTAACCTCATGTGGCAGTTAGTCTTTTTGGCAGCAGTTAACCTGCTTCTGATCTTGTTTTATTTCACCTTTCACTAACTCTTACAACTTGAAAATGAGGAGTGATTCCTCTTTTTACTTCATGCTGCTTTTAGGGCACTGGCTTTTATGTATGGATATGTATTCAGCTGATATTATGATTAAATTAAGTCCAGGACAGGCTTCCTCTGCTCTCTCCACCCTACAGTCAAGGCATTATGTCTTATTTTAGGAGCTGACATCCGCACTGCCAGAATCAAAGATGCAGGGCTTATTTTGGCAGACACACTCCGGAAATTCCTATTTGATCTGAATGTTGATGATGGCTTAGCTGCAGTTGGTTATTCCAAAGCAGACATCCCTGCATTAGTCAAAGGCACTCTGCCTCAGGTAAGACAGAGAGTAAAACAGTTTTTCTTGTCAAATAAAATAGGACAGATTTTGGCAAAAACAGAAGTGCTTCTTTTCCAGCAAGTTTTATTTCTATTCCTACATGAAAACTATTTAAATTGAGAAAATTATGGATAGTCAACTGTATTTTGTTTCACTCCACAGCTTAGGTTTTTCTTTTCAGTGGGATGGAGTGCATGCAGCAGTTTTCACATGGATTCAGGAAAAAAGGGCTAAGTGTTTGGTTTGGTTTTTTTTAATGTTATGGTTTTTAAAAAGAGGATGTTTTTCATAGGCCTGTGATCATTGTAGTAGATACTGCCTTTTCATAACTACCTCTCTTAATTATGTGTGCAGGTGGTCTATAGATAAAGCCTTAATACCAAGTGCTATCTGGTAAGAATGACCAAATTCACTTTGCATTAAACTTTCCATATTGAGAAGCTGCATTTTTCGCAGATGGCTTTTTTGTTCCATTGACCCCCATCAGAATTTGAAATAAGGTCCCCTGGGATGATATAGATTAAACTTGTAATACCCTTTATTGTTTCAGTGCCCACAAAGACACTGCAAAAAGCAACACACCACTCTTAAAGCAAAATTCAGAGTCTTCCTTGTGAAAACACAGTTTGATTCATATGCTATGAACCTAGTATTTGTTTCCACCAAGTTGCAAGGGAAATATATACTACGGAGAAAGTGAAAATTTTTTAGGCCAAAAGGTTATTCACTTTTTACAGCAGATCCTGTATAATCCTTCTCACTCATAGGTCTCAGAGCATCTTAGAATGGTCACGTTAACAGTTACATGAACAGTAAATATTAATATTCCTATTTTATTCCTGAGAAAGTGACACAAAAGTGCAACTACTTAGGGTCCCACACAACAGAGCAGTGGCAAGCCTGGGAGAGAACTAAGGTCTCTGAGCACCCATTAAGTAGGTTATGCATGTACACTGTTGTAGGGAATTTGGAGGGTTTGTTTTGATAAACACGTTTCTTTAAAACAATCATTGAATGAAAGTTTTGCATAGGTGAGGGAGGGTTCTTCACCAAAAGATGTTGAAGGGTTTTCCTGTCTTCTTATGGCATTAGTGATTAATTGTACTGTGTAAAATGAGATGACCTAATAGTTTCTCAGCCCTTATTTTTTGTATGAGGTGTAACATGAGGCAAATGTACCAGTGTTCCTTAACAATCTGTTAGTAACCATGGGTTAATCCATATAGCTTATTTTTTGGTAATTTTTTTTTTCTTTTCAACTTGCAGTAGGTTTGCTTTGTAACACAGCAGAGGCCCATTCACATCAGAAAAGCAATGTGGAGCAATGGTGATACCACTAAAAAGTTTGCCAAGTATATTCCATGCCCTGAAGTGCAGGCTGCAGGGAAAAATGTAATCTGACTGTTGGGATTTGGAGTGGGAGCTCTGTTGGGACAGAGGTCTATGCTTGGAGTTAAAACAGAATTTTATTTCCCTTCCTAAGTGAGTCTATTGAAATTGATCTTATTCACAAACAGCCGTTACTCTAGCAAAGAGGATGCTGTCCCAAAGTTCAAGGTGGCTGGGTGGTGGTGTTTGAGAGGAGATGGGGGCACTGAAAATAAGAGATTGTGGGAGGGCTGTTCTCTGTCCACCCACCCCCTGCAGACATCCCAGAGGCAGCTACCATGGGGTTGAGCCAGTGGTGAGTCCGGAGCTGCTTGGTTTGGCACAAGACCAGAATGCACTGAGTCAGACTGAGGGAGCCAGGGCCTTGCTGTCTGGGCACCAGCAAATATCAGCAAGCTTGTGCAGAGGCAGGGATGGTGCCTCTGTGTCGAGGCATATGGGCTGAGCACCCATTTGCAGCCTTCTGTCGATAGAGATGGGAAATGCTGCAGTCTGTCAGGCTGGCTGTCTCCTGTCACCTGGTGTGGTTTTACAGATAACTCTGGACATCTCAGTGCACAGAGCTGCAAAACTGGCTTTTGCCCAGATGGTCCTAATATGATGAATTTATGAATACTTGAGCACTGTGTTGTTATATTTTGCATATTTTGAGTCTTAAAAAAAAAAAAAAAGAAACACACTATTGCCCTGGTGCTATTTGAATTTTCCATTTGGTTTCAAAACTGCATAGAAGAGTCTTAGTCTTCTCTTTGGCTAGGTCTCTGTGTGTTGCAGCACAGGTGTCAGGAGTGGGGAAAGAGGTACCATTTAATTGCTACTTAGGCACCAGGAAATCTTCTTCTGTAGGTAAAACTATGCACACAGAGCTGCACTTTTCAGACTCCTCACAAGCATGCTACCCATGATTATGAGCTGTGAATACCTCACAGCAGACTTCTCACCGTGCTAGACCGCTGTTGCACGTCGATTTTGCAGTGTGGTGGCCTCGCCTGCTGTGTAACCGCATCCAGCCTGCCCACAAGCCGCATCCCGCGGGCTGAGGGAAGTGCAGAGGCTGCAGCCTTGTGCTGCGGCAGCACCCTGGGAGTGGGGTGTGCTCTGCTCCCAGGGGACTCAGCTGAGCCTCCTGCCCAGGCAAGGCGCTGGGGGAGCCCTTTCCCCTGTATCCCACTCCGTGCCTGAGGCAAGGACCTCAGCAAATTATATCCACTGCCTCATATGTGAAAAAAAGGGGGGAACTTTGAAGCTGGAGGGCAGCATCTTCCACAAGGGAGATGCTGAAATAGGTTGAAGCAGAAGAAGCTCTCTCCTGCCAAAACACACCCCATCTAAAGATAATGTGTTCCTAGTGTAGGCCTAGACTCTGTCCTTGCAGACATCTCTAACTCTCCCCAGTATCTCAATAGTGCTAAAATCATTGGTTGTTGAAAACATTAAAGTTCTAATCATAACCAGTATGAGTACACTGATACTTTCAGCTGAATGTTTCTGCAAGTAACTGGGTACCTACACTAATGCAGCTCCTCATCCTCAGTAGCACAGGGCTTTTCTGAATTGCAGCCCCTGCCTTTATGGTTATTTTGTTCAAGAAGAGCACTAAAGCATGTACCTGAGTTTCATTTCAGTCAGTGGGGCTTTAGCACCTGAACATTTTGTTGAATCAGTGTCCAAATGAAGACCAACCACAACTCCTTTGAATTCTGACTCTGAGGTGTGGGGCTGTTTATTAAGAAGTTTCATACTGTCCCTTGCTGTGTCTCTTTTTCAGAGTCTGACTTAGAAGTGCTGCTTATTCTCCCCCTTTACAGCAGCTCCTGGGCCTTGAGAGAAGTAGTATTTTGAAAGTCTTGGTCCCTTAAACTCTAACTCCTACTTCAGTGCTGGCAAATTAATTTTAAAATGGACTATATTCTCAGGATAATGTCCTCCAGTGTCCTGACATCTGCAATGGAGAAGGCCCATGCTTGCTGTGCTTGACTCTGAAACTGAACAGCATTCTGATCTTGCTTCTATGTATTTAATTACAGGGAATTTTAGCTTATATATTCTTGAAAGTACTGTATAGTTGATGATGCTTCAACTTTAATTACTTGATTACTTGTTTTGCAAAACCTTATTATTCTCTGTGAAGGATGTTAGTACAGAGACACATAGTTCACCTACTGTTTGATTAACTTTATTGGTATTCATTTCTAATGCAGTTTTTCTTTCATCTTGCAGGAGAGAGTGACTAAACTATCACCACGTCCCCAAACAGAAGAAGATTTATCTGCTCTCTTTGAGGCTTCCATGAAACTTTATTAGCTTAAACATGTTGTTCTGGAAAGTGTGGTCTTTTCTAACACAAAGGTAGTTTCTCATAGATATGGGACTGAAGCTGTTTAGAGCATGGAAGAATCTGGGTACCTTTGACTTCTGATCCATTGTACACTGCCAAAAGGTCACGTAATTCATCTTTAACTAAACAGTGCTTTGAAGTGAGGACTTGAGTGTGGTTTCTTTCTTGCTCAGTAGTCAGTGGCATTGACTTGCATAAAAGCTGGAGCATATTTCTTGCATTACTGAATGCTTTTTTGAGCTTTAGAGGTGGTCAAAGGTGGAAAAATGTTCTAAGGGATATTTCAAAACATTTTGCAAATTATGCTTCTATTTAAATTATCCATCTTTTTGTTTTTAGAAGTCATGCTAGTTAAGAAATAATGAAGGTCATTTTTAATTAGGGAAGGGAAGTCCCCTGCAGAAAATGTCAGCTTACTGTATTCTGTTCTGCTTTATCATCTTTTTACCATCTGGCTTTGCTAAGAAGGCTATCGAACTGGGGTGCTTTTTCATTATTTGGTTAAGAAAAATCTACACATTCATAGCTGCTTGGGAAAGGCTGCTTGAAAATTTGGTTTGGGTTAAAATTCTGACATACATTGTCATATATTCCTCTTTTCTCTTATAATCTCAATAATTGGCATATATTTATCTTTCCTTTTATGCTCCATATGAGGTGTTCATCAGAGGAGCAAAACCAGAGTAAAGTGTGGTCACATACTCAACAGGAACCATGTAACATCAAGACAGCATCCATCATGGTCATTCTGTCTCTCTGGAGGCAACATATCCCTTTTCCTGCTGTGTTCTATGGAAGGAAGCTCTCAACTGTATCTTGCTTTGCTGTGAGCCAATTGCTTCTGCTGAGCTCCTGCAGGTGCTGCCCCTCAGAGCACAGCCACCAGCCTGAGGAAGTGGCTGTGTGCTGTGGTTCAATATTAAAAAGTGGTGGTGAAGCATTTGGCTGCACAGTGCCCCACGGGGAGCACTGGTCAAATGTGGGAATCAGCGTGCACCTTCCGAGCAGTTAACCAGCTGGTTGGCTGTCAACTGAGAAAGGGAAGTGGGGAAGGGAGAAAGGAAACTAAAATTTTAATATTATTTTCCTGTATTTAAAAAGTTCACGTGGTTGTGTGTACAGTTCATTTAAATCAGATCCTGCTTCATGTTGGACTCTTTCAGCATCTGATTCATGCTGCTACCACAGCACAAGACATATGAGAAAAGAACCCTGTGAATTCTGGTGTGCATCTTTCTTTCTGCTGGATAGGGAGCACTTTTCAGTCACCCTGTTGGAGTGTTGAAGGCTCTGTGCTTACACCTTTGCATTTGTGTATTTGTCTGATCAAACTAGTGCTGTCCCAGAATCTGAGGACAGATGTGTACTGGATATTGACACTGGATCCCTTTCAGTGCTGTTAAAACAGGTGGATGGGTACTGGTTGAAGGCTGGTTTTTAGCATCAGGACAGGTCTGGTGGCCATAGAACTGCACTGCCACTGTGTGATACACGATTTCCATGTCCTGCTGAACCTTTCTCTCTCTGAAATTGCCCGCTAGTACCTCTGTCATGACGGCTGATGTTGTATTGTGCAAAGCTGACGTATTTGGAAAAAAAAAACCCTTTTTGTCAAAACCTTTTGTCCAACCCTGTTGTTCAAAGGCTGGATGAGGTTCTGAACCCAGTCCAGTGAAAGGTGTTCCTGCCCACGGCAGGCAGGTTACAACTAGATCTTTAAAGTCCCTTCCAGCCCAAACCATTCTATGGTTCTATATAAACTTTTGGCCTGTTTTGTCTTTCCATTCCTATCTTTCTTCAGTCTGGGGTAGCAGTACAGATTCATGAAGAGACTTTTTTTTTTGTCCAGGAGCCTAATTCATGGCAGTTATGCTGTGTTTGAGGGGAATATACTCTCTGGGGAACTGAGCAGCATGTGATTTCATCACTGCAGCAGAGCACTTTGATGGGCTGCTTAGGGAGGTAGGATAACTTCTTCCAGCACACTTTTTATCTGTCTTTTATGACAGTATGGCAGTTCTTGACAGGCTGCATTTTCAACTGACGGAACCTCACACTCAACTTCCTGTACCAGATAACCTGCAGCTCCTGATGGTCTATAAAATAAACCTCATACCCCCTTTGATACCCATATTTCACAGATGAGACAAAAGGGTTTATGTAATACCTAACCTAACATGAGCAGCTGGTGCTTTAAGAAGGGACTTTCTGTTTTCCACATCTCTTTGGCTGCATCAAGGTCTTCAACTGGCTTAAACTGATTGTGAAATCTCTCCCACGGACATCAGCTACATGTGAAAATTTCTCTCATGGACATCAGTCTCCACCGCCAATTAGTTACTAGTAAAGATTTTCTGAGATAAAATCAAGGGAGCTCAAGTTGCCCCAGAATGCTGTCTTTCAAATAGTGATGATGTGACAGGGCGTCACATCCTGGCTCCTGGGCAGTGGTAGTTTTATTCACAGCTGAAGAGCTATGTGGGGTTTTTCATGTATTATCTCACTAAATTACTCTGTACTGGTATTTCTTTGGGGAACTGGGGTAACACTGTAACTGTGAGTGCCCAGTGGTGGTTGGGCATGTGTGTGAAATCTGGGAGGATGGTTCTTGTGGCTCCTCTTACTGCTGTGTTACTCAAACCCTCTGTGATGGATCTATTATTTTAGATTGTGCTGAAATGCAAATAACAAAAATAAGCTTGTTTGAGAGCAGCATTCAGCTCTGTCTTCTCTGAGCATTGTGCAGGTAAACACAACCCAAAAGCTGGCCCATGTGATCACTCACTCAGTCCATTTATATTGATTAGATTAGCTTTGGGGAGAAAGTATGAACAAGTCCATATGTAGTGCTGGTGAAAATAGTTTACCAGCAGGTATAGTTTTATCTGGAGTACCAAATGAAAAACTTACTTCACAACATAAAGCCTTCAGGATTACTGCTTGGGATTTATAGATATGAGAGCAGCTGGTACAGTAGTTTGTCCATCCCCTCATTTCCCTTGCCTCTTCCCATACCAGTGCTGATTTTCTCAGCAGTTAAGGAGAGAATGAAGCAAAAATATGTACCTAACATGCCTAAATCTTCAAAAACTCTCACCATCATCCTGTGTGAATAAACTTGGAAGAAACTACATGTGCGTTAGTGTGTATGCTTATTCCTGTTGAACTGTCTTGTGTTGTGGTTGTCATCTTGCGTCTTGTGGTTGGCTTTCCATCTCCCTGAGACATGAAAAAATGGATGAGAAAGAGCAATGGTTAAGGGACACAGCCAAGCTCTGTCTAGGCCCTTTCCATAACCCCTGAGTAAATCTGCTTAAGCATCACTGTGCTCCAGGACATGTGCAATGTGCCTTGGATTCAACAGCTGCAACCAAATAAATCCGTCACTGCATTAAATGTGTCTGTGCAGAGGGAAGAAGGGCAGCCTGAAAGGCAGCAGAAAGCCTAAAGGTAGGGCCTCTGTTTTCCCTCAGACCATCCCTGTGTGCTTCCTAAATAAAAATGAACTTAATTCCAGTCACCAGCTAGTGAATGCAGAAAGTGATGCCACCATTTTCCTGATGTCTCCAGCAGCTGTAGCTCACACAGTGTTGCACAAGCTGTTTGTCTGCTGCAGTGCCAGACCTGAGCAGACTGGCACTGAGTGAGAAGAGGGTCTTCCACACCTAGCCATCTTTGCTAATCCTGCCTCAAGATCTGATTTAATCTTTGACATACTGCCTGGCCACCTGTAGAAGAGATTCCTCTGAATAGTGGTGTGGACAAGACTGCCAGTGACCAAATCTGCAGAGGTCTCAGCTCTCTTTGCACGTGCATATTTTGCAACCTTTCTGTTTACCTGCAGTGTATATTTGAGAAATAACACAGAGTCAGTTTGTCATAAAACGTTTAGTGCATAATATTTAGGTGTAGTGGTCCATGAGAATAAGCAGAAGCTTCTACTGTTTGCTCTGAATTTTTCGAAGAAAGTGAGTCAAAAAAAAAGCCCCACGCCTGGGTTATCATTAGGAAGGCTACAGTTCCCTTAGATGCAACATTTCCAAATGCAGTTTTATACTTTGCCAGTTCTAGGCTTCCATTAACCCACTAAAATGCCATTCTGTTTCTTTTTTTCCCCATAGTACTGAAACAGCTGCCATGAGTGGGTTGGTAGAAGATGGTGTCCAGCCAAAAAATAAGAGGAAGAACCATTTGACACAGCTCACTGTAGTGCTAATCAGGTTCTTAAGTTAATGGCTTTCCTTGTAGTAGGAGAGGTGGATGAAAAAATACTTTCAGTCTTTGGTTTCTATTGAAAAATTACATGTACCTCATTTTCAGAGAACTCTTAAGTTCAACAAATGGCAGCAAATATTTTTCTTATTTCTCTGAACATGGGAATAAAAGGGGGAAATTAATTTACATCCATGTGGTGGCACAGTTAAGTGAAGGCAGAGGAAATGTGACTTGTATCCTTTGGAGATAATTCATGTGTTAATTCGTGTCACCCTGTAGAGCCACACAGCTTGGTTCCTCAGCCACAAACACTGGCAGCACATACACCACCAAAGTCAACCGAGCAGCAATGGAATACTGACTGTGCTGTCAGGAATACTGACTACTGACTGTAGTCTGGGCTCCCATTAAATATTTAATTTAATCTAGAATTACTTTATCATGAAATATATATCTCATAGCCCAAAAGGGTTTAATGATGGGGAACTTTTCCTCTGTGTTCCCTGACTTGCTGTGACTTTGACCTATTTTAACAGTGCACTTGTGCTTTTTCTGGGTGTTTGACCATACAGCCTTAAATTAGCAAGTTGACATTGAAATGCTGATTTACACCTGCAGTCAAATGGATAACACATGTTAAAGACTGATTGTCAGCAGCTCCAATACGTTATCGCTTCGTTCTCTGGCATTGTTTCTTGCCTTTATGGGATTTAAGGACAACATTGTGTGGCATTGTTGTTATGGCTATGGACACAGCTGTGGGGGGCTGACACTGTGTATGGTCGTCATTTATCTAAAAGCTGACATCACTTTCTAAAAATGACTGTGAAAGTTTGGATGTTTAAGTGTTGCTGTATGTTTTAAGACAGCATTGGGAATAAAAAAGCTTTTTTGCTGGCAGAAAAAGACCAAAACAGTTAACACTGAATAACTTGCTCTTCTGACCTTTTCACCTTAAGGAAGATTAATGGTGGTTTAGATCAGAACATCCCCCCTGATCAGGGTCTGAATGCTTCACGCATTCAGACAGACGAAGAAAATCATTTCACCCCTAGGTCACCAGCACAGACCTATGATGTCTCACTAGTGACCACTGGATTGCTCAGTAGATTATGTGCAAGAGTTGGTGGTCATAATCCATTTTCCAATGGACAGGTCCCTGCCTCATGAAAGCTGTAACCATGTGTTTATCCAAGCAGCAAAAAATGGGAATTAATATGAACAGCCTGCATTACATTTGCCTTGCAGTACTAAAATCTCAGAGCCTCGGTGTTTCAGGGGATCAGTCTCTCTTCCAGGAAGGGTTGAAGCCATGCTGGTGCAATTCTGTGAGTGGTGGCACCTTAGTGTTCCCTTCTGGAGGGCTGCAGCCTCTGCTCCCACCTCTGGAGCACACAGATTTCATTCAGGCACAACTCACAGTGTCAGCACGTGCATTTAGGACATCCTGGAATGTCACGTCCTACAGCTTTCATGTGGCCATCTCCCAGGTTTAGTTCTCCATGTGGTCAAGCTGGTGTACTTCATACCTACTGTACTTGTATTTTAAATGGAAGACCTAAGGTTAGGACTCCTCAGTTAGTAAAACTGAGCAGAGAGCTGGAGGGCAGGTTTTGATTGTAAAGTAACTCTTTGTGACTTCTCCTGACAGAAATTATAATGTCACCAACCGTAAAGCCCAATTCGGGGGCCTACCCAACAGAGCTGAGCTAAAAACACGCAGGTGCCCAACAAAGGCAGCACAGGTTGGCTGGCAGGCGCTAAAGGTCTGAGCGTGTCCTTTGCCAGGGACATCTGCATGCACACAGCAAGCCAGGCTTTGGGAAAAGCTGGCAGACATATGAGTACACTTGTTCACAGCTGAGATGTCGAGCCTGAGTATATAACATGGTTACATTACAGAGAGAAAATGTTGGAGTGTTGAGATCTAGGAATCTAGGAGTTGAGAGGATCAGACTTCAGGGGGACATCTAAGACGAGAATATGCGATTTAAAAATATTGTAAAAACTAGAAGGATGAGGAATCTTGACTTATGTATTTATTAGGTGCCATGTCCATAGCAAGGCCTACTAAAACTCTTTCCTGTTCCCTTTTGGTTTTTTTTTTTTTTTTCCTCAAAGAGCTAGCTCTGTACAGTACTTTCCTGGTAGTGGATAGAGCAACTGAACAGATTACAGGTAAAACTGAAGTAATAAAGGCAAATGCTTAAGTGTAAAGGCTAACAGGATAAAGGAAAAGGACAAGTAAAGATCATGAGTTCTGCGAAAATCAGAGATCTCAGAGGCTGCTGCGTGACTTTAAAAGTACTGACCTCTATGTAGCTTAGCTTGAAAATCCTCTCCTATGTATTTGCAGCATTAATTCCTCTTGTTATCTGAGGTGATCTACTTTAATCAGATTCCTGCAAACAAGTCAAGTGCTTACAGCAGAAGATCTTTGACACCCCTACTGGCAGCATCAGTGGAGAGGACAAAGACCAAACCAGCAGGAAGATCAGATAAATCGCCTCATCTCAGCAAAAACTGTTTTAGGATAATTGGAATCAGAGTTCCCCCTTCCAGGCTCTTACCTGTATGCTCTATGGTTATTTCATGTACTGGCTGCACAAAAGATATCTCAAAATAATCCCATTTCAAAGACACAGCAATTCTGAAGCCTCCTCTGTCACAGTGCCAACTCCCATTCTTCCTTGCTTCTTCACACAGGCCACATAACTTGACTCTGGATCAAAAGGGGACTCATAAATTTGATCCTGCTTTTGTACCTTTAGTGCAACTTCTACGTCTTATTTTCTAAGTTGTTGGTCCCATGGTCTCTGAGTCCAAATAATGGTGGTCCTTGTTTTAAATTTAATCTCATTTTCACACAGAGCTTAAGCCAGAGGAGGCAATGCCATCTGATACCCTCCAAAGACCTTTCATCCCCATTGGAGCACATGTATCACATGTGACAAAAGGAGCTTGATGGCTGTGTGAGGACACACGAGATATGTAAGGTGACAGTTCAGGTTGCCTTACTCTTTAGACTTATCCATTTGGAGGAATCCTAAGTATTTTGTGCCTGGTTACCCGAGAGTGGATTTTACTGCACATGGTGCAAGACTCAGGATGCAGTTGGCGCAGGAGGACTACCACTGCCTAAATCCGGGAACCACAGGACAAACGTTGATTAATGTGTTTGTTTGCCAAAAAATGGGTACGTTTATAGCAGGAGCCAATAGTCAAAATGATCTTAAAATGTTTTAAAGGGAAAAATTGGGAGTGAAAAAACCCTGTCTAAAAATCATTGTGGTTTATCAGGGGAATAAAGACTTCACTGATCAATTCGCTGGAAAAATTAATAAATCCAGGACAAATGTAGTTAAAGATTAGCATCTTAATGAACTATTGTTGTCACAGCTCAGTTTGGACATATCACTCCTTTGTTGACATTTTCAATGCTTTCTGTGGATTACCAGTACATGACCAGTATATGAAAGCTTGTTAAGCCTCCACGTGCTCAACCTGGCCCTAGCTTTAATACTGGCTTAGTGCAATCCCCGCTGTTGGCACAAGCTCAGTGGGACTGGAACCTTGTGGTGCTGGGCATTGTGTTTCTACCTAATCATCATATGGACCTACTCAAGTATGTTCTACGAGCTTAGGGCAAATTTGTGAATGTCCAATTATCTATATGTAACTTCTATAAGAGAAGCCAACCAGGGGATTCTTTTTTTTCCTTTTTTCCTTTTTCTTCTTTTTTTTCAGAATTCTGCAATGTCTTTCTGTAACTGGGCAGCGGGGGATGCTTTCAGCCTGGCTTCCAGGTCTGGCTGGTATTTCCTTTCCCGATTGACAGAGAAGCCTGTGCACTCATCTTTTCAAACTGCACAGCTCTTGCATCTCTCTCTCCTGGTTTCCTGTAGAGAATTTAAAGTTCAAAATGGTTTTTTGAATGCCTCAATCTCATTCCCATTCAGAAAAAAATCTGTTACAGCATCTTCTAGACAGATGCAAATTCACATGTTACTTTTGAAAATTCTTCCCTCATTAACAGACTTTTAAGCCGTGCAATGCAACTTCAATTTTGAACTAGTTTTGCTGTCTGCTAAGAGTGTGAGGTCAAGTTACTGATAGTGTATCTGTCTCTCTATTCCTTTCATTCCAAGAAGAACAACAGATTATGTGTGAGAAACTCACTTTATAGTAGGTTTTTTAGGTTGGTTATCCTTCTCAATTTTTTGCAGTTGTAGTTCTGTGGCCCTAAACTGAAACAAAGAGATTTTCCTTCCACAAAAAAAATGCTGCTGGCATTGCATCATGCAGAAGTGGTTTAGAGTAGATGCCTGCAGTATGCATGTGCAGTTTCATCCCATCTTATTTTTAAATGGTTATCTGCGCATCCCTCTGGTTCACAATCCTATTCCAAAAATACCTGGGGTTTATCCTTATCATATTGCCCAGCTAACAGTAAGAAACAGGCTCAAGTGGCTCAGTACAGATTAGATTTGCCTCTTATGCAACAAGGTACAAGATCCAGGGAGAAGCCAGAGACCTGCCTTGGGAGGAGCCTTGTCCTTCGTGGGCCAGGGAATCCCTTGGCAATACCCCTTGCACGTGTTGAGAGTATCAGGTTACTTCCCAACAACTTCACTGGAAGAATACTGCACTGAAAAGGGATTCATTTGTTCACAGACGCCAGAATAAATAAGGTCTAGAGGTTTCTGATTCTTATCTTAAATACATCAAAGTTTTAATTACAGTTTTTGTAATCATATTTTTTAAATTTGATTCCTTTCAAGTTTACCAGCTCTGGCATACTTGGTAAACAGGACAAGCATGTACATTTGTTTCTTCAAAATATGTCCTAACAGATTCAGGCTTTGGAAAAAGCATCCTTGCCTACTCCCCAGAGGGACATTTCACCAGTTTATGGGGTTTTTCTACCATTTTTACAAGGTTTGTTGAGCCTTCTGCTTTTTTCAAGTTTTTTTTTCCTTTCAGCCTCAACAAATATTTCTTCTCCGCCTTTCCTTCCTTTCTGCCCACATTCCCAAGAATCGAACAATTGTCCTGTCCCAGACCTGCAGATAAGGTTAGATGTGTGTTTTGTGAGACAGCATGTGTCTGTTCTCGTGTCCAGAGTTCTTCTCCTTCTTCACCTCCTCCTCCTTCTCAGTTGTCCCCATTCACCTTCAGTAACCTTGTTCTGGCACCAGGAAATGTTTTGATCCTTTGCTATCAACACGGAGAGTGGATATTTGGTAAACTGCTGTATCACGGCCCATAGGGAGGAATTTGGATTCAAGGTGTTCACTTGGGAGTGTAGGTCAAAGACATATCCCAGGGCAAAAACTTCTTAGGGTCTTCTCATGGCTGCAGTGGTATTGTTTGAATTACGTCAATAATTTATTCCTCACTCTAGTAGAGAGAAAAAAAAAACCTAAAAAAAAAAAAAACAAAACCANAAGAACAAAGGATTTGTATAACAATGGGGGTACATGGACTGAACCACAAATTAACATACAACACAAATTATAAAACACACTGCTACAAAACTGAGCCTCATTTCTAGACACTTTATGGAGTTTGGGGAACAAAAAGAAGATTCATGGAGTCAAAAATTGTTTGGTTTTCTCCTCCCACCACAGACTGGACTCTTGCTAGGTGAGTAGGGAGCTGGAAAGAGATACCATATGAAATTGTCTGATGTGGCTCAGCAATTCCTAGGTTGGACATTGTGGGGAGTTTCTCCTCCAAATCTAAAATTACTGCGTACACTTCTTTATCAAGTAGCATGCAGTAGAGCTTTTGCAGTATACTTCCTGCAGATATAATTACACCTATTTCATAGCTAAACCCAACATTGGACATTTGCCAAAAATATCTCCCACACAGGTAGAAAAAAGTAGCCCAAGATGTGCAGTCCTTCTCTTGAAGCCACATTAAGATTTAATGGAAAACCCTGAGCATTCATAGTGCTCAACTACTCTGCAAGGTCTGGACAAAATTGAGAAGACAACTCCTTTTCGTGGACAGGGGAGAATTCATTCCCAGATGAGTATCCATGATGAGGCATATTATATCTGTCCTCCTGAGCCCTATTTTTCTGTCTGAAAGTGATGTGAGTGCCTTTCATCAGCTCTCTGTACAGTGAGAGTGATTTGCCCCCAGAGCATCCTGTGCCTTGTAAAGATGTGTCCAAAATCTACCTGCCTTGTAAGAATGCCAGCTGGTGACCAGCTCTAGAGTCTCACTTCAGTTTCCACATCCCACCAACCCTCAAAGGATGAAGAACCCAATACTTGTTCTAATGTTAAACCCCATCTATGATGTGAAAGTATCTGTATGTCATACATAGAAATAGGAAAACAATGACTTAGGTCCAAAAGTGCCCCTCTTCCATAGGACTCTGAATATCTGAAGGTGAAATAAATGGTGGGTTAGATTTGTTATAGCTTTTTTTTTTTTTTTTGATTGACTATTCAGTGTTGGTCTTCATTATTTTTTTTTTTATCCTTTTGAAAGCTTTTAGAGCCTCCTGCATAACCGCCTCCGCCCCATTCAGTGCTGAATGGACAGTGCGCTGATCTTTTTCTCGGTGGGTAATGGATTTGGGTTGATTGCTTGACACGGGGACAATAGGGGGGTAAACAATTGCCTTCGCACCCGTGCAGCTCCCCATCTGTTGAGTGCGTGCGCCTTCAGAGGCAGCCGGGCAGGGACAGATGAATGCGCCAGCCGAGCCTGATGTTAATGACATCAGTCATACAAGCAGAACATGTGGCGCAATAAATCAAAAACTAATTGAACTTTTGGTTGATTATATTGCCATCCCACTGCCTGCTTCAAGCACGGCACGGTTTCCCGGGACAATGCCCCCAGCCCCGCAAAGGCTTTGCTGCCCCTGGACAGCAGGAGCCTGCCCTGGGAGGTGACAAGCGACAGCAGCTTCTCTTCGCTCTCTGCTTTCTTGAAACAGCGACACCTTCCACTCAACCAAAATGCTTCCAGGCTCAGGATGTATATTTGACCAATATTTATTATTTCAAATAGGAAACATTAATCAATATGACAGTGACAGCCCCTGGTCACTGGCACTTTCCATCTGGGACAGTTGGTGGCAGACATCTATTGGAGAACACAGCACTTGTTTTTGTGTTAATTAGATGCACACGTGGTAGTAACGAAGGCTATTCATTAGACTGATATAATTTAATATCATTATTCACACTTGAAAGTGCTCCAACTGCATCAGTTGTTGGAGCCTGCAAGCCAAAATTTTCTGTCTTGGGTGTCCATGGCAGCATTAAGTCACCAAAAGGTGAGGGGGCTGATATTCACTGAGGTGGAAAGGAACAATTTCAGATGGGAGTATTAAGAAATGAAAAGCTTTGCCAAGAAGACCATTTATTGAAGTTTATAAATATGGGATTAGGCCCTAGAGCCATCAAGTCAGGAACCCATCTATGACTGAGCTGCCTTTCCTCCCCTTGCAACCACAGACATGTAGGGGGCATGGAGATCCATGCACATCTGCCTTTCTTAGACATCTGCTTTTGAAATTTTACTTTGAAAAACCCAGGATTCCAGTATTTGTTTATGAAATGAAAAGGTAAAGCACAAAATATTTTTCTTAATGCATCTAGAATCATCTCCTCATTATATGTAAGGAGCAAATTTTTATGGTAAATGTGTTAAAGTACACAACCCGATCATGTAAACTCATTTCAAATATCTTTGCAGTAGTTCTGTAAACATTTGCTGATAGACTTTAATAATTAGCTATTTATTGCAGAGGATTCTCCACACTGGTAAAAGGAAATGTAAAATAAAATGCTCCTATCTGAGTAGAGGCTTAAGTAAGAGCTAAATTAAATCTTTGTGTTAATATTATTCATAGAAAGGCAGATGGGAGCAGAAAATGTTGCAATGAAGAATATGGAATGAGATGAGATCACAGCATCAGTCTGTCCTTTGTAGATCTGGACAATGATCACAGAGCCAGATTGGATTAGTGAAACCTATTTACCAGAAGTTCAGAGCAGTTGCATGAAGCTGAAAGGCAGGCAGTAGGGAGAGGTGGAAAATGCACCAGATTTACAGCTGCAGCGATGAAAATTTAGAAGTTTTCACCACTGTGATTTCTTCCAAATGTGAGTACATCAAAATTTAACATCAGCTACGGTGTTGTCTTTTAGAGGGATGGGATGTTTAGCAGCAGGGAAATATTTGAAGAGAGCAGCTCGTCTGTTCTGCTGTGCCATGCTCTGCCTGCAGCCCAGCACTCGCTGCTGCTTTCTCCACCTAATCCGTGCAGGTGCTTCAATATTGTGGCTCTGTAAAATCTTTGCTCTGGCAAAATTGGGTGATCTGGAATCGGTGTTGCTATACCTATTAGGTAACTGCTAAAGTGACAGCTTGCAACTGTGTGGCTTTTCTGTGTAATAGAAAAGAGAATGAAGTTCTGCGAGCAGTTAGAAGTGGGTGAAGTGCATGAATGTTGAATTTAAGTCTGCTGGCTCAATAAGTGGAACATTTCCAAAGCCATGCCCTGGAAATGAATGCATGATTAACATTAATTGCTTCTAATGAAGAGTAAGAACCGGACAAAGCCCAGCCTGCATTTGATTGAACAAATTAGTTTAAACTCAATGGCTGCATATTTCAGCAACAAGAAAGCAGGGAAAAGCAGGGAAAACAAATTGTGGGGCCAGATCAGATCTTTACTTGCAAGCTGCGAGCATGAGCTCTCAGCTGCCTAATTTTGGAATATAAGTGGAAATGACAAAGCGAACCATCTCTGTAATTGCATTTGTTGCCAAAATCTGGGCTGTACATAGAAACATCCTTTGCTAATCCATGCACATACCTGCAAGGATTCATTCTTCTCTTCCTTCTCCATCTCTCTGTAGAAATTCGTGTTTGCAGGGACAACCTCTCAGCCCCACTGTTTGCATTGCTGCCATTGTATTCCCACGCAAGTGGGTCACTTCTGGCTACCTCTGTGATTCACCCTTCTTTCAATGCCTATTCAAGTAATTGCACTTTTGCTGGTGCTGTGACTTCCCTTTCATGCCTTGCCTTTCTTCAGCCCCTGTAAGCCTTTTTCCACTCATTCTGGCAGGCAACAGGGGACAAGGGACTGTGGATCATATGTACTCTGAAAGAAGGCAAATTTATTACTGTTACGCACACTTATGTGTTGTTCCTTTTGCACTAGGCTGGGTAGCAGCTGTAACAGCACAAGAGCACTTGCTTCTGGTAGGAATCTCTAAAAAACTGTACTCCTTACACTGTGTGGTAAAATACCTAAAATACCAGGGAGACAAGAAGATAATTCCTTTCATCACTAAACTTTTCTGCACTTGAATGTTTTGCTTATGAGCAATTAGTTTAGTCCTCACACAGTGAAATTCCAGAAGTAAAGGTGATGGAAGCAGCTTCAAAAACAACTTACAGCAACATATTCCTAGGTTTAAAAAAAACCAAGCCACCTTCATTATGTTTGCCTGGCTTTCATCCGACACTCACCATGGTTCAAAATATAAAATGTGTCCTGCAGGAGAAGACAGAAAGGACCCCTGGGGATAGCACACTGTGCAGAACAGACTGTAATCATACTGACAGCTTAGCACACTCTAGGCAGGCAGATAACTTACTTGTGACGAGCTCAGTGTGGAAGTGCCCTGTGCTGCAGTGGGCTACTCACAGGGACCCTCCCTTTTTCCTGTCCTGTTTCACTACAGCCACAGCACAGGCCAGAGTTTTCCCTCCAGTGGGTTCCTAATTCTCAGTACTTACATCCTCACTGGGGTGTGGAGGGATGGCTGTTAGACACACACAGGCTGTCTAGGAAGAGTGACTTTGGTCTCCCTGCCAGCTCTGCTTGTAGCGGAGCCCTGGAAAGCCCAGTCACTTGTTATTCCTGCCATCTGAGGAGAGGAGTTTGGCTGCAGTAACAGGCAGCCTTGGATGACCTCCAGCTGCTTCCACAGCTCCAAAACTCTGCAAACAGTAATACACAGCAACGATAAGCACGGCAAGTTAAATGTGTGCCAACAAGGTAAAGGAAAGCTCACCTGGGGAGTAGGAGTCACTCATCATCCTGTAACAAACCTTCCTGGCTCTTCCAAGCCTTTGGATTACCCACAGAGCCTGAATAGGAACCCCCATTCACGTGCCTTGCCCCCAGGGTCAGCCTTTAGAATTGGAGTTAATTCCCCACATTTGGCAGCTTTCTGCAAGCCTGTTTCTGTCGCTGGTGGCTAAATCCTGTTGCTCCCTTAGCCTGAACACAAGGCAGGGTAAGATCTGGTGAGCGGGAGAGCTGGGAGAATCACAGTCTTTCAGGCCAGTTGCAAGTCTAACTCAAACAACAAGAGTTTAAAGAGCCTTCACTTAGTCCAGTAAAACCATCACCCAAAACCAATTGTTTCAGTCCAGACAAAAGCTTGGTTTATGGCCCTGGCATCCTGTGTGTCTATTGTCTAGTAGTTCCATGATTTTGGTGTCTTCATGTGTCTAAGAAATAAAAGTGAGAAACAGACTTTAGGCAAAATGTCCAAAGCTAAAGAGCTGAACAGGTCATTTTGAGGATTGAAAAAGAAAAGATTAGGCTTAGTGCAAATGTTGTGATTTGCACATCATGCAGTAAAAGTGAAATAATGTCATGAGGGAGTTTGAGCTTGTTGATAAAGTCCCTAGCCAGATAAAATCATAATAGTCTCCAAGTTAATGTATACACTATTCATTTCCAACTGAACTAAGGGCAGGTGGAAGGCTAGATCAAAACTGAGAAACGAGAAGGAGTGTTCTCCCTGGAAGTCTATGGGATAGGTGCAGAAACTCGGGATAGGCTGTGGCCCTGTGGTCACGGATTTCTGTATTGTATAGCTAGAGGCTGGTCTCTGAGATCACATCAAAAGGGACTTTCTTTTGGATTGTTTCAGCTGGAATCTTCCTTAAACCCTTTATTCTCCCCCCTCTTCTCACCATGCCCCCAGAGAATTCTTACAGAGTACTTTTGGAGGCACATGTCCACCACCACAGCATCCTGACCATGTTCCTGTTCTTTTTTCAGCATGCAGCCCTGCCCGAAGACGAGCCAAAGCTACGCAGCACATCCTAACAAAAAGTGTAAGAAAAATCTCCTTTCCTCTCCTTTTTTTTTGTGGGTTTTTTTTTTTTTTACATTCTAGTTGGCTACACACACCCTCAAAAGTGCTGTGGGCAAATGGGAAGCAGAACTTCCAGGGTAAATAAGTGCATCCATGTCTGATGCAGGGAGGGGGGTGGGAAACAGAAGCGCGAGTTTCTGTAAAGCTGCAGTTTATTTACAGAAGTGCTTTGAAACAAAAAACAAAATACAGTCCTGCCATGCAGAGCAAGTCAAAAAGAACATAGTGGCTTATCAACACTGGCCATCTGAGGGAATAACAGACTTAATATTGTCCACAGAGCCTTCACAATAAGTCCAGAGAGACATGCAGGAATGAAAAGTAAGCAAATCATACCAAATCATATCAGTGTTAATCAAGTAATAATAATAATCATGTTAATCAAGTATCCAGTATCCTAGGGAATCTGGGAGTAAAACACCAAGCAATGGACTGTAACTTTGACCCTAAAAGTTGGCACTGAGACCCAGGGAGGTTGTTTGTCCCCTGGTCCCAGCAGTCCTTGCCTGCCCTTGCCTCAGCCTAGGTGCAGAGGGCACAGAGGAAGCTTTACCCACTCCCTGCAGACGAGATACCCCCAAAATTAAAATAACTGAACATTTTTCATGCTCTGAGTAAATGTCTTGCAAGTAAATGTCAAGCACTTGCGAGGTGCTTTCACACATGAGTGTGAGGTTTCTTGTCTTCAGAGATAGTTTTCCCTTCTTAAATCCACTTGACCCATTCACAACCCCTTCCACAATCCTTTTAGCTGATTTGCAGGAATGACAGTCTCTTCTGCATTCAAAGAACTTCTTATAAGTTTGAGACTCTTCTGCCAAAGCATTTCTTCTCACCACAGACCTATCTCTTCCCTAGCACTTTGCTGAAGTATTTTGCTCCATGGCCTTCCCTTTATCCATGCCCTTTTCTACTTCCCAGATCCACCCTCATTTTCAGAGAGCCTTTTCTTTGTATTCCTAATTCCCTGATCTCCCCACAGAACTGTAAGTCCCCCTGCTCTACCACACTTACCTGTGCACTGGAAAAAAAACCTCATCACATTCACTTCCACCCTCTCTTTTGGTTATTAAAGCAGATCACAGGACCCCAGTACATCACACGACACCTGAAGTGGTCCCCAGGAAGAGTCAGTGACATGTCTGTCATTTTTCGGGTAGAAACTATGCATATGTATATTTTCCCAAATTGTGACAGTTTTGGTTTGGTTGGTTTTGTCCCATAGCTCAGGCTGAGATTTCAAATTTACTTGTCATTTCAAAGGAGGATGAGTCAGACTGCTGAAGTGTTACTCAAAATAAGCCATTTTGAGATACCCCACTTTTATTTGTTACACATATAAACAATATAAAACCAGCATAAAAGTCCAAACCAAAAGTGAACTGTTCTGACTTGCTGAAACAAAATGCTCAGATTTGATTTTTTAATTATTATTATTTTTTACAATATTTCTCATAGAACTCTTCTGCTGAAAAACTTCAGCTGGCTTACATCAAAATCAAGGGAAATTCTATGGCTGTTATCTTGTTCCAAATCTCATTAAATAGTTGTTTCTACTAAATGGAAGCATCTAATATTTAATTTGGATTGGATCAGCTGGTGTGGCAGCACAGTACTCATAAAGGCCTAAGAAAATAAGATAAGAAAGTCCCTATTTTGTTGCTGTATTTTAAGAGCATTGGGGTATTTTTCCTTTGGGGCTTTCCTGACCCCAATTAAGGATGTCCTTTGATTGGCTCTTAGTCATGATGCAGGCAGCATCATATTAGCAGTGGGAACACTAAGCCTGAGGAATGGTCTGCAGCTCCAGCTACGAAAACAAGGATGGCTCCCAAACCAAAGTCACCCGCACAGTCAATCTTAGACATTCCCCTTCTTCCGTGGGATGCAGCTGCTCACAGCCCAGAAGCAAGCATTGAAGTAAATTGCACATACTGGAACAGACGTGCCTGTAAGGAAGCTGCGATTGCCAATTTCTAGACCCACAGAAAAGTCGCAGAATGATTGTTTATTTTTCACTTTTGCATCTGCACCTGCAGTCAGAGCTGTAAAAATGCGTCAGCTAACCTAAAATCTTCTGCTCTAGTGGTTGCAGTGGATGCACAACTTTAATCCTCAGCAAGGACAAAAATAGCAACCAACGTGGACATCTGCCAGACCTTTTTTTTCACAGCAGAAATACTCAAGCAGTGTAGCATTAAGTGATTTAACATTCAAATTACAGCCTGTGGGGGGTAATTTCCATCACATACAAGAACTCATCCCAAAAGCATGATAATGACTGTGGAAGGGTGACAGAAAGGAGAAAGCACCTTTTTTTTTTATCTGGGTGTTTCACCAATACATATATTTGCAGTTCCTATTGCCCCATTAAGAGTTATTTCCAGTGATAGTAGATCCTTCCCTTATCTTCTTCTATCCCCAAAATCCCTTGGGTAGAGCTGTCTGGACACCAGTACCTGTCTAGTTTGCAAGAAAGTAGAAAATACCCCTCTGCATGCTTGAGCTGCCACATTAAAAATTAGCTCAGCATTAGGCCATCAAAATAACCTAACTCTACAAATCTGGAATTTTCTCCACTTAAAAACACGTTGTTGTTCCAACTCTAACTTTCAAAGTTTTATCCAAAGCCAGATATTTACTTGTTATCTTTTCTGGATGGTTGTTGGTTGGCAGTGGGATTTTAAGTCCAGGATCGGGATGGTTGGAACAGCCTCTCTGTGACCATCCTGTGTCCTCTGTGCCCCTTCCCTCTTAGCACAGCTAATTCCTACAGGGGGCATGCCAGGCCTCGGTGCTGTCATGTGCATGGCAAAGTCCATAAAAAGAGAGTTTGCTGAGCTCTGATTTCAGAATCAGTGTCCTGCAAACAGACTGGGCCGGTCGAAGGATTTACAGGTTCTAAAAACAGTGGGGTTTTTTTAGTAGTTTGCTAATTCTGCATAGTTTGGCTGACTCTGCCATTTGCACAGATTTTAACTTCCTGGTATGTCTAGAAAAGAAAAGTGACTCCCAGTTGATCCTTCTGTCTTACCCTAGGTACCCTACAGAAATGTCAGCTCCACTTTAGATCAAAACCAAGCTACAGCAGGTTTAGTTTCCTGACCTAGATAAGTCTTTACATATTACAGTAATGGGTGAGGTAGCCAAAGTCACTGTGAAATCTTGAATTAGGAGATAAGGAACTCCTAAAGTGTACGACAACCAAATGCTGCAAAGATGTTCACTGAAAATATATTAAGAGATTGCACTGTTGTCTCCAGCTGGAATGAAAAATGGCACTGAAACTTATTTATACCGGTTCTGCTGCTTGAAGGCATTTTGGCACTACTATCATATGTAACAAGGAATCTCGAAAACACAGACCATGTGCCTAAATAATTCTTGCTTTTAATCAAGATAAAAATCATCTTCTTTTCCCCAAACTGTATTTCATCCAGTGCAACACGTAGGCAGAATGTTAAGTTTCAAGTCCATGGTGGTTTACACTGATCAAATAAGCCACTTTCAGGATTAGAGGTGACTGCAGCCAGCAGCCTACTTACCAAAAATGCTCTTTCCATGACAATGCAAAATAAGTGACCTCAGGTGTCTTAGTAGCAGAGGGTAGATGACATTTTCTGTCACACACCAGCGAAGACTGAATGTAACCAAGAGCACTGAGCATTTTCCCAGAGATGGTGGGAAAAGCTGATTTTTGTAGCATTCCTTGAAAGCTGAAAGAGCTCAGTTCACACAAGGCAAACTCCAAGGGCTGTCATTAGAGACATCTGCCAGCCACAGTCTCATCATATTAGTCCTGACGACAGGTGTCTCCACTGGTGTCACCATGGTGAAGTGGGCGATGCGCTGGTGAGGAGCTTGTAAGGTTTGTGTGGTCAGGGCATATATGGACGCAGAGCCTGCAGCCTGCAAGAAGCTGCTGCAGAAGGATGGGGAGGTGCTGGAACTGCTCCAGGGGCAGCAGGGAGGGAGCCAATGCCAACAGCTTAAGTAGCACCAGGAGGCCTCTCACATCCAGCATCACCCTCGTTCAGAAACATTGGAGCAATGCTGAGACTCAGCTCTGTTGGAAGCTCCAGATTTGGGATCAGTAGAGCTGGGAGCCAGCTGCAGCCTCCTTTAGCATGTGCTTGTCTTCAAGGACACCAGTAGTCCCTTTAACTTTTAACTGAACACTGGGCATGTCTTTAAGTAGTTTACAGCATATGGAGCATGTTAGGCTGTGTGTCAAAATCCACAGAAAGAGGGGAAAACCCCTATACAGCCTTGTATAAGGCTTTGGTTGCCTTACCTACCTTTTCCAGAAGTATTTTTGCCTGTTGTTGGGCAGTTTCTGCTCCTCCTCCTACTAGTCAGTAGTATTTAGGTAATGTAGCCTTGTCCAGACTCCTGAGGGTACATGACGACAAAAGAATTAAAAGTGGTTAGGTTGGAATTTTTTTACTTTCCTGTTTTGGAAAACATGGGTTTGCATGTGTTGTTATGTCTGTGTAAAAGATCATATACACAGAATATTGTGGATTAATGGCAAACTGAATTAAAACTTAATTAGAGGAAATGGACAATTTGGCATGAGGGGATATGCTGGAATTGGGTCTTGTTTTTATCTTGAATGCGTGTTAAAAGGCAGAGCAATAGAAAGAATTAAGGCTTTTTCTATGGTAGTAATGGGCTGGCCAGTTGTTGGTCTCAGTCTTGAGACAAAATAACTATATTTATATCTAAAACATGTAGGCAGCAACTACCAGTCATCAGTTAGATGCAACCAACTGCTTTTCTCATGATCTTCCAACATAAGTAAGTCTAATAGGAAATAGTCTGAATAGTTGCCACATGTCTTGTTTCCTTGCTGGTTTGGCTCTTCGTCCTGTTTAAGTGGTTCTGTGTATGACAGCAGCAAGTCTTTAGGGAAGAATAAAAAAAAAAAGCCAACAAAGTACAAAACACTCTGTCCCTGCTTGCTGTTGGAACTTTGATCTTCTGGAGAAAACTCTTTCCAGACCATCCTGGATAACAGTCCTGATGAATCCACTTCTTTGAGGTGTATCTCTGTTTTTTCAAACTGACATTAGCTCTGGCCTCCCCAGTTGCCTGTGGCATTACAGTGAATACCATGGCTTAGTCATAATTGATTAGAAAAGAACTTGATTTTGTTCATATGTGTTTTCAAGGGGGGGGGGGGGGGGAGTGG
>WBMY01005598.1:588147-635265 GCA_013397315.1 Donacobius atricapilla
GGGGGGGGGGCAGGGGCTGATGCTCAAAGTTGCAGCTGTCAGTGAGTTTTGTCTGCGTGAGCTAATGTTTGTGAAAATTAATCTCTAGGAGAACAATTCCTCTCTGCCTCGTATTCTCTGTAGTCATTTATCAGATACAATACGTAAATAAGTTCAAAAGACAGGAGAGACCATAAGGAAACAGCAATTGTAATTCACGTTGCATAAGTTTGACTGATTGCCCAAGATGTGAAGCAATAAGAAAATAAATCTGAGCTGTCTCAGAGGCGCATCCTCTTCAGCAGTTTGGAAAGGAGCANGTGACCGTGGGATCGCTCCATTTTTTCAGAGTCATAAACTCGCTTTATTCAGAGGCATAAACACTCCCTGAGAATACTTCAGGGAAGATAAATAGTAAATTACTGAGTTTGCCTGAGTCGTCTTATTATATAAGATCCCTGTTCAGTTGCTTAGGATTAGCCAGAATATAATAATTCGGGGTGAATTTTCAGATTCTGGGTGTCAGCCACAGACCTGATTTTTTGGCAGCCAAAGTTGTTCGGCATATTTGTGAGAATCCGTGAAGGAAAAACAGAGCTTGCCAATACGAAACCAAGGAGATGGGTAAACATAAACAGAGCGGCTATTCAGCTCCTCCAACACTGGTGTGTTATGTTTGGAAGATTGAAGCTGGAGCAGGGCTGTGCAGTTTCACATGGGATGGCCTTTTAATCAAAAACACATATTTTGCTCTCCTTTGAAAAATCACCCAGATGCAGTCAAGTCATATGTCTTTAAAGAAATCCCACATGGCATGTTTTTCCAAGAGAAATTGGACATTTGGATGTTAAAAGGTGCAAAATATCTAAAGCAAGTCCATGAAGGTGCACGCTCCTCGCATCCCCAGTCTGCAACCACACTGCATATAAGCCATCCCATTAAGAACACAAACCAGACAAGAGCAGGGCCTGGGAAACTGGAAAGGAAGAAACTGAGCCTGGACCATAGGAAAATATCTCAAAAAGATCTCAGGACCAGAACCAAGATGTGGCTGAAAAAGAAGTGGAGCTTCAGGACTGGAGCAGGGACAGGAGGAGGAGTGGCTGGGACTGGCCACAGGGTGAAGGATGGCAGAGAGCCATAGAGGCAGAAAGGAGGGACTGCTGGTCTCTGCTGTTAGGGGAGAGGAGAGGTAAAGGATAACAGATAGGTGCAAACAAGAGGAAAGCTGTAGGAATCTAAAAAGAAGAGCAGAAAAGGGGGAAACAGGTCTCCTAGGGGGAAAGGGAAATGAGCAGGCAGAACCTGGAAATTAAGTTTAAATTAGAACAAAAAACAAACAAAAAAAAGAACACAGATGAGGCCATTAGCATGTTTATTGCTACCACCAGAAACCCTGCACAAAGAGCAAAGCAGGAGGACAATCCATTCCAGCACATGAGAAGGCACTTCTGGAAGTGGAATTCACACTGCATCCAGCCACCACTGCCCTAAGGGGTGAAACTACAAACCTGAAGCCGTGAGAACTTTCTTTTGCTTAGATATTTTGCTAAAAGTTTGCAGGAACATTTTCTGTATCTAATAAGAGGGACGGGCTGAAGGGAAGAATCAGATAAAGTAAGATAAAACAAAACCAAATAAAAAGAAGAAAGATGGGCATTAGCTGAAGCACTGATGATCCACTTGCTGAATACAGTTAGTACCTAATATGCAAGATGAGAGGAGGTAATTGCATTAACTTTGACGTGNAGCATTTTCCCATACTTCTATACCCAGCAGAGAAGCTGTGGCCAAACCAAATCCCACAAACCCAGCAGTCCCCACCTGACAAAATCCCCTTGGGACGGCAGCGAAGCGGTGGGAAGGCCGAGCAGCCTCTCAGCTGTGCCGTGCCCTCGGGGCCGGGTGTAACGCGGTGCTTTGCCTCTCCCCTGCAGGTGGTCGCCGTCTCGGAGCGCCGGCCGGCGCCGGGCGAGCCGCTGCATGCGCCGTGCGGGCCCCNACACTGGTGTGTTATGTTTGGAAGATTGAAGCTGGAGCAGGGCTGTGCAGTTTCACATGGGATGGCCTTTTAATCAAAAACACATATTTTGCTCTCCTTTGAAAAATCACCCAGATGCAGTCAAGTCATATGTCTTTAAAGAAATCCCACATGGCATGTTTTTCCAAGAGAAATTGGACATTTGGATGTTAAAAGGTGCAAAATATCTAAAGCAAGTCCATGAAGGTGCACGCTCCTCGCATCCCCAGTCTGCAACCACACTGCATATAAGCCATCCCATTAAGAACACAAACCAGACAAGAGCAGGGCCTGGGAAACTGGAAAGGAAGAAACTGAGCCTGGACCATAGGAAAATATCTCAAAAAGATCTCAGGACCAGAACCAAGATGTGGCTGAAAAAGAAGTGGAGCTTCAGGACTGGAGCAGGGACAGGAGGAGGAGTGGCTGGGACTGGCCACAGGGTGAAGGATGGCAGAGAGCCATAGAGGCAGAAAGGAGGGACTGCTGGTCTCTGCTGTTAGGGGAGAGGAGAGGTAAAGGATAACAGATAGGTGCAAACAAGAGGAAAGCTGTAGGAATCTAAAAAGAAGAGCAGAAAAGGGGGAAACAGGTCTCCTAGGGGGAAAGGGAAATGAGCAGGCAGAACCTGGAAATTAAGTTTAAATTAGAACAAAAAACAAACAAAAAAAAGAACACAGATGAGGCCATTAGCATGTTTATTGCTACCACCAGAAACCCTGCACAAAGAGCAAAGCAGGAGGACAATCCATTCCAGCACATGAGAAGGCACTTCTGGAAGTGGAATTCACACTGCATCCAGCCACCACTGCCCTAAGGGGTGAAACTACAAACCTGAAGCCGTGAGAACTTTCTTTTGCTTAGATATTTTGCTAAAAGTTTGCAGGAACATTTTCTGTATCTAATAAGAGGGACGGGCTGAAGGGAAGAATCAGATAAAGTAAGATAAAACAAAACCAAATAAAAAGAAGAAAGATGGGCATTAGCTGAAGCACTGATGATCCACTTGCTGAATACAGTTAGTACCTAATATGCAAGATGAGAGGAGGTAATTGCATTAACTTTGACGTGAGGGATACAGTAAGGTACCTAATGGAATTACTGGGGAGGGATGGAGCAGGAAGCATGAAGCTGGTTAGGATATTTATCATAGTCAAATATTGCCCCCAGAAGGAGGAGACCGTTCCAATTGCTGGAGACAGCACTAAAAGCAGAACCCTGGCTATTTCCATATTTGCTGTCATTATTTATACTCCATTGGTCACAGCAGTTGAGAGGTCCACATTCCCACAGCCAAATAGGAAGATTTGGCCTCATGAAAAAAATCTGGCACCCCTCACTCATTTGTTTCCTTGGCACAATGAGCAAGAATGTCAGTGAGCATTTATCCATGGATAAATTATCAGATGAGCAATTACTTGAAACTGAAGGGTAGACTTCAGAGTTGAGGACAGCAGAGAGAGAGATGTCACTCAGCCACAGGAAATCCCTCCCTTTAATGGGGTAGACATAGCAAACACTTCTGCCCAGGTTAAAATAACTCTCCAGAGCAATACAGAAAGGAGAGAATGATCTCCTAGGCAGGACGAACCTGCAATGGGGGCTGAAGGTCAGCATTTGGAGTCTTTGTCTTTAGAGATACATGAGTGTTTACAGAGGAGTAAAGAGCTCCCACTTAGCTTGGTCTGCTAAGGGCAGCTCGTCATCTCATTTGAAAAGTCCAGGAGCAAGCTGGGAGACTTTCCAGAATTACTTAAGCAGTTCCACAATCACTTATTTTGACATCACAATAAATTATCACTCTGCTTCTTTGGCCATAATCAAATCTGGTGGGACTATAACCTGTATCTGTGTTCTGTCCATATCTGGGTTTTACTGTACAGAAGGAGGTTTTTCATACAAGCTATGCCAATAGGATAATTGCACCTAATATCATGTTTCCTATGCTTTGCAGCGGGAATTACTGAACAGGAGTCATCCAGATCCTGTAATCATCTGTTGGACGGAAAATCTTTGGTAAGCAAATAGAGCAAGACCAATTACCAATGTATCTTAAAACCTTGTACCCGTCAGCATGTCCCACAGTAACAGCATGTCACTCTGCTGCAGCGCCTGCAGATTTCCTAGCCTTTGTTAAAGCTTGAAACATAACTTATGCCAGAGGATCCCTAAGCTGGGAGTAGAGACTGGCATAGGACAGAGAGCTGCCCCTCAGGAACCAGGAAAAGTGGTGGGATGAAACAGGCAGGCTCCTGTTCTGGATGCTCAGCCACCTGCAAGAACTGGGAGAAATTAGCCTCTTGTCTCTCAGGGAATTTCACAAATTGAGAAAAAATTATTCCTCAAGTGGAACAAGCATCAGATAATTTGTTTTCTCCAGAATGCCCACCTGACACAATAATCTCCAAAGTCAGAAACATAAATAAAGAGTTGATGGGAAAATTATCATACAAATGCCCAAAATGTGTTTGTTCTCGAATAGACTGAAAAAAAAAATGGGTTAAAAATTACTCACCTTTACTAGAATGTTCTTCCTCCCTTCTTTGAATTACAATGCCCTCCTTATTTTCAAAATCCTTACATTTAATAAAAACTAGCTTTTTCAAAGAGAAATAATTATTTTGAATAGTTTCTGGCCAACACCAGACCATGCCATCAAAACTTTATGGTTTCAGAGGCACTTCTGGATGGCTGAAGCATGCTTGCTAGCTGATAGCTGGGCTACACTTAAGAAAAACAACAGTACAATAATTAAGGATGGTTAAAACTGATGTTATTCAGTGTAATGAATCTAACTGAACTTACCAATAATCAACACAGTTAATTTTCAAAGGATGCTTACAAAAGTGATTTCAAACAACTCTAAGTCTTAGGATACTTGAAAAGCACACCTAAATGTACCCCATCTCAGATTAATCCTAGGAGAAACAGCCCTGAAATCTTAAGATCAGTTACAATAGTGACACGAACATTTTTGACAGAATATGAACATTTTTTTCAGGATTGCCAGTAAAATCAATAAATGTGCTTATTGCTTGAAATAATGAGATCACCTCACAATTTCTGACATTTTTTTCTATTTCTGGGCAACTCATACTTTACTTACTATCTTGGAGGATATGTTATTCTCAGAAACCTGTTTATGGGAAAACGTGAGTCAGTGCAGGCAGGCAATTTATGATGAAATAAGACAAAGAAGAAGTGGATGATTAGGCACTTGTGGGACCGTGGCAGAACTGGAGCAAAACCAGGGTTCCCCCACACCACATAGAGCGGCACACAACAAAACAGGGAAACATCTCTGAATGCTCAAGGAGCTCTGATGGTTGAGATGTCTGTTTCCCAGGCAGCTGTAGAGGTGGGGAGCTGCAAGAGGCAGGCTGCTCACTCCGCGCAAAACCTCACTGCCTCAGGAAGCTAAACACAAAAACTAGGGAATAAAAAGTTCTGCAAGTGTCCCTTCTTTGGTGGGGGGTGTAACTCTCACTCATCCTGAGCTCAGTGAGAATATTCACGTGAGCAGCTGGTAATCGTGTGGGTGAGAGTTGGGCAGTCAAATCCTTAACCTGCTTTCTCTTGTTAAGAGATTTACAGCATTTATTGGTTTTCTTAAATCAGCCTCTTTCCTCAGATGAACCGGTGTCCCCTCTCATCAGTGGCATTTCCTAATGATGTGCTTTATCCTCCCACAGATTCCTCCATCTCCAGTTGCCCGTATCACAGTGAAAGCTGTGGCTGTCACAGGCTCGCCCACACGCAGCCACACTTCAATGGGAGAGTAAGTCCCTTCCCACCCTCCAGCTATGCCTCTTGTTTCCCTCAGGCAGGGAGAGATTGGTAAAGGTTATGCTGAATTTATCATCAGCCATGGTCATTTATACAGCTCAGTGCCCATTACAGCTCTACTTTATCATTAGAAAAAAAATCTTCATAATTCCAAATGAAAGTATTTTCCTCTAAGAAGTCTATAATATTTGCCCTAAAACATAATTAGAAAATGTAATAAATTGAAGAAAAAAAATTGTCCTAAAGTCTAATTAAGGAACAGCTTGACCATGGTACAAATGCAGTCATCACCAGGCAGGTAACCCAGACATGGATCTGGGTGGGATTGAGATGTCACCATTGTCACCTGAGGGACAGTAACTAGCTCTTTGGACTTCAAACACAGAGATGTGAGTTCCCCTCAGCCAGTGGAGCTCATCAGTGCTGCATGGTCCCTGGGGGTTTGGTGGAAGGGCCCAGCTCTCTCCTTGGGCCATCCCCCTGTCCTTGTTGGGTGGCAATTGCTAGAGAGGATGCACGTAGAGTGGTACCACTTACAGCCCTTGTGTGAATGTCCCCTCCAATAGTGAGGGAAGAAGGGCATCAAGGTGAAAGGTGGGTTCCGCAGATCCCAGCCCCCTGACCCACAGAACCCCTGCTCATTCCAGACTTGCCAATCCCAGGGCTGGGCCAGGCATGGGCACACCTTTTCAGCCAGGCAGCTCTTGGTTCTGAGTGGCTGGTTGCCACAAGCAGGGGAGAAGGGCCAGGGAGAAGCACTCTGTACACGCCTTGTGTTTTATTTGTTAGCCACAGGCAGCACTGGAGGAAGACAACAGAGTATGATCTGGCCCTGCCACCAGGAGCAGAAGCTTCCCTACCACTGACAGGAGGCAACCTGTATGGGACACCCAGCCTCCTGAGGAAGATGTGGATGAAGCACAAGAAGAAGTCAGAGTACCTGGGGGCAACAAACAGTGCCTTTGAGGCGGACTGATAAGGGTCAGCATCCCTTGGAAAGGCAGAAGGTCCTTTAGCAGGACAAGGTGCTTTAGGATCAGTGAGGGAACAGACACAGCACAGCTCATCCAGGAAAATTATATCCTTTTTATTACTTGATGCCATTGCCACAGAACAGTGGGAGAAAGGCTAACAAAGGTAAAGATGGCAAATATGGTGCAACTCAATGGCCTTTCCTTGTTGCATTACACTAAAACCCCAGCTATCCCACTGGATTTACATCTTGACTCGATGCTGAGACTACTGCTGACCCATTCACCATTTTCCATGTGCTGTCTGAATGATCTCGGACTTGCAACAAGAGAAGCCTACAGAGAGGTTTGTGTATTCCTGCAAGGCAACAAATTGATTACAGAGTGCCATTAAATCCCAGGGATCTACTTGTTGTGCACCACTGCTTGTCGTCTTTCCCCTCTCATATCATGAGATAAAAACCCCATCTTGAGATATGCTTGGCTGAATGACACATGCTAAACATCTCTTTTCCTTCAGTTTTCACATTTCAAGGCAAGAGTACAAGATGCAAAAGTTCTAAAACAATGGGCCACAACTGAGCAGGTTTGCAAATATGTATACCAAACTTTGCTATGTGACAAGTGATTTGTGTTTTAAGGTGTCCTGCCAGAGCAAACTATGAGCAACAGGACAACCTCAAGGGCTACTTTCTGCTATAGAACCTGCTTATGAGTGAAATGGTAGTCAGCAATTTACCCTCTAGCCATGTGGTAAAGGATATTACATTAAGTGCGCAAAATACTAGGAGGAAGGAAAGTATGTAAATGGTGCAACTAGGTGACTAAGTGTAAGATATTTGCATGTAAGAGACCTGTGTTTATGAATAGATGGATTTAATTGAATTTGCTTTAAAAAAAATCTCTTTTTTTATCAATTTTGAAATTGCTGGTCAGGTTCTCTTAAGTTTTTCTCTCAAAAAAGAACAAAGCCGTTTTACAACAGAAGTTTTTACCACTGTTATGGATAATATTATATTTGTCATGAGCAGTACTTGCCTCCTGTGAGTGATCTCCTAGTTATCACAAAAAACACTGGTTTCCCTAAATACAGAACTTTATACTTAAATTTGGAGGAGGCATATCTCCTGTTGTTTATAGTAATGATGACCTCTAATCTAACCGCCAATGCACCAAACTGTAAATTAAAAATTAAAGTCTGACCCTGTGACAGCAGCAGAGGGAAGGAGCTCCCATCTGAAACTTGCTTGCCTGCAGTGAAGTGCACTGAGATGCCACCACAGACAGTGCCATGGTCGTGAGGGGCGGCTGGCCCTCGCCAGGGGTCACCAGCTCAGGAGTACCAAGGGACCACCTGGAGGGAGGGAAAGACAGCCAGGACTTCTGGCTTTGGGTTGAGCAGCACACAGGAGAGGTTTGCAGCTTGGCAGCCTGAGCAAGCAAAGTTGATGGGATGGGAAAACAAATGGAGCGGGCCAGTAGCTTTACAAAGCATATGGTCCTGATGGCTGCAAGGAGGGCAACAGGGAAAACCTATTTAGGGCTGGACATGGTAGTAGGATGGGGATGGAAGTTTTTACTTTAAAAGGTACTGTGGCTTTTAATGCTGCTAGAGCCAAGTGAGTCCAGAGTCTGCCAAGGAGAGAGAGGCGCTACACCATGAAATACCTCTGCCAGCCTTCCCGTTCAGCTGCCCATCACTGCTTCAGTCCCAGGCTCCTCCCTCAGAGATGCTCAACTGGTCAGAGGAAAACTTCGTGCCTCGAAACCACACACTCCCTCCTCATTACCAAAGGCAAAAGTCCTTCTCTGGCCCAGCAGCCTGAGACAGGGTTGATCTGCTCTCCAGCCTTTATTTCTTGCTCCTGGGAAAGAAGGAGAACATGGTTCCTTGTGAACCACATGCTGGCACTGGTGACCCACTATTGACCGTGTGCGCTCTACCCTGGCATGAGAGAGCAATGCTGACAACTCACTGAAGGATGCACACCTTAACAGTTCCCTGTGAGAAGTTTCTCACAGGGGTCCGCCCCACCTTTAAATTAGAGCCTGGCACACTGGTCCTGTGCAATAGTCTGAGCCTCCTGACCCTGCCAACATCAGGTCATCTATGACTGAACCAAGCTGGGGCCATGGTCAAGAGTTTCCTGAAACCCTTTTTACCAATATCACTAGGAACACTTCAGCCTCCTCCTCAGCCCGTTGAACTCCTGTCAGAAACCCATATATGTATTTTTACACACATAGGTAAACCTAGTAAATCCAGTGGGACTGCTCCCTTGCATAGCAGTACATACATTCAGCGTGTAGGGAGAAGGCCAATCACTGCTTCCCTGTTTTGGCCTCATTTCCTAAACAAAGGAAAAATAAGGATAATGGATAGATACTGGAAAAAGTCCATTTACTGCATTAGGTGTAATTAAGAGAGTGAACATTTGTGGTACCTGCCCTTGTAGTTAGCATGGCCCATAAAGTACTCAAACACAGTCCAGGTCAGCAAGAGTTTTGCTTGTTGAGGAAGTTACATTGTAGTAGTAGTATTTAATTTGTTAGTTAATAGCTTTGAGCAGTATGAGGATGGAGGCAGAGATGATTAATATTTCTTCTTAATAATTGCTGTATCTTGACATGTATATTTATGCTTTTCTTATTTATTTATTTATAATTGGGATCTACAAGAGAAGGAGCTATTTACAAGAAGCATATTTAATTTCCTTGTATTCCAGGAACTGCAGTGGTGATTTTTTTGTATTGTAGTAGATATTTATTTTATTGATTTAAAAGTATGTTCTATTCTTAAAAAAAACAAACAACAAAATAAAAAAATAGCATGTGGTTACATACGGGTCTCAGAGACTTAAGAGTTTTTGGGAAGCATTTAGTGGCAAGTAAAGTAAGGTGTATGGTACTGAAAAATGGTGAACCCCTGACAAAGAACATGAACTCCTCCACAGCCTGAAAGTGTATTTGTGAGTAGCTCCAGTATGGTGCAGGTGAACCTGTTGTTACCAGATGTTCAGAGAGAAGCCCTGGCACTGTCAGCAGTTAGAAATCAGATACACCTTTACACACCTGACCTCAAGCACATCCCAGACACGACATTTGCATCACCTCCCTCCCATCAAATAAGAGTGCCAAGACAGAGACTTCTGAAAGAGATTTAGGGCTCTGGTAGAGAATAAAGCAAATTGAGTTGTCAACAAAGTCACTGAACTTACCTCAAAGACAGCCCTGACTTTGGAGAGCCCCTGCTGAACCACGGCCCAGCCTGAGGTGGATGGCACAGGACCGCAGGAGCTCAGCCCAGAGAAGGTGACTCAGGACTGCAAGTGGAAAGAATTCAGGATACAAGGAAAAAAGCATACAGCGTGGGCATGGTCCCCCAACCCAGGCTTCACAGCCCTCCATTACAGGATGACTTATTTCCTGCCTGCCTCACTGCCCGTAGTCACACAGCTTTGGTGAAAAGCTGTCGCATATCTGGCTCTTCCATTACACACACCATCTATGTTTAGTATGAGCAGCCAGGGAGTGTCCTCTCAGTTACTGTCCACACCACAGGAGCTGGCACAGATTTTTTTCCAGGTCCTGGCCTCTGCTAGGAACTCAGTTGTGAATACCTGATCTTTAGCTGTGCATTAAAAATACCAGCATGACTATAGAAGACGATGTGGATGTGCAATATATTTTCCAGATGAAGTTGTACAGAAAGCTGCATTAGGCTGACTCTAGCACACTGTCTGAAAAATGTGAAATAGTGATTACAAAAATAAGTGAACTTTACAGTTTTTCCACCAAAGACAGAAGTTGTTAACTGTGCAGCCAAAAACATTACCTCTGGCACTACCAGACAAAAGCCTGTTGTCACAACTTACAACACCTGTGAGAAGATGCATTTTTCAGACATGCTTCATGTTAATTTATAATTTGGTGTTCCCCAGAACTAGAGACTGAGTAGGGCACTGATCTGACAGAACAGATTGCATGATGACAGCCCATCCCACTTACAGTCATTTATAATTCATTTCCCCCCCAAAAAAGTTTTCTAATTTCTCCCCACCATTTCAAAACTATATTTGTGATAGAGCTACTCACTAAAATATGCATACCACTTTATTTAAATAAACTTTAGTGAATTTAGGCTAGGCTAGTATATAAAATCATTCCTACTGATGCATGAAAAAACCACTTCAGATATACCTTGCCCACCTTTCTTCCCCTTTTGCTCTCACTTTACAGGTTCTGTAGCAAACAGGGGTGCCAGAAGAGCCAATCACAGATACATCACCATTTGAGGGAATACCACACACTTTATCCAGAAAATATTTAAACTCAAACATTGACATCAGCAGAATCATTTTACTTCTGTGAGTTACCCAGTAAGAAAAGTTGCAATATCAGAACTTGCACACACAAAAATTGGAATAAGTCAAATTTCTCAGATGAGACCCCCTGATAAGAAACTCAAACAATACAGATGTCAAATAAACACAATTATCTATGTGAAGTTTTTAGGATCTCAGCATTAACTCTACAGATGATTGACAAGTGAGCAGCTAAACCCTAAACCTTCGAGGTGAATAATGATGTTATTCTCTGTAGTCCCAATCTCCTCTGGTAAATTTTCATTCCCTCTTCCACTGGTATCTTTTCCAATTCTTTTGCCAGCACATGGTGAGCTAAGGTGGGTGAATGCTTGTACCCCTGAGAAAGCCCTGTAAAGATATATGGTTGCCCCATACACAAAGGCAAACTGATGTTGAATCCCTCACTGCAATGGCACCATACAAAACATGTCTTTAATATCAGTAGCGGTCATGGGCCTGTGTGCCTGCTCCTGGATGGTGGCTGTGAGCCCAGTGATGTTTGGTATGGCTGCTGTTGAGGGGTCTGTGTCAGCACTGAGGCGACAGCAGTCTACAGTTAATCTCCATTTACCATTTGGTTTTCACACTGGCCATACTGGGAAACTGGAAGCTGAGTAAGTGGGGATAACAATTTCCCACTTTTTCAAGTCCTCTAGAACTGGGGTAATTCCCTCCCAGGCCCCCAAGGGCAGTGGATAGGGTTTAACATTTGATAGTTTTGAAGGGGGAAGATTTGGGGCCATCTGCAACATCCAACCATCTAACTTGGTGGCTGGTGGTTCCAAAGGACCACTGGCACCACAGATTGTCATGCCAGGTTTTCCCTTTCAAAACATCCAGTCCCCATAAACTTAAAGGGAAGTGCCCCTGTTGCCATGGTAACAGTTATGGTAGCCTCTTCTCCAAGTAAGGCAAGACCAACTGCAGTGGTAGTTACTGGCTGTGATACCCTTAACACATTCACTACAAGCAAGGGCCATTTGGATGGGACAGCTCCTCAAGGGGTGGCATTTTGCTTAGTTAGAGCTGGTATCTGAGCCCCAGTATCCACTAAAAATGTTAGTAATTTGTTTTTGGGTCTGGGAGCCACCGTCAATAGATGTCTCCGTTTCCATTATCAGTGAGCTGTCCAACATAGATCAAGCTGCTGCTCCCCTGCACGCCTAAAGGGAGCGGAGCTTTCAGTTTCCCTGTTTTGTTTAGCACACTTTCTTCCCCGCCTATGTTGATGAAAGGGGGTGTGCTGGGGCTCATATTACACTCCTCTGCCCTTGGTTTCTCAGACAATTTGTCCAGTCATTGTAATACCACCTCTTCTAACCTATCCAGGGGAAACCTTCCATTAAAGATTCTCTTCTGCCAACCTTGTGACCAAATTGCCTCTCATGTGGGCGCTCCCGCCAAACCTGACTGGCAAGGGGAAGAATCCTGTGTGAAATTCTCAGGATAAATCAGGTGGTCTAGATTAGAAAGACATATGAGCAGCAATTTTGAGGTACTGCCGGGATCACCTTGGCATGCCTTTTCCAGCCCCAGTGCTCCCAGAGCTGTAGGCTCTTTGACTCCCTCAACCCTTAACCGTAAGCCTAACCCCAGTGGCAGCTTGACACTGGGCCAGAGGTCTTTATTGCCATAGGAGGCACAGATTAAAGAGTGTGGAGCCAGCAGTGATGGCACCCTGCCCTGATGCCCTTGTAATGCCTTCTCAAGTGCCAGTGTCCCTGGAGCTGTAGGCTCTGTAGATCTCTGAAGCCTAAACCTAACCCTCTGGGCATCACTCTCTTGTCACTGCAGCTGAAGTCCTCATCCCCACGGGTCGTCCAGAGTAGAAAGATGTAGGAGCAGCAATATTGGGCCTCTGCTGAGATCCCCTTGACATGCCTTTTCCAGCCCCAGTGCTCCTGGAGCTGTGGGCTCTTAGACTCTCTCAACCCTAACCCTAAGCTATATGGTATTCAAAACTTCTTTTAAGAGGCAGAACTCATATTGAAATATATGGGCATACAAATCACTAATATAAAAATTGAAGTATTTAGAAGGAAAAAAAGGAGTTGAATATTTAATTCAGTGAGATGAAGGCCCAGAAAACCCCAGGAGCTTAGATCAAAGGGGGACAATTCAGGATGAAGTGGAAGCAGTGTGAATAATGCGCCACCTCTTAGCCATCAGGTTGGGGTCCCTACTACAAGAGACAGCATATTTAACAGCCTTTAATTAATAAGCCCTGCAGAGTAGTACAGGGCCTCAGAGCTGGCCCAAAGGTGGCAGTTCAATGCAGACACTTGCTGGCAGCCCCCAGTCCCAGCCAGGTGTTTCACCACATCAGACCTCCTGTCCAGCAGATTCACCTGCCAAACATTTGACTCTGCTTTATTTTAGACTGATATTTCCCCTCCAAGCAGTCATGTTTTGCATAGCAGTGAAACAGCAAGAGGCAGCACACAATCTATTTGTCTGATGCTGCCTTTTTTTGGGGAGGATGGGGTCCATTGGACCATAAAGCAGAAGAGACATGCAAAAGCCCCCGCAGCATGCAGAGTTGTTCACCCCTGTGTCTGACGAGGCACTTTTGGGTGAAGTGAGCCCTGGGTGCAGCTGTGTCAGGAGTGACACTGAGGAGCCAGGTACTCTGCCTGTGATGTGCCAGAACAAACAAAGGTAGGACTCAGGGAACAACAATCTCCTCATCAAAGCTGCTGCCTTAGTAACAAGGACCACAGTATAGCAAAGACCACCTATAGCAAAAACTTCAGAAATTACAGCCCACTTCGGCAGTGACCTTAAAGATCATCTAGTTCCAGGCCCCTGTCATGGCTAGGGATACCTTCCACTAGACCAGCTAGCTAAAAACCAGCCTGACTTTGAACTCTTCCAAGAATGGGGCATCCACAACTTCTCTGGGAAACCTGTTCAGTGCCTCACTACTCCCACAGCTGAAAATTTCTTCCTAATATCTAATGTAAACATACCCTATTTCAGTTTAAAGTCATTCCCCATTGTCCTATCTGTACATGTTCTTGTCAAAAGTCCCTCTCCAGCTCTCTTGTAGCTCACTTTAGGTACTGGAATGCTGCTCTAAGGCTTCCCAGGAGACTTTGCTTCTCCAGGCTGAGCAGCCCCAACTCTCTCAGCCTCTCTCCATAGGAGAGGTGCTCCAGCCCTCTGAAAGTCTTCATGACCCTGCTCTGGGCTTGCTCCAGCGCATCCAAATCTTTCTCTTGTTGCAGGGCCCCAGAACTGGACACTATAGTCTGGATCGGGTTTCACATTACTCATCTATAATGAGCTCTTATAAATAGTGTTCATCAACATTCAGACTCTTACAATATCTATTCATTTAGTCTCAATTGCAATGTATAGAAATCCAAGCCTGGCTAATAATTTTTTAAAATAATTTACAAATAGAAATACCAAGTTATTTAGCTGACAACAACATACTGGAAGTTGGTCATCCCATTAGCTGAAGAGACACAAATATTCTAGGGGATAAAAAAGAATAAGAAATGAGCTTCAAATAATTTTCCTCCACGGACAGACCCTTTGGCATGGACATTCCCAGCAGCTGACACATTGGGCTTGTGTGCCTCAGTGCACCAGTCACATGCAGCAAAGACAAAGGTCTGTGCAAAGCTGATGTGGGGCAGGCAAGGCTGTGAATGACAGTTGCTGTCACCCATCCTGTGGGGTGGCAAGGGGACCTTTTTTTGTGACTGCTGCACGTACCTCAGTTGACACCTAACCAATGCACTCTGGCTGTGAGGCTGTTTTGGAGCCAGGCACAAGGCTCTCACCAGACACAAGGTCTCCATATGGAAAGCAGAGACACTCACTCAGTGGCTGTGCAGTGCCTCAGGTAATGCCCTTCCTTCCCTGATCTTCACCACCTAAAGAAATGAGACAGTGTGACAGAGAAGTCGCCCCAGCTGTGCAAAACAGCTGCGGTCTGGTTGCCACTACTTCAGCATCCGTCTTGCCCACGTCAATCCTCCCTGTGGGTAAGGAGTGGAAACAGCCATGCAGTCCCTTCCCAGGGACCCCCTGGAGCAGGACTCAGCCCATTCTGCCTTCCTCTGTGGCTCATGACATTCCCAGCTATGCCTCAGCCAGCCCCCTCCATATCTCCTCATGCCCGGGAGGGCATGCCAATGCCATGCTCGCACATCTGTTGTAGCAAACATGTGGAACACGGTCTGGCCCAATTTGCACACCAGCCACAGCAGCTGGGCACATCAAAGGCCTCTCTACAGCCCTCAGCTTAAGCTCCCAGGGTTAAAAATACCTTCCTACTGCTGGGCTGGAGATGCTCATGTAATGAAAACTTAACCAGCATGATCAATAGAAGGGGAAACAGTCTGAATTCAGCTGTGGGGGTCAGCAGCCTCCGCCCCATCAATAAAGGGTCAGAAAAACCATTCCTCACCCAGTCCAGTCACTAAAACTGGCACCAGCAGCTCTGTACAGATAGCAGGGTAAAGAGGAAGACTACACGTTCCAGCTGAAAACAACCTTTGTTCAAAAGCAAGAGAAATGTCTTATTGACACAACTCTTGTTTGTAGCCATGAACAGCTGGCTTACAGCAGCCTTGCCACTACACAGCAGCCCCCAGCAGGCATCTGGAGTATTGTGTGAACTACCAGTGCAAACATCACATACCAGCATTGTCCTGACACAGAGCACGGCTCTGACACCAACTCAGCTTCCCAGATTTTCTCAGCCTTCAGGTCATCCCATTGGGTTGTCCAGGTCCATAACCAGGTTTTGGGGGTGCATCACCCTTCAGAAACCCTGCAGAGATGTGGGAGGGTGGTGGATGCTCTTCCCAGAGGGTGGGAAATCCCTGTCCTTCCTCTCTAGGTATCCCCTAATGGAGAAGAGAGGCAGACGATCACCAAGGTGTGCAGAGATAAATGCTTCTTTACTCAGACACAGGTTCCACCTTCACATCTCTCCGTGTGTCACCAGCTAACCTGGCTGGCTCCATTATCTTCTGACCTACAGGTGCCTGCATTTCTCTCAGAAGAGTGTTGGTATTAGCAAGCTTGCAAATTGCTGCTCTTCTAGACATTTAAAGGCTCGGTAAAAGCAGACATCAACAAAATAAAAATCTACTCCAGCTAATCCAAGTGCCTAAAAATAGGGTACAAAACTGCTCTGCTGTGATAAACCTACATGTATTTATAAAATCACAGAACTGCATCACAGCCACTGAGCTGAAAACTTCAACAATGACTGTTAACATAAGATGGGGAAAAGTAAGTTTCAAAACTCATACAAAACAGGCATAAAGTTAACACACAGCTCTTGATGCTCCACGGATGGCTCAGTTTCCAGTAGTTCACCTGAAACACAAAGCCAGCATATGATGTAGTCATCAAAATGCTGAAGGAGGCTCTGACCAGTCCTAACCTCTGGGACTGTGCCCTGCTGCCATGGAAGCCCTCTCCACAGGCTCCAGAGGAGGGGGTTCACTTCATGCCAGAGGAGAACCCTTGCCTTCACAAAAGGGACCCAGCAGTGCAAACTTCAGCACAGTCTGTGTTTAGTTGCTCGCAGTTTCGGACCTGATACTTTTTCCATGAGGAGCAATATTTTTGGAAAGAACTCAAGGCAACTTGAACACTTCCTTTTTCCAGGATCTGACAAATGGTAAAAAGCCCTCTGTCCTCTAACCTCTTTTTTGATGCACCATAATAGACTATTTAACAGATGTTTGGGGTGAAGTTAGATATAAATGAGATTATGAAGCCAGCTTTATGCAATAGTCAGGTCACCCAGCTACAGCAATCACTTTTGTCCCTAGAAATCATCAGGTCAGCACCAAAGCCATTTGAGTAGTTCTGCCACAGAACCAACAACAGAATGAAAACTCCCAAGTCACCTCCTCAGCATCTAGTTGTGCTCCCAGCTGGAGGGCTGTTAGTTTAAGCAGATTATTTCAGAGAGAAAGTAGCCACATGCATGAGCCTTGCAACAGCCCTCTGTGACACAGGACACAACGAGCTGCCTTACAGAGAAACTCTTCACATGATCCAGGAGATCTTGCCTCACACTTGCTACATAAAGGGTAGGTGTTGTACAAATCCACCCACTGACGCACACACACACTTTCCCCTGTGGTTCAACACCCGCTCCCAGATGACAGTGTGGCCGTGTCCTGCCAGGGCATATCCAGCTTCACCCTCTCCCAGCCAGCAGCCCTACCACAAACCACCATCACCCACTGCAAAAGCAACTGCTTTATTTCCTTTCATTTCCCATGAAGAAATAGCACAAAGGCCATGTAATCAGGGCTAATGCTCACAGGTACTATCCACATTCCTGCATCTTAATAACCAGCACAGGCACGGAGTCCTGGCTGATGTCACACCCTGGGAAACCAAAGGGCTTCCATCACATGTTGGAAACAGGGTTATGTAAAATTATTCTATTGCTGTTCCATATACATCCAGGATAGCTGGACACATGTCACCTTAGGCTGCACACAGCTGAGTAGGAGGGTGCCTGTCACCAAGACCCCAGACTGGCTGTGCACTGTGACCTATGGGCAGCACTGCACCTCAGGACACTGGGGTTGCTCGTGTACCACATGCCACAGGGCAGGGACAGCAAGCCAGAAACAGCCCTTGTGTCTGCACCCTTGTGAACAGCTGGCTCTGAGTCTCTGATTAGGTTTCATTTAGGTGGCACAAACCTCAGCTGGTTCTTGGTGCATGGTACAGTAATTACAGTTCCTTATGGAAAACATTTCACACAGTGCAATGTGATAAGGAAAATATTCCCACAAATGCATCAACATCTTCCAGTGCTATGAGGCATCCATGTGTGGATTTAATCCACTTTTAAAATTAAAAACTAAATCTTTTAGAGTTTCCCCCTGCACAGGCTCCAGGCCAGGTCTGTCAGAGCACCCCTGTGCCCCTGAGCACTGCAGGGACAGACTGTGCAGCGCAGAGTTGGGGCAGTGCCTGCATCCCTCACCTCCCCTGTTCATTTCAAACCCTCACCAGACTTTCAGAACCAAACTCCTCCTTTCTCACTCAAACCCAAACAGAGTTTTTAGCATCACCAGCTGACTGCTGCTGGGAATGAGGCCACAGTGAGGCATCCAGAGCAGGGAACAAGTCCGGCAACTAACACAGCAAGTGAAGGTCACTGCTATAGAGTAAAGCTATTGAGGTGTCTCTAGTTCTTTATTCCCTCCAAGATCTATGCTCTGCCAGCTTTGCAGCTGTTATATTGCTTAAGTAAATCAATAGCCAATAGCTTCCTTCATGTTCAGTAAAGAGCCAGAAAGACTTTTTGTTCTGGGTTATGCACAGAAGAAAAACTGTGGTCCATAAGCATTATACTAAAATGTGATAGTCACTTCTATTCTGCCATCACACTATTTGTGAGACAAAAAATTGCAAAAAACTACCTGAAAATATTCTGTCCCCAGTCATTACACATAAAAACATCTCCCAAATGATCTCTCAGGTTTAAAATTAAAAAATAAATAATTTTTTTTAAAAATTACATTTAAAAAATAAAAATAAAGCCTAATAGGGAAAAAAAGTTACCAGGGTACAATGACAAGTTCTTTGGTCCAGGCACCACCCGAACTTCAGAGGTGCGTGCATGTGGGTTCAGCTCCAAACTTCATGACATCTAATATCAACACTCAGTAGACACACAGATGTGCTGGCACCCGAGGTGGTCCTGCTCACTTAGCTCTACAGATTTGAACTAAATCAGCATTACCTTTTTCTCTCATCCTGCTATCGTCAGACCTTGCACCATAATGGTGAATTTTTTCAACATTTTTAATTATTTGCATTTTTGACTCTTTAAGCAGAGCTGGCTCCAAGCACCTTTGCAGAGCACGCCTTTGCTATGAGTCTAAGCAGTCTCTAGCAATAGAGTTTAAAGGACATAGAAGGATGAGGTAGACAAGGACTGCTGCTGACAGCCAGATCCAGTGCTTGCCCACCTGCAGAGCTGAGCTGCTATGGGGTAAGGAGCTGGGCTGGAAGTGAGGTGCTCACACCTCCCTTACCACAGAGCCTGGCACCAAACCTTGGGAAAGATGAAGAGGATTAGAGGCTGCAGGCGCTTCTTCCCTGAAATTGTACTTGCAACCACTAACTCTTCAGGGCAACATTTCTCTTCTTACCTTGCTGTTATCTGCTCCTTTAAACCTGGAAAGGAGAGAAACATGCATACTTACTCCTGCCTTCCCCAAGGGCAAGGAACACATTGCTAATGCACACAGGGCCAGGCTGGGTTATAAGCACAGACCCTGATGACTCCTGGGCAAATGTTTACCAGCATGAAACATAACAGAAACACAGAATAAGCTGACTAGAAAGGGTCCCACAAGGATCATTGATTCCAACTTTCAGCCCTGCACAGGACCATCCATAGAACTGCTGACAGTGTCTGTCATGAACTGAACTGAAGCTCTGGACCTAAAAGCTCTACTAAACATGATTTCCAGGGGATCCAAATTCTGCAGCTGTTTACAGACTCATGGTAGAGGTTCATTCACTATATGTGTGAGATGGGAGCACTTCAGGTGAAATTTCCCTAAATGCTGTTAATACATGTTTGCTCCTGAGCCATTGCTGAGGGAGGGAGTCAAATGCCACACTTTGTCACCAAGCTCCTCAGGAGCTCTGTGAGGAGAGAGGCATCTGCTGCCAGCCAGCCATGGCTCTCTTCTCTGAGGCCAGGAGCAATGGAGCCCCTGTGCCTGCCCAGTCTTTTGCCGCCTCCACTGCACCCTGAAAAGGGTGACCTCAGGTGACCTAGGCCATGTTTGCCATTTTCCCTCAGCCAGACAGACAAAAGCAATGGAAGATGTAATATGTTTTGCACATTTGCCCAATGCAATTAGCAACAGGCTCCTAGCCGAGGGGCTGCATTGTCACACTCAGCTGGAGCCAGCTAAGCTGATTTGCCCGTGTTCGCAAAACTCCCCTTTCACAGGCCAGTGACTATGGTCAAAGGACAAATCGATGAGGTCCCATGTTGGCCCCAGCTGCCAAAAGGTCCACCCCCTCCACCTGGCCCTACAGGGAGATTGGAAATTTCTCTCACTGCTGGACAACCAGGTCCATGCTGCAGGAACTTCCAGGCTCCCTCATTCTCCTGTTCTGCACTGGAACTCTTCTGCCCCAGCTTGGCTGGCCAAGTGGCTAAAACACCCGTGCCAGCACTGCAGGCCAGTATTTGCAAACTACACAATGTACAAACACAAGCATAACCACCGCTTACTTGGCCCAGGGGAAAATGCTTGCACTCCAGAGTGCTCACCACAAGGCACAAAAGGAGCATCAGCTCAGCAAACACAGGATGCTCCATACCCAGTCACTGACATTTGCTAAAGATGCTGTATTAACAATAACAAAANNAAAAAAAAAAGGGAGGGGGGACAGGGGAGAAAAAACTTTCCTCTTCCCGCCAAAAATTATGCAGCAGCAGGTCCACAGAGTGTCTGCCAGATGACCCGCTTGTCACACTCATAATTGCTTCCCATCTGGTGTCTGGAGCACACAAAGCCTGGCCGTTTGCCAGCGCAGGACGACGCACAAACTGCCCTACTTCTGGTGACACGGGCCCTCCAGACACCGCTGATCCCCTGTTTCCGTATGGCTGAGGAGAACGTGGCATTCATTTGTAAATTGCCGGCGGCGGATTTATCCGGCGATTCGCCGCGCTCGTCCCGGCTCACGCTTCCCCTTCCCCGCGCAGCCCCAGCCCCGGCGCCGGGGCCAGTCCCCGCACACGGGCGCCGCCAACACTCGCTTGCCGGCGTGAGAAGTCGGCCAACAAGGACGTCGTTCACCCGCACACCGCCCCGCTTTGAGATAAGCACAAGCCAACTCTCCCTACATACACATGGAAGCACCTATTCAGCTGCTCCGGTGTACAGAGCTGATTCCTTTTCCAAATTCCTTCTTTCCACCTAAGGTGTAGGCATAGTTCTGCTGTTCAGACAGTTCCTACGAAGGCTTTTGAGGTACTTTGTATCACTGCACATGAGCAGTCTTCAATAAGCACTTTTCTCCGACTTTTTTTGTCTGATCTACTGGTATGTCCTATTGATAAACTTCTAATTGTTTTTTTATTTAATGCCTGCTGGTGTAAGAACCTGATACCCTCAGAAAGCTGAGCAAATATTCCTCAACCTATGGGACAGACCATTTCAAAGCAGAGAGCACAACACTATAAGGGGTACTTTTATAGGTCTGACAGTTGTGCAACCACCAAACATCACTTTTACAAGGAGTTAACTATGACCAAGTAACTGGTCAATGGTGGACAAGGAAGCAAATGCTGAGTAAGCAGAATTCTCCCTCCCCAGAAGAGAAAAGCACCCCTTTCCCTCAGGCTGTGACACAGGACAGTCACACGTGTCCATCATGGCCAGCCAATACACAGCCCATTCCCATCTTGCTTGCACTAGGGCCGTTAACATCCGTTCTCTCTGTAATCAGAGGGTGTGCTGACACAGGAAATCAGAGGTCAGGTAAATAATCCAGAGGACTCTAAAAATAACCCACATTAGAACCCAAAATTTCTGTAAAACGTAGCAGCAGGTAGACAGAACTCCCATTGCAAGAGTAACTGCATAACTGGGGTGATACAGCCCAACAGTAGGTACAGTCAGAGGTCTCCTTTCTGTTCTGTACCTCACAAAACACACAGCAATGAAGGAGAAGAGCAAATGAAATTAAGAAAACCACACCACCACAGAAGCTGAAACTGAAGAAGGCCATGTTGCACATCTCTTACTCCCCATGCAAACAGAAGCTGCACTACTACAGTTTCTTCATTAAGGTGATATAGTGAGTATGAGCATTTGGATTTTGGCTTCATACAAAAATGTAAGATTGTGTCTAAATGTCCAAAGCTTACCTGTTCTTCCAACACATCATGCTAGCAGAACTACAAGGATCCCATTGTTCCCTTCAGCTGCAGGGCAAGACTCCAACCCACTCGAGGGATAAGCTGGCTGTCTCCAGGGGAAGCCACACACACCAGTATGTGGCTGCAGCTTCAAGGGGGACCAATCTTTTGGCTCTGCTGGCTCAGAAACAGCAATCCATAGCTTCCTCATGAAAGTAAGCATTTAAGCCTGTAAAGCTTCAATTTATCCAATGTCAAGGAAACTTACGAAAAAAAATTAAATGAGCTCTAGTATTAGAAGACATCAGTGTATTTTCTGCCTAGGTACTGAACCTTTATCAGAGTATTTGTCACAAAACCAAATGCAAGAATCAATTTCAGTTTCAAAATTTTAGTTGTTGGCATTGTGTGTCTTGGTCATAGGTATGGTGCAACCATGGTCCATTAATATTCAGTGTTAAACCTGCATTTCACAAAGCTTGATTCACTCACAGCATTGGATCAGTTTTAGTTTGGTGCAAATCTAGTAGAGTCATTCTCATGTAAAATCTGATTAATAGCAGTAGGAGCTGGGATTATTCTCACCAGTCAATTCCTTAAAGATCATTTCTTCCAAGTAAAAGTCAGACCCATGAGAAAAGCTTCCAGAGTTTTCATATAATAAAACTTGAGATTGTAGTTTCTGTCAAACCTGCCTTACAGGCTTGTCCATCGGCTCTACTTTGTTTCTCTGAGGAAAGTCAATACAGAAAAAGGAACTTGTTGCATCATTAGAATTTGCTTTCCTTTACCTACACTTCGGCCCCATTTCAGACATCAGAAGCCAGCCAAGCGACAAACAAAAGCTCTAGTCAGTCCACCTCACTTGTCCCAAGTAATGGAAAACTTCACACTTGCAAACAAACATGAGCATGTCTGCAGATTACTCATACTCTGGCTATGACAGCCAAATCCCCAGCAAAGGCCCTGTAACAGTCAAGAGTTTGCTCATACAGCTTAAAGCTAGACCATACAAATCACCAGGACCTATTTCTGACAAACTGGCTCATGTTAGTCCCTCTAATTCTTTTCCTTCAACAGATTACCTTAATTGTAATTTATATTGTCACAAAACTGGGAAATGGAAATTTTGCATTGAATGCCCATGTTTCTATTAAAACAGGAGAGTTTAAGTCTAACACTAACTCAGATTAATACATCTTTGTGAGAACTACTTAGGGGAGGAAAGCAAATAATATCATACCGCACAGCTTATACTTGCATTTACCTCCCACTACTCAGGTACACATACTAAAATACTTTTACCCTATAAATGAAAGGAATGTAACAAAAGCTTTACACTATCAGCATTCATTCCTCCGGTTGTCTTCTATACATAAAAATTTGTGTTACAGCTTTGAGAGACAAATATAAACTGATAATCAGATACAAGTAGGCTTACACCCAGGTTGGATTGAAGCAGGTACTGCCAAAGGACTCCAGCCTGCTGTGTAACCCACTGATTTCCACATCTGCTGTCTCTGCTCAGTCCAGAAAACAGGTCTCTTGCAGTTCCACAGGCACACATACATACACATTGCTTTAACGAGCACTGAGTGTTACAGTTGTCAAACAAAAGACACTTACAGTAACCTGGTACATAGATGCTTTATTTCTGACATTAACGTGGTCTGTATTGTGAGATTCTCTTACATGAAAGTAAAGTTGGTAGTACAACAAAAACTAAGATAAACAAGGCATTTGTTGCACGTTATGTCAAACCTTAGAACAAAAATATGGGAATATGTATTTAGGTTTCATGCAAGTTTGGCTGCTGCATGTACTATTTACCTATAAACTGAAATAAATGCCAATGCACACAACATTCAAAAAGTAATAAGATGCCTGACGTATGAAAGATTAAAACCTTCCTGCTAAAGCAACAAAGTAGGAGTTAACTAAACGATCCAACCAATACCAACACAAATTATTACTACTTACCATAAATCTATGCTCAAACTTGGTATAGGTAGCTTTGATGATACCATTTCTATTTCAATATACCATCCAGATTCCAGATAGTCATTCTGTCTTAATGTCTGATTTCATTTTTTGTGAATTAAATGCTGTCTCTAGCATTTCATGTTGCTGTTAAATCCATTTAGGTAATGCACACCTAAATCTAGTACTGCCAAGAATTCCTCTAAATTTTGCTAGGTGAGGAGTAATCCTGGCATGATGGGCATTTTCTGATCCCTTGCTTATAACAGGATTCCCACCCCCCTCAAAATTTTGATGTGAATTAAAAACTGCTAAAAATGTTTGTGCCTACTACTATCAGAGCCAATATCAAAAAACTCGTAAAAACAAGGATTGTATAAGCTTTGAGATGCTTTAAAAAAGTTTAAGAACCCATTACCTTCCCTGTGCCGCTCCTCACATGTTAAATTCTCCATTAATTAATTCTTCTCTACCGTCTTTGATATTGAAGTGTTAGGAACACTTTCCACACCCTGCATAGTACTGGTTGATCTCATAAAGTTAACTAGAGAACCTGACATCATGTAATTTTACATACAGTGCATATGATGCTCGCTCTTTCCATCTCTCATAGCAGCAAGCCGATTCTGCCACAATCTGTAGCAGCACATCCGGGAGTGGAGAGGAAGAGTGTTTGAATTATAAATAACTAAAACTACAGTGTACAATTCTATTTACCTGTCAGTATCTGTTGAGAGCACTCCATTATAACTTGCTCAAAATTAACTACATAAAAATCTCTACAACAAAAGCAAACCAAAACATTCCTTCAAAACCAAAAATAAAGACATAAAATAAGTGCAAATACCTAAAATAGGCAACTAAAGCAAGTGTTGTGACCTGTATATCTTTAAATAAGGACAAAGATTTTTTCATAAATAAAAGAATGTTCTCTTTGCTCTTCAAACATTTAGTCAGTATATAATGGTCAAAGTTAAGTGCAGATACAATTGTTTTGAGATGCAAGGTGCCAAGTTTCTTAAAAAAAAAATAAAATATATATTGAAAATGTATTAGGTTTTAGTTCCTATGCAGGACAAAGTACTCCTCAGTCACATATAAGACCCCACCATTTCTTTCTAAATATATTTAAACAAGGAACAGTTGCTGTATAATACAGGAATACCTTGTAATTATGTTGTAGACCAACATGATTTTAGGGCTATAGTGCAATCCTCATGTAGATGTAACATACAGTATAGATTTTTACACTTCACCACTGTAATTCTTCTGCTATTTCATATATTTTAAACTTGTCCTTTTTTCATTTTAGCTGTTTTAACAGGAAACAACATTGGCCTCTAGACAACCTGCATACATATAAATATCTACATTTAAGCTCTGAAATGGAAATAAATTATAAAAACAGACTCCTTTCCAATTTACAAAATTTTGCTTGTTCCTACATACTGTACAATACATTCAACAATCATCTCATTTTGAGATTTATGAAGAAAATACTGATGCTTTACACTAAACTTAATTCACCCCCCTCTGCCTACTTCTAGTACCATTTGCAAATAAATATATTTAACACTGTAGTTAATTTGTTTTGCAGCATACCAAAAAAAATTAGTAGTGCAACTTTCTATTCTTCCTTCGTACTCCTTTCCATTGTGTTTCTTTATATACTAGAAAAATGCTACATAAGCAAAAGCACATTCAGTCATGTATGTTGCTTGTTTGGAAACCAGTAACAACCTATAAACCTACTCTATATTGAAAATGCGCTAACAGATAAAAAAGTGATGCAAGTCAAAAGAATAAATATGAAAAATAGACCTAAAAACTGTATGTTGTCAGTACTGCAATGTATTTTACCCTTCTTTATATTTTAGGGCAGTACGCTTTTAATATCTAAAAAATTCATTGCAGAACTGTTCGCGGTATCCCTTTGTAAAGAATGCAAGAGCTTCATGTCTGTTCTTTGTCAGTCAAAAGAAGAAAGGAAGCTTTAAGGTAGCTTTAAGGTTTCCCTTGACAGAGTCTCTCAAAGACTCAATTCCCAAGTATCACAGGGGAATCGCCTTCACCACTGTTTCAGTTTCAATGGAAAGAGATGGTTGTCAGCTGCAGAGACCATCACAGTATCAGAGACCTTGAACTGCTGTTGGTGGCTGTGTATGTGCTCAGATACTTTCTTGCTTGTTCAGTCATGATAAGCTGGTCTTCTGTTTTTCCATAAACAACTGCCTCCCAGTCACGATTTGGCTGCATAAAATAAAATTCTGTTAAAAAGGTTCTTTTTACAAACTAAAACAATTGAGCAATTCTCATACAATGTTTCAGAGTAATAATAAGTTATTAAAGCCTAGCAGCAATATATTTTACTGAGAAGGAGCCAGTTCTACAGTACAATACCTAAAACTTGTGACAAAGCTCCTTCTCCACCCCTTAATCCAGCTCCCCAGCAGTGCATCTGGGTTATGCTTCAAGTTCTGACACACAAAATGAAAAACACTCTTCAATAAGTCTAACCAGTTCAACAATTAATACATAAAAGGGAAGCTAATTAAGTTATCTTCTCTTTGATAACTTCCTCTTTAAATGTGCTAAGTTGAACAGGCAGAAAAACACATTACTGACAGCCGTCTGGAGATACCAAGGAAGGTAAAATGATTTGGCAGCTGAAAATGGAGGTTGTGAAGAACTTTACCAAACCAACTGGCAGCTGTGGAAGAATGGTCAGATTTTTGGGGAATATATTAGAAATGGCAAAGGAATTGGGACTAACAATGATGAATGGAAGAATAATTAAGCTACTACTCCTGCTTTTTCCATGAAATAAAGTCTACATCTTCACATGATGTACTGAATTTTGAGTTGATTTATTTCAGCTCCAAATTGAACCTGACACTGTCTGATTGTAGGATGATGAAAAATGCAAGATCCTCTCCCTCCCACATCAAGCTAAAAATTGATCCAAAGGATCAGTTCTGCATATTGATTCACAAGGAAATTTAGCTGTTTTGAGTTTTTCTGTAAATTTAGCAGATCTTGATTCATGGAAGGGGACCTGGGGTTAGAGAGGCCACAAAACAGAGAGAATTTCTCTGGGGAAAGAGAAAAAGGAAAAAAGATGGTTCAAGGGAAATATTTTTGAGTATACTATGACTACGCTCCCCTTCTCAGTATTCTAAAGGCCATACTTGTGGCCCTGATAGATGTATTCACCGTTGCTGCAATTCACAGCAGAAGAAATTTTTTTTTTTTTCAAATTTTAATATCACAATTAAATGAATGTTCCGCTTCCTCATGAGAAAAGATCAGAAAGCAATACTCTTGCCTCTCTACTTAAAAACGTCACTGTTAAAGCAATTAAGTAGAATATGGAGGATCAGGCTCCAAGTGACCTGTCTTTTGGGATTTTTTGTTTAATTTTTTTCATTAATACAGAGCTGTAGATATTCTGAGAAAACAAAAAATCTTTATACATTAACTCCCTCTGGGACAAACTGGAATTGGTACAAAGTTAGGTCAAAGAATTTCTTCTTAAAGCCGGTGGTCAGGACATACCCAGAGGGAAAACTCGGTTCCATGGTTTTGCCACTATGGAAAACATACAGATGTAAAAGAATGGGCCTGTTAGAAGAACAATTATCAAACAGAACCTGTGAATGAACTCTGCTTAATGAACCCCACTGGGCTTATTATGAAGAATAAGCACCAAATTTGACAAACTGAAGTCCTAAGGAAGTTTAATTTACATGAGGTCAAGTTTTCTAACTCCTAGTCTTGGGCACCCAAACCGCTTTTGTAGGTCTCCCCTACCCTGTTTTTTTTTCCCTCACACATCTAAATCTTAGTGAAACATCAGTTTGTTTCACTGAAACAAAGTGTGAAACATCAGGGTTGTATTAAAATAACTCAGCTATGAATAAACACTTTGGTGGAAAATGACCAACTTAAATAAGAATCATGGAAACACTGAAACTGGATCACTGATTTCAACAATTCTAGACATTAGTGTAAGACAGAAACAAAACAACACAAAATTTATTTGTTAACCCGCTAACAGAACTAACAAAATTCTTTGCATCCAGACCTGAAGAGCTTTCTCCATTTTGACATTTTTTGTAGCACATGCGTTCAGTTTCTTCTTAATGACTGCATTTGCCTTGTTTGCTGGATTTGCATCCTGTTTTTCTGATGTCAGGTTACATCTGTTGTCCTGTATTTCCAACAGGGGTGTCATTAATAAAGATGTGGTATATGCATTTTTTGGCTATTGAAAAAAAAGAGAGTAGGGAACAGGAATAATAATTAGTAATTAAAGAGAGTAGGGAACAGGAATAATAATTAGTAATTAATACAAAAAGACTTCAACTGCTGTGTTCAGAGAAGCCAAAATGTGTAAATAAAGCAAATACTATCAGAAAGACCCTAGGAAAGAATCTGAAAAGAAAATGTAATGAACAGTATATGAAGAACTAGCCTGGTCCATATTGGGATCCACAGTCAATACTAAGCACAGCACAACAAGCAGCTGCTAGCATGGTTTAGGTATCGAGTAGACAGTTGCTTTACTCAAAAGTCACACCACTCCGATACGTTTTGTTAAGAACAAGATTTGAAAAAGTGGTAACTACAAAACAGTTAAAAAAAAAAACAAAACAAAACAAAACACTTTTCACTTCCATTTCTAGGACAAGCCTTGTGAAAGTAAGGACAATGAGACTAGAACCTTTGTAATATCACATCAGTTTAAGAAGGAGGAACTGCTTTAAGAACTGAAATAAGCACTAGATGGATCATTCTAGAAGAATTTTATATATTGGTAATGTCTATGGAAATAAAAAGAAATTAATTCAGCTTCAGTATACAAAAGTGGAAGCCAGATATATGTCAATTTTAAAGACCAAAAATTAGATGACAGTAACAGTGGCCTAAGTACTTGCTTGCTTACAAAAACACCCTATTAAACTGCATTAAACCATCTTTAAGTATTTATTCTACCTCAGACCTTATTCCTAAATTATCATCACATGGACACACAATCTCTACTTAAAGATTGGTATATTTTTCATTTTTAAATAAGATACTACCACTGTCTCTCTTGCTAGGAATGAATGTTCTTGTTGCATCAGCATTCCTACTAAAATGAAGGAAAACAACTTTTCCCCAGTCCCCAGCCTTTACTAGAACACAACATCATGGTGTATCTTAACCTGGGCTCAGTGAAACACAATAACGTACGATATCACTCAGAGAACAGCAGGCATTGCGGTCATGACTGGAATGGCTGCAGCACTGCTGCTCCTTCCAAGAAATGTTCCTGGGGAAGCTGGCAATTCCCAGTAGGTGGCAGAGCACCCAATACCCAGCAGGAAGATACCAAGGCTTGGCACAGAGTCTAAGAGACACTTCAGAAGGGAATTTAGAAAACCAGCTAGAAAGGAGTATGACCTAAGCACCTTACACAGCCTTTTTAAGGACCTTGGATCCTACATCCTGTATATAGCCCTAAACCCAATCAAGAATCACAGACATATACTCTTCAAGAATTAAACACAAACATGCATTAAGAACTCATTAGAACAAAGTTTTCCTACAAGACTAAAGAATGAGCTATTCAATTACTCAACTGAAAAAACATTAAGCTTCTTTTTAAAGGAAAGAGGGACCAAAATAGCCCCATATCTGATTTCTTCATGTCTTGGTTGTTGAGGCAGAAGCATTCAAATTCCTTTAGGCAGAGGAAGCACACAGACTTCATCTTTTATATGCTTGATATTTCTTAAGGTATTCCCCTACTATGTGAAGCAGGAAAAACATGCTGCCTAATATGCAATTCGGTATTTTCAGAACACATTTGCCAGACTGTCAAGCATACACAGCACAGGAGCAAATGTCATCCTCCTGTATATTACAGAAAGCTTGAGCATGCTGGGTATGCTAAAGTTTATAGTAAGCCAGCATGGAAACAGCTTTGCTACAAACCTGTAAAGCATTCACGTTGTTTTACCTACTCTGAAGGACTGAAAGGAAAAATTCATGCATGAATTCAAGCCCAATGCTCACCTATTTCCTAAGTACTTAAAACAGTATTTCAAACTGAAGGTTTTTTCACTTTCTAGATATATTAATCTAGCAACTTCAGTCCAAAATTTTATTTTAGTGGACAGAAGATACACTAATCTATATTAATATTGCTGCCAGTAATGCTCTTCAGTTAGTTTAGTCAAGTTTAATTCTTACCTGTACATCTAAACGATTATCTTCTGTGTAGCGCTGGGCCCCAAACTCTTCTTTTTCCTGTGAATCTAGGACCAGTGATTTTCTGACTTTTTTAGAAAAGTTGTGCTGAAATAAACATTTTGCAGAGAAAAATTGTAAAATATTATTTAAAAGCAGTTATTCCCAATCTGAAATTACTATTGTCATATTACCTCCTGCTTGCAGTTTTTATACAAAGTGTCATCTTCCTCCTTGGGGAATATATCTGTTCCAGTTTCCTCTTTCAAAACTTCCCTAATATCTTCCTCCGAGAAGGCAAGTGGTTGTGACTAAACATTAATTGAAATTGAAGAAGAAAATACAGGAAGTCTATTAGTGGCTAGTTCTTACAACATTCTACTTTCAGCTAATGTAAGCCCGAAAAGAGATCTTGCAAAGCATAGCAAGAAAGGACATAAGTTACTGTAGTTAAAAACCACAAGGTTTTGACATTTCAAGGCTATGAAGATTATTTTAAGTTCATTTTACTCCACATTATTTTTAGCCAGATAAAACATATGTATGCACATAATGCCTCAAAAAATGCAAGGCAGCATTGAAGAATATAAGCTACCTGTTTGCAAATGGCTATCCACTGAAAAAAGGGATAAAAGTAATTTATATATACTAAATACCTACATAAACACATATATGAAAATATGCACACTTAAAAACATACTAAAAAACTGTACTAGAAATGTATAACTTGTTGTGAAAAGGATTTATACCAATTTTAACACAAATCTTTGAATAAGACATTGATAGTCCTAAGTACAGTACAGAATTTCACAGAAGCCATACAGATGGTTCCTTTGTGTACCAACAGGAGAAGAATTCCCTTAAGCCCTCAAAATTTAATTTTGAACAGGAGGTTAATAGTGGACAGAAACAGGAATGCCAAACCACTCCATTTGCATAGTGAGGGATGTGAATCTATAGGGTAACACAGATGGTGCCAAGCCCTGTGGCAAAGTCTGAGCTACCTTCTGTGTTTGCAGAAAAGCAGCAGTCAATATATATTGGCTGGAATCTTTTCAGAATTTGCAAAGCATATGTCTCTGGAATTCCAAAAGTTATTACGCATTAACATACCTTAGCTAGGCTAGGAAGAGAAAAAAATTGAATTCATTTGGATCAAACTAACAAAAAAAGGTAACATCCATTGTCAGCAAAACCAAGAAAAGTGTGTGACAGCCAGCAGAATCAGAGGATCATGAACTGCTATACTAAAATTTTGGGATTTAGGATGAAGAAAACTGCAAACATCACTCAAAATTATCACTCTGTGGTAAACACCTAGTTTCAGTCCTTCTGCTGTAGAAGAACCAAAAACAAAGAACGACTTAGCTCTTACATAGTCCAGAGGATTCAAAGATAATGCAGTTTTCCAAGTGAAACGTGAAAGTAAATGTGAAATGTAAAAAGATTAGGTCAGGGATACTCATCTACTGTAGCTTGCTCTTACCAGATTACCCAGCTGGAGAACCCACACCCATTCATTCTCTGACTTACAATTTTTTTTTTGAAAATACAGAATCCTAAAGTATTAAAATTAAAATTTCAGGCAATTATGCAACCACTTTGTAAGAGATATAGTGTTAGCAAGGATAGGCAAATTTAAAACAACTCACAAACATGAAACTGATGCATTTAAGATTACTGTGGATCAAATGATTGTATGTACCAAATTATTACTCAAGAAGACAATGCCTCCATATTACACTGAAGGATACAAGTCTAACAATCAGATCCAAAGCAGTTTTGCTTCACATTCTAGTTGTTCTCTAGGATAAGAAAATGCTTTCTTAGATCACACAGAGGCTTACAATACCTCAAAATCAAGAGGGCATTTAGACATCAACAAAGAAAATAAACAGAGTCATCACATACCGTAAGTCTCAGGGGACCATACTTTTTTTCCTGAGCAGCCAAAGCATTTTTAAAAGGAGTTGGTGTCCTTGGTGTTGAACCCAGAAGAGATCTTCTCATTGTGGGAGTTCTAAAACTATACAAACACAGAAAAGCATTTGTACGTACATTTTATTATTTTAATATTTTATCATTAGCAATGTAATAAAATAATTCTTATCTAAATAAAAATAATTTAAATAAAATTAAAAATACCTTCATTTACACAACAGATATCATCACCATGAATCTGAAATTACTGAGATCACCATAGCATTACTCTGTGTGTATTGAACTTTAATTTAATAACACCACCAGACGTTTAATGTAATAAACCTACCCCACATTTTCCTTTTGATCTTGTGGTGTCATTTCCTTGTATAGAGGAGTCGTAATAAGAACTTTCTGCCCACAGACTGGAGTTGATGTAAATGCAGGATTTTCAAAGTTAAATTGTTCATTTCCAGAGCAAGTGTTGAAAAACTAAGCACAAGAAAGAAAAAAAAAAGCATCCTTACAGGACAAAATTTCACCATGGTCCTGAACTTAAAAAAAACCCCACATTATATACATATATCTGAACGACTTTTACCAACAAATCCCAATACTCTGTTCTTGACTTACACTTATTGCTGAAACCTGGATTTTCTTCTTAAAATCCCTACTACTTAATTAGGTCACAGAGACAAAAGGTCTCTATCAACAATTATTTGCATGAGAAAGTGTGAGCTGAGATACAGGTTGCCACTGCTGCTGCTGCCCTCCCCATCAGTCTTCAAAATAGATGTTGTTTAACGATATCTTTTTAATATATTTACCCTTATGCAGATGTTTTAAGAAGTTTTCTGACATATTTATTTAGGCTACAATGTACTACTAGGGAAAAAATTACTTACAATTTAAAACGCACCCACCATAGTCCTCATGTGTAGCCATATTTAGAACTACACTGACCTGTGATGGAGAAAATGGTAGTGTTTTCACTGGCGTCCGCTTTAGTGCAACATTGACGGCATCGTTACACAAGCCATCGTTCAGATCAGTAACCGGGGACTGCCCAACACGCAATCTCTTTTTCTTTCTCAGGATAGCAGGTGGATTGCTGAACTTAGTTAAGTTGGAGTTTGTTGAAAAAACTGTTTCCTCGTCCCCACTGATGCTGCTGTGGTTTTTGCCATCAAGCATAACGCCGACATTATACTGGCACTCGGCAGCGCCTTCACTGTGTTGAAGGCGCATTAGTTTTACTGGAGCTGACTTGACAGGGGATACAACAGCCTCAGAAAGCTCAAAACAGGTATCACTCCATGCTACTGGATCCTATGGGACAAGATGCAAAACACAAGCAGGCTTATCCAAGATTACTTCAGAATGTGCAAGCCAACCTACCAGCCCTCAATCTACACAAGCCATATATATACTGAATTATTCTCCCTGTGTCTTTCATACAATCATAAGGCACTGAATATTTTTTAACACAATTCTTTTAAAACAGGCAATAAAGCACTTGATAAGGCAGAAATCATTGACAAATACAAAATAAGGTAATTTTAAGAGTATTTTACACATATTGTGTAAGTTGACATTCCTAATTAAACACTTCTTTTTAACAAGGAATACAAACTTACAATTTCCATAAGATCTAGTGTCTCTGCAAATCCTGGAATGGTTTGTAGAGGTGTTAACATTCTATTTGCTTCTACACCCAAATACTTAGGTGGTGAATTCTGCTGAACAGGTGTGATGCGGGTCTCATCCATGCTGTAGAAATCACTTGTTTGTTCCTCAAGGCTACTTAGTGTATTAGGCATACAGTCCTCCATGACAAAATTTCCAGACCAACAAGACAAGCTTCCAGCTTGCTAAAAAGTTATGAAGAAACACGTTAATCTTATTCAACTTAGAGGTTGAAAAGAGTCAGTTATGTGACTGCAGAGTGGCAAAAAAAGTAGAGTGTGGAAAGACTAAGTATAACTTAATTTTGGCATTTTCAAATACTAATTATCTGTTTCAGTTAAAGAATTTAGTCTTCTCTTTACATCAACAAGCTCACTCTCAAATTGTGTAAGATTTTTATCTTATCTCACATTCATATCTTATACACACTCACAACTTAGGTAATTATGGGCTGTACTGGACACCATCTCTGATGCAAGTTTCCTGCATACCTGAACACCAGTATAATATGAATATCTTCAGTACAGAACACTGAACTTTTAATTATAAGATTAGAAAATGTTTCTAGAGTGTGAAATACTAATCGTTTGATCTGGGTTTTTTTCATGCAAATTTTCCACAAATAGTTAAGTAAACTTCTAAAAGGTTATCCCATTTCAGTAGACTGCTTACTACCCAAGAAACAAATTTTAATTTTCGCTGGAAATCTAGAAGAAAACCAGACTCTACTAGATAAGTAGAACTGCACTGTTTCAAAAGAATGCCAGGAATAACTTCACCACGTAAAATCTGAAGTTCACCTGTAACCTAAACTAGTGATCAATATGGTTGGGTTAGTTAGGTGTCTGATATGCACAGCCCTCTGAGGAAATCAGCAACTGTCATCTGCAAGTCACCCTAATTCTACAGGATTAGGGAAATTCCACTGAATTTACACACAACTTGTGTACAGTGCATATTTATTTAGTGTTTGTCATGTCTAAATGTGGATATTAAGTACTGCAAGCACTTACACTGAAGTCTGAGGAAAATATAATCTACAGGACATTTTTAAATCAAATGGGGCAAACCCCATGTATTTTTCACCTTTCTCTCCTGAGCAAATGATCAACATTGCTGATCCATAAAACTGAATGGCAATGATATCAACTGTGGCACCTCATGAAGAAGATTAAAATACTGGGTCTTAGGAACTGCCAAATTGCTGGTCATATTTCTGCTGTCTTTACAGTTTAGAAAACTGCATTAAAAAGAAGTTGTCTCAGTTCTAATATATAGATTTTTGTTTTTCAATGCAACAGCCATAGGTTTTATTTTAGAGGGTCAGGTGAAAAAAACATCACACTAAACCACACAACCGTCACTGAATTTCTGAGGATTAACCTCAGTAATGCATATTCAAATATTTAGAGAAATTTACAGTCCTTACAGAAGACATTTGTTTTCTTCTGATTTCATTCTCTGCTGACATAAGTAGCAATTCAAGTTCCTTTATTTTCTTTTCTTTATCAGGATCATCATCAATAAATGGCTGCTGAAAAATTTAAGAAAGAAGCCATTACTATTTTTCACTTTTACCACCCCTACATGGTAAAGATTCTGTAGTTTAACACAGCTGTATTTTTAACAAGAATCCACACAGAGAGGGAAAATTACTGTTCAAGTCATATCGTATTTTGTAGTACAGAAGTCACCCACAAGGGAAACAACTCCCATTACCAGGAGATGGATCTGATGTTAAAGTGGTGTGTAAGGTGGTATTTTACCTGGATTCTAATATGGCCTGTAAGTTCCCAGTGTGCTGAAGCACTTTCTAAACTAAAGTTACTACATTCTATCATTAATAGAACCAAGTGCTGGCACACTGGTTTATGGGCTTGTGTTTTCACATGCCTTCGACAATTTGGTGTTATTTGTCCTCACTAAGTGTGCAAGAAAGTGTTTCAAATCAGCATGTGCTGACACAGTATTTATATAAGCAATCACACCACTGCTATCAGAAAAGAAAATTAACTAATTGGTTTTGACTGGTTTGTTTGTTCTTAACCTCCTTAACACTTTCCATTGTCGCTAAAATACAGGTGAGGATATATGCTATCACCAGTTTAGAGACTACTTCAAGGAGCAGAAAGTATCTTATACTTTTCTGTATAGGCCAGTCCAGACTGTCAAAAGCCATCTGAGGCTTTGTTGTGACTTGTATTCTTATACTATTATCAGGGAAGAAAATGCAACATGGAACAGATGACCTGCACAGGGAAACTTCAGGTTAGGTAGAAAGTTCTACAGAACTCCTCTATCTAACACAAACAAAACATGTATTATTCCCTGTGTCAAAATACTTCTTTTACTAATTCCAAATTCACAAGAATTCTTCCAAGGCATCATATTAGAAAGTAAATTCCATATTCATTCTGCACCACATCAGGAATTTCCGATATATTCCAAGTGAGCCCAAAAACACAAAAGGAAACAATATATCCAGTTTCTATTTGTTTTAAAGTTTCTTAATTCTTCAGCATTTAGAATGCTGCAAAAGAGCATCTTCAACCGATTGAAAGATGTTTATCAGTGAGAAAGAAATAAAACCTAATGGGAACAAAAAAGCACAGCCAGAAGTGTAGTCACAGTAAGTTGAGTTTTTCAGATACGGTTGTATCTATTATATATATGTAAAGAGTAAAGTCTTGTCCTTAAATCTCTCATAAGCTAGGTAATACTAATATAGGTCACAATTTAGCCTCAAGATTTAACAAGTAGACTACATTTTAAACCATTTCTGTCAGAAATGAGTACAAACATCATGCTTCTGGGATATAGAAAGAGAGGTTCATTTTTCCTACCTAAAACTACCAACTAAACTAACAAGCCTACTTAGAGAGAAACCTGTATAAATTTAGGTGAATGATAAAGACTAACAGACATTTTGAAGAGACACATCTTTTCATTTTAATGAATAATATTATGAAGTATATTCTCTTTTAATTTATGAAGGCTGAACAATTTACCTGAACTACGTTGGAAGAAGATGGAGCATGTTCTAGACAGCTGCCTTGTGGTGAGGCATACTGATATCCTGGAATCTAAAAAGACATAAAACGTTTTACAAACCCTCAAGAAAAGGAGGCTGTAAAATTACCTCTAGTTTATTATACATAAATTATTTACAGTTTACAAATCCTAGGTTGCCATAAAATCACCAAAATACTCAACAGCTCTTCAATCATTCAGATTTGTTTCTTGTTTCAAACCAAATCAATTATTTGAAACTGGGAAATACTTACTATTCTAAATTTTGAACTTACGTGTGTCTGAACAGGCACATAAAATTGATTCTGAGTGTGCAAGTGTTCCATAGTCAGACAAGGTTGGGGCTGAAGTTCAGCAGAACTAGCACATTCAGACTTTATAACACTTTGCAAATATCCTTCCTGTTCCACCTTTCTTCGCATCGTTGAATTCCAGTGATTTTTAATTGAATTATCAGTCCTAAAATGAAAGTATAAAACAGTGACTGGTTTCCGTATGTCAGAATTTGATATATGACACAACTTACAGGGTTTGTAGAGTAGGTTAATCTGAAGCCACAAATCCAGAAAGCTCCAGCAGCTTAGACTGAAAGTTCTGTTATCGGCAGGGTTTTGGCATAATGACTAGAAAGCTACTCTTTTTAGAACTTCCTTTACTAAACTTTAAGTGTGCTGGAAATTAAAAGCAGAAAAGGAAAAAGCCTTGATTCTGACGGTGATCATGAAGGGGAACCCTTTTTCTTAGATACTTGGAATAATGCCGTGAACACATCCTTCTTACCCCTCTGCTATAAGTTTGCAGTACATGTAGCTAAGACAATCATCCCACTGTCCCACAACACAATAAAGGCACTCTGGCTGGTGTTCGCCACTGGACGACCTCTCTTCTAAAATTGACAGCCTGCAACCCCCACTCTGCATTTTATGTGCAGCTTTGTGGAAGAGCATCCTACTACCTCTTCCTGCCCTCGATCATGGATAGAATAAAACTGGCATGACATTTTGACACGCAGGCTGAAAACACTTTTAGCACTAAACAAATATTAAGGCAAGAGTAGACTATAATTATATTACTGTCTAAAATATAAGCATTATTTTTCTTAGCCTTAGGTAGAGGTACACAGAAACAAAAATTGGTTAAAGCCCCATTCTTCATTTAAGGTTGACTCCAAGAAGTGTTCCCCTTTTTCATCCCACACTAGTGTTTAACTCTACAAATCTAGGTCAATGACCTTGAGCAATCTTGAGTTAAGAGTGTCAGATTTATTGACAACAAACAAGCTGGTAAATAGGAATTCTTCTGTCAAACTCATCTTCCCTCTCCAAAATTCTATTTAGATCCAACCCATTCTCTTCTCCTTCCTCCAAAGGATTTACTGTGAGCCATGGATTGTGCACTTGATCAAAACACAAAATTTTTAAGCACACATCCCTCATTACACCAAGATAGCAAATGTCGACATTCCTTAAGCACAGCTAGACAATCACCTCTTGAACATACAAACTGAATTCAGAAAGGGACACCTTAACAATGAATTTCAATTAACAGTACAAGGTAAAAGAATTATTTTATTAAACTCTTCACATACCAAAATTTTGTTTTCCACAAGCACAGAAACTGGCAGTGAAACTTGAATGAAATACAAGAATATAACTGCATACAATTTATTCTTAACTTAGAGACTTTATGATAACCAACTAAATTTGCAATGCATGACTCCCAAGTCTGGACTTTTGAAGGTTACTGAGATTTTCTTTTACAAATGTCTAGTTCAACAAGTGCTACACAAAAAAAAAAAATCTATCTTAAACCAGGAAAGTCACCCTCAAATGCATATTAATGAAGGTACTTTGAGATGAAGTTTGGTATCAGCTTTTTTTGATATCAACTAATTTTTCTACTACTACTTGCAGTTAATTCAGGTCAGCTCTACTATAGAGGGGTTTTAAGTGATCAGGAGGAATTTGAAGACACCTTCCAACCACTAGAGCTCTTTCTATGGGTTTTACATCTCTTTAAGAATACAGATCAAATGCAAGAGATTTTTAGCATCTACGAAGATAACTATGTTTTGATGCAAGTCTCAACAGATGCTCTCTGACTAACAAGTTAAGATTTGAAAGGGTACTGAGATGAGCACTTCTCATATTCCAACATTTAACAAAATAAGAGTTGAAAAGCACCTTCCAGGAAGAAGTTTTGCTATTTCAGCCCATCGGTTTCCCAAACGCTTGTGAGCTTCATAGATTATTCTGTCTTCTTCTTCTGTCCACGAAGACTTTTTTACCTCAGGATTGAGATGGTTATGCCATCTTTCTCTGCATTGCTTGCCTATTCTTCCTTTCAGGTGTTTTGCAATTAGAGACCAGCGCTTTGGACCATACTTCTGAACTAATTCAATAACCTGGAATACAGATTGAAAGCACATTATAATTTCAAAACCTAATTTACCTAATCAAAGGCTGAGAACACTGATAATCACACATTTTAGAATAGCATTCTAATGGTCAACTGATATTAGACCTAAGGAGGCAGATAGTGACTTGGGGGTTTGAAAATGATTTTTCAAGAAATCAAAAATAACTCATTCCAAAAACTCTGAGTTTAGAATATAAGTGTATACTGATGAAAACTTCATTTGGAAGTTTCCTTTCTATAACCCACTGCATAAACTGACACTAGGAAAGGCCAAAAAAGAAACTAGTAAAGACATTTCATTTGACTATTTTCAACAACATTCATAGAGGAAAGACCCATACCTCTACACCTAAAAAGGAATGGAATGGAATGGAATGGAATGGAATGGAATTTGGGAATTTTTACAAAGTAGAAGCTTTTTCTTAAAAGACTAATGAAAACTGTATTCATAAACTGACAAACAGTAGTTTAAAACATCTTAGAACAGTTTTTAAATAGCAGGAACAAGAAACCAATTTGAAATACCACAGGAAAGCTGTATTTGCATCTCCCCACAAGGCAGTCCAGGTTGTGCAGGCAAAAGGCTACAGTACAGATTAACAACAGCAAGGTGAAAAAGAAGCCTAAAACACTGATAGCTCCTTTATACAAAGAAACAGTTTCACAGAATATTGGGAGCTGAAAAGAAACCAGAAGGATCATTGAGTCCAATGGCCCATACAGGGATCACTCTCACAACCTTGGCATTATTAGCACTATGCTCTAACCAAATAAGCCAATCTCAGGATTGTAACAATAGGTTATGAAATCATTTCCCTTATTCCCAATCCCTTCAAGTCTGGTGGGCTTGAGGAACAAAAGATGTAAACGAGACCTTTGATCTTTAGTGCTACAAAGAGATTCCCCCACGCCTACTTGGTAAGCTAGAGTAATTCAGCCAGCAGTCTCACTAATGGGAAATTAAATGCTTGAGCAGACTTGACATTCCATCTACTTAAGAGAGAATTTTTTTCTTCTCATACATCATAATGTAATAAAAGTATCCATGTATTCCCAACTATATGGGAAGGGAACCTAAAAAAAGGTACACATTCTTAGCAGTTATATGCCAATTTTATTAAAGAGCAGAATATTAGTTTTCGTTACCCTCTGATCTTCTTCTTTAGTCCAGGGACCTTTAATCAATTCTGGGTTTAGTACCTTCTGCCATCGATGCTGGCACTGAAAATCTGAACGATTCTGAAACAGTTTTAGAAGACCAATTTAGCTGTTAAACTCTTGAATACATAAAGTTGTAAATACATTCTAGCATGAATTATTAACTTATTTCAAATTAAAAGACTTATTTAAAAATTTGTTTTAAGTATAATAGTTAAAGTCACCCTTATTATTTCTTACTCTATTTGCTTATAAAAAACTCTTCTCTGGAATAAAACAACCTTGCATGAAGCTCTAATCTAATCACTTCTATGTACCAACTTGACAATCAAATTCAGAACTTACTCTTCTTTAAAGAAAATTTTATATTTATTTTTGTCCTCATTACTCCATACTTTCTCTGAACTCTGTGGTTGATCTATTTTTTATAGTTACATTATGCATAGCTTAAATAAGGGGAGAAATTTTTTTAGGGAATACTTTTTCTTTCAAATAAAAGAATACACTTTTTGCTAAGTCCCAAATGAATGTATTCTCAGCTCTTTACTAGAATGTTAAGGAAAATAGATTAAGATCAAATTTAGTTAACACATACTAATTAAACAACATTGCCTTTGCTGGTCAGGACAGATGGTGCTTTTCTGCAGTTTAACTAAGGATCTTTTGAAATATTGTTCCCAGTTACGAAAGAGAAGTAACCTTCACTTAGCCTCCTAAAAACTGTCTATATGAAAGGGTTGGTCCAATGCTTAGAAGTATGCAGGTAAGAGCCTGCCCTAGGACAGCATACTTCTTTAACACTGTGACATGACTATTTACTTGCTTCAATACAAGCAGTTGGATAGCAAATACCAATTGCAAGGTTTTGCTGGTCTTGTCTACCAAGTAAAGGTGTTACCATGCTAAGGTGAAGTTAATGAAGTAGCAGTCTGCAAGACCAGAAAAACCACCCAGAACACTCACACCTGAAATTACACAGCTCACAGTACCTTGAAGCTATTCACAAGTGGAAACTGTATGATTCAAAGCACACTACAGTTTTTTACAAAACATCATTTCCTGTTGAAGACAAGCTGTAAGAGACAGACTCAATATAGAACAGCTGCTACCATTTTGATGAAAAACATTTTAAATTGTGGCCTTTTAGTGCTTTTATCTTCCAGACATTTCCGAAATCATAATACCATTTGGAGAGTAAAACAAATGGTGGAATGAAACAATATAATCATTTCAGTCTGCCTTAGCCACAAAAAAAAATCAAAAGCGATTACAAGCTACACTCCCTCTCTTGAAAGTAACCTTGAAGCCATCTTCACTTTTTTAGGGCAGAATGGAGGGAAGGTTTACCTGTGCCAGACCAGCAAAGAAATAAGGGTTTGAAAGCACAGCAGTTTGAGGGCCTTCACAATTGAAGAAACCCTTGGTTTTCCTAGCAAAAGACTATCAGTTACAAGGTAAATGTGAATTATGCCAGCCTCTATTATTTGGCTGTTGCAATAGGTTGCCTAAAAAGGCTGTGCACGCACCATCCATGGAGATAATCAAACTCAAACCCTGTCCTGGGCAGCCTGCTCCAGCTGACCTTGCTTGAGCAGGGGCTGTGAACCAGATGACCTGCTGAAACTCCTTCCAGCATCAGTGACTCTGCAGTAGGCACCTGATTATGCACGTTTCCTATGATAACTGGGGAATGTTTTCTCAACCTCACTTGGGCCCAGCTGAACAACAGATTTTTTGTCTCCAGAAGCATTGGTTTTCAGCTGGAGAATTTTTTACTAAACTGTTAGATCTGTTAAATGCAACTCCATACTACTCCTGCATATTAGTATTACCAAATGTATTTTCAAACAGCTTAATATAAAGGCTTTTTGATTCTCTTCTGCCATCCATTCATTTCACTGATTTTTATAAGAGAATAATGTACATGTAAGGAATATGGATTTGCTTATGCATAACTTTAATTTAGAAGCTTTGCGTTTATTATCTGATATCTATATTTTGTCACTTGGAAAAAAAAACCAGAAGCATCACAGTTGCACAAAAATATGACGAGAACAACACAAAGTTATAGCTGTTCAGCATTTAGAATTCAAGTCCTTTTTTACCTGACAATGGAATTTCACACATACACATCATCCCACACAATACTGTAAGAACCTCAAAGGTAGGAGGAGGTGCAATTTTTTGATTTCTAATATTTCAATATTCAATACCACTTCTAGGAAGTGATTTCAGCCTTATATTCTACCATGTTTTTCAGCAGGCATTTTATAACATTTGTTCGGAAGAGAAACAAACACCATCAATTCTAGTGGTAGGTACTCTCTACCATTACCTCAGGGAAGCAGTCATCACTGTTAAAAAAAACCACCCCAAACAAACAAAAAAACCCAACAAACACACACAAATAAATAAATAAAATACATGCACCCCCTTGCTTATGTTGGTTAAGAAATTCATCCTGCTTCTTTCATGCAATCTTTCAGATGCAACCCACTCTCCTAACTGCTTCAGAAGCAACCTGTGAACTGTGGATATAGCCATCACGAGTAATTGAACCAGTAAGATTCAGGAATGTATTCCATAATGAAAACAAATAAGCAACTGTGAACAGAAGGTATTTTTGATCATCTCAGATTATCACTGAAGACTGAGCCAACAATGTTCTTCAAGGTCTGAGCTAGATCTCAAGTCTATTTTAGAAGCATCCTCTAAAATAGCTTTTATTATGTGCTTCTGATTCTGTTTCGCTTCATTTCCAAACTAGACATATGACCAAAGTAAATAAATATTAAGAAAACTTAACTGAAACAGAGATTCAACTTACTTGTAGATGACTAGCAATGAAAGCCCAATCATCTGTACCATTTTGTTCCACCAGCTTCTTTAGCCTTTCATCCTGTTAAGACATAACCTCAGCCAATAAATTTTAGACGCTATCCCAATACAATACTACATAGTAACATATTTCATGAGCTCAGAAGATCAGGTAGGGATCAGAGTAAAGCAAAAAAAAAAAAAGTATTACCTCTTCACGGGTCCATTTCACTTTGCTGCATATCTTCTTCAAAACTTTTTGCTGTGGTACTTCATAGTCATGATCCATATACTGAAAGTCATCGTCTTCCTCACTGCAAAAGTACAACAGAAGAGTGAAGAAGATCAATAAAGAGTTTAAATAACCTCTTTTTCTAATTATTTGTAGCTTTTTTCCAATCTGTACATATTGTTTAAAACGACTTACAGGATTTGCATGATTACAAGGTCTGCCTCCAGCAGTTTGCCATATCAAAGTACCAAATTAGTTTTAATTTCAAGGCCACACACTGGACAGATAACTCATTCCAAGTCAAGAGTTAAATTTGAAGTAAAAACGACCTTTTAAGATTCATGTGTATTTCTTACACATTTTTTAATCTTTATTTTACATGAAGGAGCTTATAGAGTGGTTTGTTAGACTGCAAAATACATTGACCATCCACGTCCATAACCGAAACAACAAACACAACAAGAATGTCAAATAAGTAAATCTCAACTTGAGATACTAAGTGGGCTCCTGACTTGGCTAAAAGCGTTGCCTCGGTGTTACAGGAATTAGATACAAATCTCCGAAGACAGATACGTTCCAGAAGAAATAACTTCAGCGTCAGGGCTGAGCCTCAAAGCGTAGAGCCAGAAGGGCAGGGCAGCCAGGTACCTCTGCGACTCCACGTAGATCACGCTCCATCTACTGGAGAAATGCGGAACTCTACAGCCTGGATAAACAAAGCCTTCCAAACAGGCGGCACAGGGAAGCGTTTCATGGAATCATCGCTTAAACTTCTGTGTCAGTGACTCATGTTAGCATAAATTCAAACTCATGTGGAAACCTAGGGCTAACAACAAGAGCTGCAGTGCCCCTGCATTAATTATACCAAAGGCACAAAGAAGGGACTCACATCCAAATACACTATTTAAATTAAAAGCAGTTTCACAGTTCAATTTTTTTCTGTTTTATTACTGGTACACAAAGCATGATAAAAATATCAGATATTCAGGTTAAAAAAATTATTTAGGCTCATACTTGACAATTACGTCAATTTTTCAGTCAAAAGTATAAAAAACCCTTCCCCCATAATGAAATTAACCTATGCTGGTGTCTCAAGAAGAGATTTGATGGGCAATCTCTCCATTATTTTCCAGAACATGCGATGATCAGCACAGCATGCTGATTAACCACTTACACATTATTTGTTATTTCCCATTAAATCTGTTCCTGTTAGCCACCGAGAACATACTTAATTCAAAAGCATTACCAGAAGATAGTAAGTGTCCAGCTCCTGCAGACTTGCTTCTACATCCCACACCACATCTGCATTTGCCCTACTTAGCTTCGTGATGCAGCAGTAAAACATAAATTAAAACATTGCTGAGTTGCTGACAGACAAGGCAACAAACTTGTGGGAAGGTCAACAGCAAGTTCTTCACCATACTTTCAAAAAACAAATGAGCTGCAAACCAATTACTTTAAGAGGTTTGCATTAAGTGGCTTAAGACTTACAAAAAGGGAACTTAAACTCAGAAGTAATAGTTTTTTCTGCCTCCCTACCAACTCCTCTTTCTTCTTTTGTCCACAGGTATTTGACAAACTTCAGGGATCTATCTTAGGATTGTAATACCAAAATACACTTCTCACAATACAATTTCATATCAAGCAGACCATACAGTTAACTTATAACTAAAATCAGGCCCTCTTGTAAAGCCCTTTGTCAACACAACCTCCTTACCCACTGCACAGCAAACTAGTTCCAGTTAGGTAAAAAGGCACGGGGATCCAAAAGAAGTGAAGGGATTCCATGTATACAGCAGTGACACTGATGAGAGCACCAGTGCCACACAGGGCAGGGGGGCCCACAGGCAGCTGAGGGTCAGAGCCTGCACGGGGAATTCTCCAGCCGCACGCGTGTCCACAGCCACACCAGCGCCTCTGTCAGCCAAGCAGGCACTAACCTCTCTTGCACCTCGATCCCACCTGAACAACCACCTAGTCCTGAGTCTTGTTTATCCTAGTGCTATGATAGACTATAAATCAAATCCAGATCAATGATTGGGACCACTACTTCAAGTTTTCAATTAAAAAGACAAGATTTTTAAACACATGGGCTTCTTATGGCTCATTTGACCATTCTTTTGCAGTTATGAAACTGCTAAAGTACTGCACCAAAGTGGAAGGCAGCCATCACGTTTCATCAAATAAGATATTTCGAACAATAAAGTATGTATTTTGTGAGATCTGTGCTAGCTGTCCTTGCAATTCTGAATTGAGGACCATTAAAAGAAAAAAATCAAGCTTGCAAATACAAGCACCAAGAGCAGCTTAACATTAAACAAATATAAGATTAAACTTAACCATTTAGTGCAAAACAAATACACTTTCTCCTTGCTGCACACCTAGATTAAAAGTCTTGAAGCCACTTTTATGTAAACTCATAGCGTCAATGATTTCGTTTTGGAGATACCATCATCAGACACTGACACAATATCCGCCTCGGGCTACCAATCTCTAACCAAACCTTACTCTGCTATCCGCAACCCGCTGTACTTTCAATCATGAAATCAAAGCACTCCACAGCCATGGGAGATAATACAAGCTAAAGCTTGACAAAAATGAAACTACTGCGTATAATACCACAGGTGAAAGTCCCCTAAACTACAAAATGCCGATTAGGAGTGCCAAGAAACATGCTGTCTCCGAGTTATTCTAGGAGACAGCCAAGCACAGACGGATCCAGCAGTCAGCCTCTGCAAGCAAAGCCCTCTGTGGCTTACACAACTAGAACACCAAAGCACTGCTTTCTTGTTTTAGTTGCAGTTTTGCAGAAAAATATTCTCTTCGAATTTTTTTCCACATCAGAGGAAAATGCAGAAGCAGTTTTAATACATGTAACTTTGAAACCTCCCCCAATTCCATGAAAAGTGTGCATTCACAACAAACTCCAGATGCCATAGTTAACTCGCCAAGTAGCCTTTCCTTTCTCAATCCTAATCCTTCTCTTATACCTCTATATAACTTTCCAGAAACTGATTTAAGACAAGAATAACCATAGAGACAAAACAGTTCTCCAAGACCCACCTTCTGAATACAAAGTAAAGACACACCCATTTTCATATCAATATAACAAAAGATGAATGAAAGCCATTTAGGGCAGCTGCTGGAGCTCTTGTGCAAAACGTTATCTCTCAGGAATATTTCGGGCCAGATTGCGATATCTTCAGTCAAAGAATATGCCAGATGAGAAAAAGTAGGTGCATTGAACATACTGGAAGAATCAACAGGCCCAAACCTTTTCATCAAGGCAGCGCCAAAGCCGCTTGGGAGGCGACAAGGAAAAAGTATGACTCCACCAGAAGGAAAATAGCCAGCACGGAAAGCTACTGTTACAACGCAGTTGTTTACTGCTCATTTGTCCAGGTAAGCTAAAACAAAGACGACTTGAGCGAAAGCACAGAAGAGAGCAGCTGCCAGGGGAAAGGCGGGATTTGTACCCGAGAGGTGGTGCCCAGAAGTCCGAGAGAAGAGATACCTGCGAGGGTGCCGGAGGGGGGAGGGAGGTGGGCAGTGACAGCCCAGGCCGGGGCGGTGGAAAGAGGCCGAGAGCAGCGCTGAGGGGCGGGGCGGGACCCCGCCCGGGTGGCGCG
>WBMY01005598.1:635639-678700 GCA_013397315.1 Donacobius atricapilla
GGCCGCCCCCGCGCGGCAAAAACCGAGCCGCTCCTTCGAGCCGGAATCGAACCAGCGACCTAAGGATTCCCGCGGGCCGCGCCTCTACAGTCCTCCGCTCTACCAGCTGAGCTATCGAAGGGAGCTGGCAAGTGTCTCCGCTCCGCGGCATTAGCCCTTTATTCCGGGTGCCGCTGGTGATACTCGCTGTGATTGCAGCTGGAATTCCCTCCCCGAGAGCAGCTGGAGCACAGAGAGGCGCTCGGGACGGAGACATGAACCTGCGAGCGGCCCAAACGCGCAGCGGCGGCTCCCGGACCCTGGGCCCTGCTGCCGGCGGGTCGGCCAGCTCAGGGAGCGCGGCGCTCTCGGCTTCTCCCGCTCCCGCGCCGGGGCGACCTACCCCGGCGTACGCGGGCAGCGCTTCCCGCTTCCCTCCCGTGCCGAAATATCCGTGCCCTATCGTTGCTCCCGTGCTTGAGGAGTGGGAAGCGCGGGTCCCGGCCATCAGCCGGACAGCGCTTTTATGGGGCTCCTGCTCCAGCCATGGCACGGGTCTGTCGGGAAGAGGCCACCCCCAAACAGAATCGGGTTGGAAAAGACCTCTCAGATCATCGAGTCCAACGTACGATAACACCACTGTCAATTGCATCACGGCACTGAGTGCCAAATCCAGTCCTTCCTTTAATACCTCCATGGGTGGTGACCACACCACTTCCCTGGGCAGCCCATTCCAATGTTTAGTCACCCTTGCCATGAAGAAATTCCTAATGTCTAACCTAAACTTCCCCTGGCACAGCTTAACGCTATGCGCTCTCATCCTGTCACTAGTTGCCCAGAAGAAGCTGAACCCCACCTGGCTACAACTTCCTTTCTGGGAGAAACGGGCGTTGCATCCTCGTGTGGCTGTGGTGATGGACACGTGGCCTCCACAGAGCTCCTAGGAGAACAAGGTGGGAGCACCTGCTTTAAAGACAGGTGTTGGCAGCTGCAAAATCAAAAAAACCCAAAAGGGTAGGGACAGCATTTAAAGGTGCTCAGTCATGGTGTTCACTTGACACTGGAGTGCTCACATCCATCACAGAGCCAAACCATCACTTTTTATTAATTGCAATGTGATTTTTACGTTAGTGGTCAAAACAAATCACCAAAATAGCAGATAGTTTCTTCTCCATCATCTTCTTTCCAAATTTTTTTCGATGGTTTACTTAAAGAAATTTGCCAACCACCACCACCACAGAGCCAATGACGTCCTAAAGCTATCAGCATCATGAAGAAAAAGCTACATTCCAGCAGAACCTCTGTGTGTTCTAGGTATTTCCCTATACGAGTCTTTAGCTGGAACAATAGAATGATTTGGGTTGGAAGGGGCTTTAAAGATAATGTAGTTCCAGCCCTCCTGCAGTGGGCAGGGATACCTTCCACTAGACCAGGTTACTCAAAGCTCCATCCAAACCTGGCCTGGAGCACTTTCAGGGACAGAGCATCCACAGCTCCTCCAGGCAACCTGTTCCAGTGCCTTACTATCCTTAGTAAAGGGTGATGATGGTTTCCTATTATCTAATCTAAACTTACTGTCTTTTAGTTTGAATCCATTCCCCTTTGCCCTGTCACTATATGAGATGCTCCAGTTATGCTTTAAACTGTATTTAAAGAGAGGTGCTCCACTCCCTTAATCATCTTTGCAGCCCTCCACTGGACCTGCTGCAGAACCTCCTGGTCTCTCACCCTGAAGAGCCCAGAACTGCACACAGCACTCCAGATGTGGCCTCATCAGTAGAGGGACAGGACCATCTCTCTCAACCTGCTGGCAATGCTCTTCCTAATGCACCCCAGGGTACTACTGGCCTTCCTGGACACTGGGACACACTGCTGGCTCATGGCCAGTCTGGTGTCCACCAGGATGGAGTACACAGAAGTTGTCTGAATAAACAAAGCTCTGTGTGGAGTTTGTACATCCCCACAACACTGTCAATGTTCCCAGTACATCCCCACAGCACTGTCAGTGTTCCCAGTGCATCCCCACAGCACGGGGGATGTTCCCAGTACATCCCCACAGCACTGTCAATGTTCCCAGTGCATCCCCACAGCAGGGGGACTGTTCCCAGTGCATCCCCACAGCACGGGGGCTATTCCCAGTGCATCCCCACAGCATCGTGGATGTTCCCAGTGCCTGCGGGCGGGAACGCCGGGCTCGCAGCGCCCCCTGCGCGGGCATGGGGGAACTGCAGGCGGCGGCACAGCCTCCACGGCACGGGAGGGCAAAAACCCACCAAAACCCCACCAAAACCCCACCTTCACCCGCACCACAAACCCACTGTTACAAGGGCGAACTCGTGTCGTTGCATCTTTCACGAAGAAAATTAATTCCTTGAGGGTTTTATTTGTAGTCTTTGCTAACAGGTATTCAGAACCAACCTACATTCCCTGTGATGCACTTTTAGTATCCAGAGATGACAACGCAGCAGGTTTCCCCACATCAAAGCTCTGACAGGAGTCTTTGAAGCTACAAAAGCTGTAATGAAAAAGTAATAAAAACCACCCTGAGACAGGATTTGTGTCATCAGCCTCATACAGTATGAAATGGCATCTTTTAGCACTCATTTATATTTAATTCAAAGTGAAAGGAGCCTGAAATAAAAATATTATTGCCTAAATAGGTACCTTCTTGTATATTTCCACAGTAACAAGTGTGTTCCTAATTTGCAGGAAATAGATCCTGAAAGCATTAGCTGAAGCAAATTGCTAAAATAATAAGTACTGATGGTCCTGTTGTTAACAAGAATAATAGTCTAAAGATGTAGTTTGTTATGACATCCAGTAAACATTCTCCGTGGAGTACACCAGTGAGGACATACACACCTCACTTTTTTCCTTTCCTTTTTATCCTATTACTGTCCTGTGTGACAAGGATGTTTAGAGTTGCCTTTGCTCCTACGTGATAAAAAAGTATGGAAGTGCATCCCCCCCNTTCTCAGCTTCTACAAACCAAGCCAGAGGTCTGCTAGTCTCTTCAGAGACTTTGTAAGAAAGCAGCCACAAACAGACACTGTCTCTGTAGCAGGATATAGACTGTCCCCTCCCATCCCAACCGAGCTGTTATGGCCCACAAGCCAGCAGGCTCAGTTTGATAGGCTTCTGATAAGACACTCACCAGCCAGCAGTGTCTGAGTCCCGTTGTGCAAGAACTGCTTTCTGCCTTTGTTTGCCCTTCCCAACACTCCCTTGTGACAAAGAAGAGCCCAGTTCCAGCCTAGACCCAAAGACCATGACCAGGTGCAAAGACATTGCTGCAGGTTTAGGGTGTCAGGGGGAGGCAACTCCTAGCTCATAGACCTTGAGTCACAGCTCATAGACCTTGAGTGGACATACTTCCAGTGGCATTTTTTGCCACTTTCCCATTACCTTAGAACTGTTTAATTGGGTCTCCTGACAAATCAAAACCAAACAACAATGAATAATCTGTTGGCATTTGGATCTTCCTTAGGTTTTATAGTGTTGCCCAAGTACTAATAGCCGTGGGCAACATATTTCCAAAGACAGGGACGCTTGCTCTTACCCAGATGATTCAAAGGGCAAAGTGCCCTGGAAGAGAGAGTGATGATCCTATCATTTGTTCCATTATTTATTCCTTCTTGTTTAGTTTCCTGCTGATCTGCAGAGGAAAACTTCTATTAGGCATTCATTATGACCTTAACTAACAGCAGATTGCTCCTGCTGGGAAACAGGTTCCTTCCAGTGCAACACTGATGCTTCAAAAAATGTCACCAAGCTGCAGTGGTATGAAGGTACCACACTATAAGGCCATATATTAAGTCCATATGTATACTATTTTTTACTGCTTCAATTTGGTGAGAGTTCCATCTGTTTCCTGATAAAGCCTTTAGTGAATAAAAAATACCAGTCATGATCCCACTGCCTGTTGTCAAAGGGAAATGGTAGAAAAACTCTGAAGTCACATGCAGAAGTTAGTAATTCTTTGCGGCTATGCATTGGAATCTCATTGTGAATTCAGGCAGCCAATTTAACATTTCTCTGGACAATAACGCAGTACATAGATGTTCCCTGTTTGGGGGCACAGGGCGTAACATCACTGATTTGAAGTAAAGAATAATCACTCTGTCCTAAATGTTCTCTCTGTAGGTTATTTGGAAACCTTACAACAGAGGAACCCAGAGTCTTTGTGAAGATGATTCTCAGCACAAATAATCAACAAGGCAGGCAACTGATTTCTTAGTATGAGAGAATAATCTAGAAAAATTCCTACAAAGTAAACTCAAAAATCAATTTTTTGAATTGTGGAAAACAAGAGGCTTATTTCCTCAGCAAACAGTTTCCCAGCCAATTGCTGCAAGTCTTACAGAACTAAGATCTATAAAGTAAAATAAACCCTTGATGATTGTAAAATAAAGAAAAAGCTCAGTGTAGGTGACTTTACAGGTCTTTTACCAGGTACTTTCCTTTTAGTCGTCTTCAATACTTTATCACCAGTTGCTCCAATGACTGCAATCTTCAGAGCTCAGCACTGGTTGAAACACCAAATATGTCAATCAAGCCACGTGTATCCATCAAGTCTTCAACCCAGCTGCTTGACTTGGTCTCAATTCAATGTCACAGCACCACTCATTCAGCACCCAAGGTGTGCTTGCTTGCATCATCCTGGTGGGGTTGAGCTTCCTCCTCATGTTTGGAGAAATTCCCAATGAAGAGCACAAGGATACACACCAGATACTCTTTTAAATAAAAATAGTTTTTCATATGACAGCACCTTATTATCTGCATCTGTTCTATGTCCCGATACTGAAGATTCCAGCTTGTCATCTGTACTCCAGTCATGTAACAGTCAGTTCAGGGAAGCTGCAGTACAGAACAATTTCAACTTGCTATGTGCCTTCAGAGTAATACTTAGTCTTGTTTTATTCTTTTCTTTTTTCCTTCTGCTTGGTATCAAAGATTCTGAAGGACAATATTCTATTCACAGCTGATGTGATTTTGTTGGAATTCTCTCTGAATGCTTCTCATAATATTTTCCTAAAATGTTAAGTCTTAAAGGATCAGCCCCTTCATGCAGAAGAGATAGCAAGTTCTGGGAACTTTGACTCAACCCATTTACACAGCCTCTTGCAGAGGGCAAGAAGTACTGTTACCTTCACCTAATTCAATCAGCCTGTGTTCAGACATAGAAAAATTGCATGTACTTTGTGATTTCATGATTTTTACTATACTGTGTTGACCGTATTCATGCTAGAGTAGGGAGGGTGGAAACAAAAGGCTTAAAGGCTACCATATCACAAAAATACCAAAATAACCTAGGGTGTCTGGATGCGCTCAGAATTTATTCTGGTGCATTAACCTCCCTGAAAATCATGCACACAAAACATCTTGCATGTTTCCAAAGCAGCCTATATCAGCTTATCACGGAAGCTGTACAACTGTTGAGAGAATTCTGAGGTGGCCTTGAAATCAAGCCTTGGACTGAAAAACACAACCAGAGTTTCCAGGCTCAGAAGACCAATAAAGCAGCTCCAGGGATATAGCCTTGCCAGAGGCCAACACGAGGATCCTCTTGCACAGAGTGAAAGGAAATGGTGTCATTGCACAGCTCAGATGGATGCTGTCACTTTGAAACCAAGCTCTAAGCCTCACCTCATCTGCTGTGCAAAGTACGATGGAAGCTAGACTGATTGACAGCAATCCAGAGACAAATTTCACTTGGCAACCACATCCCCTATGGTTTCAATATCATGAGCATTCATTTACATGAGGCGCTATACAGGCAAGTATTACTTTTTAGGGGCTGAAAGTAGAACAGTCTTAAATCAATGAAAGAGGGAAAAACATTCCTAAGTTTACACCCAGACATTACCTAGCATCTTGCTATCAACTCTCACAATAATTAGTAATGATACCACTGCAAGATTAGATTATAATATTAATCTCAGTTAACAACCTCTCTAATTTCTCAAATGCCATTTGTTTATTTTGGAAATTATGGAGAAATAATTTTACTAGATTTACTTCTGGTCAAGTATGCAAATATTTTTTAAAAAGTATTTCACCAACATATTTACATCTTTGGAGACAAAAGGGGACATTTGCAAGTCACCTGTTAATCAGGTACCAGCATTATCCCATGGTTTTAGAATTACACCCAAGCAAATCATCACTAGAAATGCAAAAGAGGTCAACTTAATTCTTACATTTTTATCGACTCCAGGAGTAAACAATTACTCTTAAAGAAAGGGACTAAAGCTATCAGAGCCAGACTAACCCAACCTGACAGGCAGGCAGCAGCAGCAGTGTCCTGGCAACTGCATGAGCTAGATTCAAGCAAGCCTAGATTCAACCTAAATCCTGGTGATAGATGAAAAGCACTGGCTTGACTTTCTACCCAAAAATCAAAACTACTTTATAAAAAGAACAGTGTTTTAATCCCCAGCTTTCCAAACTAGCAACAAGATTCCCAACCCTAACTACAAAATAGGAATCACACAGACATATCTGCCAGTATCACAACCAGCACTTTCAGAGGTGCTAGCCCCTGCTGCTTGCATAACAGTAGATTGCCTCCTTATCCAAGGCAGAATTCCATGCCTGCAGAATTCCAGCAGGAGAGAAGAGAGATCAGAGGTGCTTACAGATGCAAAAGTCTGCAAACCTCCATCCTGGCTCCACTTCTCCAGTCAGAACAGGTGTACATGAAAGGTCTTCAGTCACTGTAAATGTATTTTCCAAGTTTGTGAAAACACGAGAGTTAATGAGAGTTTACAATATAGAACCTCAGGGTTAGGGTTGGAAAAAACCAAAATGTTAAATTAAAAAAAAAAAANAAATAAAAAAAAAAAAAAAAAAAAAAAAAAAGATGATTTTCACAGTGGCAATAGATAACTGGGAATTTTTGCACTGCTGGCTTAATAGAGACCTGAGAATTCAAAGTTTCCCGACTAAAGAGGGAAAGGGCCAGCTCAGCTGATCTCAAATGCAGGGAAAAAAACAAACAAAAAAAATTTGTTGGCAAATGTGGCAGGGTAAAGAAGTAGTTACAGTTAGGAAAAACAGAGGGAACAAATAAATAAAGAGTGGCATTTAGTTTCTTCCATGGTACCGTGCCTTGACTTTTCTTATTTTGAAAGCAAAAACTAAGCAGGTACTCTTGACCTTTATTTTCTGCACCCCTCTTTGCTGCCTGCAAAAATAACTGCTATTTCCAGCATCTGTCTTAGGAAGCCAGGAAGGGCCTTATTCTAAGAAAGACACAGTGGAGAAAGAAGTAGTGTTCTAGTATGTGCAGCGTTCAGATGTAGGATTTAGTATGCACTGAGCAATGCTTGGGCAGATTTGAGCATACAAATAGTTAGAAATAAGAGTTATTTCATTTCCCACGTTTAAGTTGGGCTCTTGCTTTTTCTATGTGTTTTGGCTTTTTTCTCACTACCATAAAACCTACACCATCATGGGGCAATGAGTGGTAAGGTCTCACCCCTTCTGTCCCATGGGGTTGAAATGTATATATTTGGTAGCTTCTGCTCCTGGGAGAAAAGAAAGGATCTCAGGGAAATCCTCAGATTTGGGGTGAGCCACTGCAGCTTCTAAAGTTCCATCATGGAGATGGAACAACATAAAACACTGTTGCCCTACCAAACTACAAGGTGAATTTTTAGAAACACTGATAAATTCTAATGCATCTTCTTTCCTTCTCCTGAATATGCAGGTAAGTACTCTCATCTCCCAGGAATCTTCCTTTGTTCCTTTCTGGGCCATATAAGATTTCTGTGCTTTTAATGAGGTTTTCTTATACATCATTCTAATCTGTGTGAAATTCAATTGTGTGTTGCCTCTTACTGTCTCTAAGAGGCGCAATATAAACAGAGAACAATAAACTTGTGAAAATATCCATGGTAAAAAGAATATTGAATAAAAGTTCAAGAGACAGATGAAAAGTGAACAGGAAAGGCAGCCCAGCGTCAGAGGAGACCTCTTGAGGATTTGCAGAGGCAGCACAAATGCATGTGGGAAAAAGGAGAATTTAGGATCAGGAGGTAGCATCTGGCAAGTATTGCTCAACATTTACACAACAATGTGACAATCTAAAAGAAACTTCATCTTAAAGAAAATCTTATACACTGACTTGACAAAGTAGTCCATAAAGTCAAGCTTTCTTATTCTGGAGGAAGTTGCTTGAAGCATGCCTTATGGGTTTGTAAAAGTGACTGTGCATTTCATGCAGCCAGACTCCACAGACTGTTGGCTAATAAGAACCACAGCACCATTTAAACCTTCTTATAATTTCTGGTAACTTCCTTCCATCTGCCATCTTTCTTTTAATTTTTCACTTATTGAATACAAGTTTCCAAACAGCACAGACTCAGTCCAGACTTACAGGATTATTTTAGAAGTAAAATTAGATTTAGCAAGACAAGCCACTAGAAGTATTATTTCCAGCAGAAAACAGAATTTGGTAGTCTTTTAAAAATAGAGGTGGATAAAGTCCAAATACAAGTCTGTGCAGCTATCTCATAATCAATGTTTTTCAGTAAGAGAACAAAGAATAAGTCTTTTCTGACACCTCTTAAAGTGCCTGCAAGTTACTGCAACAGAGGCCATGCTTACACTGTAGCCTAATTCCTCTTTGTTAACAGATGTCCAGAATAACCCACTTTACATCAATTTAATTAATTCAAATCCAAATAATCCATTTCAAACCAGCTGCAGCAAGAGGGTTTCTGCAATGTCAACTTGGCCATCAAGTCTACTGTGAATCCAAACATCTACTTTTCTTTATCCATTTTTGAGTAATAAATACTCAAAACTACACAAACCAGTAGATGCCAACATATATCAAAGCTTCTACATAAGCAAAGCAACATGATTTCAATTAACTTCTGCAGTCAGTATAAGGTGTTTGAACTGACTTTGTAATACCAAAAGAACCTTCCAGAACTCACTACATGTGCTGATGAATATCCAAGGTTCACTGTCACCCTGGCCCTAGGGATAAGATTGTATTTTGAGGAGTTTTGTGGTGACAGGAAGCCAGGGTTTTACAGTGATGTTACAAAAGATTTGCTGTGGACACGCATAAGAAAATAACCAGGCAAACCAACCAAACAACAAATAACAACCCAAACCCAATAACTCCAATCCAAAATAAAAATTTAGACAGATATTAAGACTGCAGAAGTAATTGCAGAAGTAAAATGAAAACACCTTGAAAGCAGACTTACCTTTGTTGCTTCATACATTCAGTACTGGTTTTGGCTCAGATTATAAGCACTGTTTTAATAAAGATGAGAAAACTTGTAGCTTAGCATTAAGCATTTAAGCTTTTGAAATACAAATCTACTGAAGAATAATTTTCAATTCTTCATGATATGATATACAATCAAAATTAACTGTGTATTTACACCCATCATTTTAAAGAATGCTTTAATGCTAGCACACTTGGAATTAAAGCCTTTAAGTAAATATCGGAAAAAGTAACACAAGAGTTTTGCAGATGGGTTTTATGGCTTGTTTCTAGGCTCAGAAGTGTTAATTAAAGGAAATTTGTGAAACAAACTACCACATGTAGCTGGTGGGAAAAGCATAGAGATAATTTAAATAGTTGTCAATATGTTCATCTTTGAGTACTGCCAATTTTCAAAAGCCTAGTTCTTCCAAATTGTACTATTCATACTTGAATATTACATGCATGCATTAAAATTTTGCTTTGAAATACATTTTGACCAATGTTTCAAATCACAATTTGCAAGGTATCTTAAATGCTTACTTGGTCAGCATTTTTCTACATCTTCTTCATGATAACTTTGAAAAAAAGATTCAGGTCTTGAGTTTTAGTCTCAAATACATGAAACATATACGGTTTAGAAATCTCTCAAATTCAAAGGTCCTATGTGTTCAATTAAATGTTTAGAACAGGCATGAGGTCAAGAACCCCAACTTTTTCTTTAAAGAGCTTTTGTCTCAAAAAAATTCTTTTTAAAAAGAACCATTACTAAAGGAAAATAGATAACATCAGATTTTACTTTTCTAAGAATTTTATCAGTTTTTCAACTTCTGTACTAATATTCATGTATGCAAGTATAATGCAATTTATATTCAAAATGCAGAAATTAATCTAATTACTCATTTTGTGGGCAAATCAGCATTAATTAAACAAGGTATGTGAAAGGCTAGATAAAAATTACACCTTATAAAACCACAGCAGATGTTTTAACTTATAGTTTTAATATAGCAATCAAAGAAAATTCCAAATACTGTACAGTGAAGTGTAGTATAGTACACTATATACTGTTATAATACACTATTGTTACATTACAGATAAAAAATCAAATATAATTAGTACAGCAATCACAAATAAAATGAACCAAATCTTGCTGGATAACAGCCAGTACTGTGAAGATGGTATAGTTTCTATGCTAATTTACTTTTAATTCAACATGTAAAGCACTTACTTTTTAAAAAGTTTTTTTTTTCTAAATATATACACTATTTTAATTCCTATTTATACATTTTAAATAGCATTCCCTCCTAAAAGTGCACTCTTTCATTTCTTGGCAATAATCCTCATCAAATGTAAAATAACTCTGAAAATACCACTCTTGTTTCAACCTTTTATTGCTCAACCACAGGCATAAGGGCTCAGAGGGAATCCTGCACTCTAAAGATCTTAAGCAACTTCTTCATGAAGCTAAACTGATATCCACAAGCAAAACAAAGAATCCACTCTCTGTTGTGGCTTTTTTTAACAAAAGGATTAACTTCATATTCATATTATTATTATTATTATTATTTTACAAAAGTATGTAGATTCTGATATTTAAAAATAGGAGCCAAACAAATGTAGATATAACAGTGGCATCTTCTTAAATAATTCATCTTCCATACAACTCAGGTCGAGCATCATCACTCTCCCAACTGTAAACATACCAAGAATTTTGTTACCAGCGCATTGAAAAAGTAGCAAGCAACTCCACTAACCCAGTGACAGTGACAACAGATTCTACTTTACGAAGGACTGTAAATCAAGTATTTTGGCCTTGCAGGGTTGTTAGCACACAGCCCTGTGGCACTGTGCCTCTGTGACACTGCTAGAGCGCTCTGTCAGAGGCAACGCCTAGCTTGTATTTTGCAGCCAGCACAAGACTAGTAAACTATGTGGGACTCACAAAGCCAACAATGCACACAGCTGTTTTGGGGCCACAACAGGGAAGACATCCCAAATACATTTCTTTGATTTGATTTGAAAATCTGCTATTTATTTCCCCTCGCTGAAATGCAAACAATTCAGAGAGAAACAGCACTATCAAGAAGTCAACCTTACTGAGCACCCAGCCATTTGCAGCAGTAAGAGTCTTGAATTTCCCAGGAAAACTGATCTGTTCTCCCAAGGTTTCTCTTATGTTCAACAACAACCTAGTTAATTCCCCTTTTTATTTTTGTATTAGGCCTGTATTTTTAGTAATCATCTTTTCTTTGGGTTATACATACTAAGCCATAGTAACATGTAGGATTTTCGAATAACGTGTCTTCTTTGCCATAAGACGCTGTGTAGAAGATTGTTGGCCTTCACACAAGAAAGTATTCAAGGTGGGTACTCCAAACCACAGCCTCTTTCCACAGGCAATTTGGTAGCAAGAACCTGGGCTGGTTGCCTTTACTTGTCAAGAAAAGGGCACCATTCTTGACATCTGAGACGTCCTACCGACACATCTTCTCATCCACAGTGAGCCAAAGTCTTCCCTGCCCTTGTACCCCACCAGCATTTTCCTGACTCTAAGAGGGAATTATAACAAGCACACTGGTGCTCCCTAGACAGGCACTCAGATTTGTCAGAACTTACATTTGCACCCAGTGCCAGCAACCAAATGAAACATCTGTTCCAACTTACACTTCGGTGTTCTTTATTTCACTTCTTCTGCACAGTCACACATCTCACTGGCACGCAGAAGTTTAGCTTCACTTGAGAGTATCAAAAGCTATCTATCTCAAAACCACTGATATTAATGCATGAAAAAGCTACGTGAGGTAAGAACACTGCAAAGAAATATGCACAATCCTGCCTTCCAGAATTCACACCCGCAGGTCTTGTGATTGACACCGTTTTACCAGCCCTGTGAGACCATCTTCTTTTAGGAACTGGAGGGTTCTGATCTACACGACTTGAGTGGGTCTTGAGTGAGATGACACTAATGGTGAGTCAAACAGAGCTATTATCTGTTTCTGTGTCTATTTAGATAAGAAGAAAAATGTCAAATTACTGCTGAAATGGGAAGTGTGTCAAAACTAAACCAAGCCTTCCTCTTTACACAGTAAAAGGCACACTAACTTCTGCAGTCTTACCAGAAAGGCATGAGAGAAGTAAGCATTTTTCCTTGAAATAAGAATGATGTGCAATAAATATTTCAATTTATTTCGAACTTGAAATGCTTTCATATACACTGCTCGCTCATTATTTTTCCAGCCAAGGAAGACTTTTATCCTAAAGAAAAGGTTAAAACTGTCAAAGCATTGGTTACCTGGTCTAAAATTCAAGAGATCCAGGAGATTCCTCCCCCTCAGCCTCTCCCGACTGAAATTCTTTCCCAGGAACAAGTCACTGTTATACTTTTCTAACACTGTGACAAAGCAGAAGCCTCTACTCAACATTTTCTATATAGATGTAGCCTTCAGCGAGCTAGACTGATTCATGGGAGACGAAATGTTTTCAGAAGTCCTGGCAGGCTTCCAGGTGCTGCATGTGCATCCTGTTTCTCATTGAATAAGCCCTGCCAGTTAATCAGTGCATCAGCAAGGTCAGTTCTGGCAAGCCAATTACTTCATACATTCCAAGTTTCCAAATTGCTAACTTACCAGATAGCAATCTGAGATCTTAACATTTTTCATTTATTTGCGAAAATGTGATATTTTTATTTTACCTCTAAGTGGTGTATGAAATCATAAAATATTTGTACCATTTACATAAAAAGTTAACCAACAGAGGCATTTTAATTTACTTTGACAAAAGAGAAGGGCTATTCTTTAAGTGACTTGCTTCATTTCAGTTCTACATACAAAAATAAATCCTTCCTCATGGGACATTTTATCATACCAACGCTTAGAACTGTTTAAGTGATTAGAAATGTAGAAAGTGTGGAGACTTTTCTGAATACAAACATATACAACACAAACCACATTCGTGAACTGGTAAAAACCTACATGTGCACAAACACAGACTTCAGTATTTAAATGCTCTTAATTCCTTTGAAGCTGTATTAACATCTTTTCATCCATTCAATGTTATTTTACCATGAGAAGAAGCAACAATAGTGCATTAAAATGACTATGAAGATAGGAAGCAAAGTGCAGTATCAGAAACACATTCCATCCTCAGGGAGCAAGCACAAATGGCTGCTTCTTAAAAATGAGCACTACAGGTCTGATGAACACACTACTTAAGTGGATACCAGCTCTATTATCACTGGTGCAGGGAAATCTGCAACACAAACTGAAGTGAGGCTGAGAGAGGTGGGTAGTCTTTATAGACACTGAAACAGCATGTATTCCTTGTTCCCACAGAGCAAACAGTGAGCTTCTAAAAGCTCAATTATCACCAAACACTTTAGGATAATGTGTGTTAGAGAGTCATTTCCTTCCAATGAATTGTTAATTTGCTCTTAAGAGGACAGCTGTTATTTCATTTTTGCCATTTCTAACCAATGCTAGCAATCTAAGTCTTCTAAAAGAAATGGATTTGCTCTTACTTGCAATTGCCAACTTCTCTCCCGTAATTGTCTCAAAAGCTGCACAACTATCTGACCAGTTAGGTAGCTGGGAGGAAATAAAGACATGCTACCAAGAGAGTACCAAAATGGTTGTGTTGGCTCAGACAGCCATGCATAAACACACCACATTCAACATATCTTCATCATATGCTTTTTCTAACTTGCTTTCTAACTGACAGTAGGAGAACTTGGACTTCAGTTTACTAAAGTTACACTTATTCCAAGATTTGTGAGAGGAGGATACAAATGAAAGAGTTATTAAATTGGAGAAGTGCCAGCAAAATGTAATTAAAAGTATTGTATACACTGCATTATCAAATTGAGCAGAACTTTAGTTTCAGTTACTTTTTGAAATTTATGTCTACTTTATGGCAATAGTGTGTTTTTTATTGGAATTAAGTACCTGGGACAGAATTAACTTTGCCATGTTTCTAGTTTTGCCTGTTCTAGCCCTTCTGGTAACCTTAAGCTAGCATGGTAAGAACCTTGCATGGGCTTATATTTTAAGACTTTTAAGAAATTAAAAATTACAAAGAATTTTCAAGAACCCACATGTACAGCAGATATTCATCTCAGTGCATTTCCTAATAACTAATTTACAGGTAACGGAGCCAGCCTGGGCAGCAGTATGGTAATATTGAAAGCTATTGCCAATCACATGCTTATCATGCACTGAATAAGATGATATAATCTTTGACATACATACAAGATTTAATAACTAATCACTTTGTGTGGCCCAGCCAATAAACATTACATTTGAACATTAATGTCTTCTACCATTATTAGATTTTAACCTATCAAGAGTGATCCATTGGCTCAGTTGCATTAGTGATTCCTGCATCTTGACTATCCATCTCCTCAAGCTCCTCAACAGAATTTCCCTTTTGTGCTTTAGACCTTGCAGGGAATGTTGCTCCCACAGAATTCACCACGTTACCATCAGTTGATTCAGTATTCAAGTGTTCAGTACCACCTGGTGCAGAGAATGACTCGGGTAAGGCAGCCTGAAAGCTCCCAGTTTTAGCAGTTGAACTCACTGCCTCTACTTTTCTTTGAGATACATCAACTGATGCTGACTGCTCTGTATTCTGATCCCGCAAATGTCTATCCATTGAAGCCTGAATAGAAGAGACCATTTCCTGCAACTTTTTTCTCTGTGCCTCAATCAAAGTGGGGTCAAGCTGCCTGCTGTCTCTCATTGTCACAACTCCTGGAGCAATTCGAATAAGCTCACTGTTACCAGAAGCAGCTGTGAATACAGAAGGCTCAATTTTAGCAGAAGGACTGAAGTCCGTTTCTGTGCTATGCTTTCTTACAAGTGGTGTTTCCCTGGCTCTTTGATCATGTTGTTGACTACTAGATGCAGTTCCTAGGGAATGACCCTTTCCTTGAAATGCAGTTATGTTATGTAGTTGTTCAGATTTCTTTTTCACTACTCCACCACTACCCAGCTTCAGCATTCCATGTGAAGGACTTGCTTCCCTGCTTCTTGAAGTAGCTTCTGCTCGCACTTGACTTAAGGCCTCTTTAACCAGCTCTTCAACATCAGGACCGATTGGGAAGTGCCCAGCAGCATCCACACACAGCTCTAATCTGTCTTCTGCTGCATTGTACACAAAGTTTTTACCAGGCAGATGTGGAAAAGTGCAGTGCTTGCCATCAGCCAAACCTATAAAGATAGGAAAAGTTATTCAAAGTGCTAACATATTTTAAGGTGTTTTAACATACTCTGAACACACAGTAATTAATGTATTTAAATTTACTGAATTGAGCATGTAAAATCAAACACTGAAAGTTACTACTGTGGGAGAAAAAACTTAGGCTTTTATGCCATATGATAACAACCACAGTATGCTGCAAAGATGCTGCTGCCTTCTATGATGACTCTGATGAAGAGACAATACTGTACTATTACAAGATAAAATAACCACACCGCTACGATTTGCAGTTCTATGCTTACAGTAATGTAAAACAAGTCAAACCCCACCACTACCACCACCCCACACCCCCAAAACCACAAAAAAACAAACCATCAAAAATCAAATCAGAAAACTGACAAGGAGAGCATTTCACTATCTGGAGAAATACTATTTAGGACTACTGCCATACTAGTTAGAACTGTAGTAGGATTTCTGGTTGCCTAACTGCTGCTAAGCCTGAGGAATTTCACATTTGCTATTTTGTCCTCTTCTCTGAGAGGAAGTGTTGCTAGATTAGCAGAAGTGTTTCAAGCCTACTGTATTTAGTAGTCCTGGAGATTATAACTATTAACCTTTAAAAAATAAACATAGGCATAATATTTTTGATCTGCTGTTTGTTTAATTGTGCCACTTACAATGTGACCAATCTGTTAAAACTGAGAGTTCACTAGATAATTTCAAGTTCTGACATTTCTGTGTGCCAAAAAAGGACAACATTCATTTTCTACAGTTTATCAACATAAACCACAAAATAACTCTTTCAACACTGTCCCATGCAGGCTGCGGTAAAAGCAGTAAGGTATCACTTCAGTGATGGTGGCTTTCTGTGACTTAAAAGCTATCTGCAGATGAAAACTTGGCTGCAACCATTCTCTTCACTTTAGTTCCATCAGCTATGCATGGAGAGCTACAATGAAAACAACACAGTTTAAAAGGTGCCAGGAACAGATAAATTGCTGGGCTTTTTCCTCTCATTCTCAAAATTCTTGAAGAAAACCACCAGAAATTATTCAGAAGGGAAAAAACACAACAAGCAAATTCTACTTCTGTGTTACCAAATACAGTGCTTTCAAAATGAGTATTCTGGGCAACAATGGAAAAGGTCATTCAATAATTTGATAAGTTATTAAACTGTTTTCATACTAATGAACCTACTGATCAGTCTCACTCATCCTCCACAGCTTGATTCACACGTGCACAATTGCAGAGGACCTACAAATAAGATTGTATTCTGAGAGCTTCAGACATGTAGCTCCTTTCTCTGCATATCCATGGGAACCAATAACCAAACAGCCAAAATGCAGAACAAAATTTAACCTCAAACACCTACCTGTCTGACTTAGCCTGAAGAATGTATTTTAAGTACATAATTTAGCAGCTCGATCTTCATTTGCAAAAGAAGGAACTGTAACAATTCCTATGATTGACCAAAACTGCCTCTGAAACTGCAATACCAAAATCTTAAAGCAAGATCTTCAAGAAGATCTGTTAAATCAAGTTTCAATAGATTAACAGTACCTACACTTCATCGACAGCTTTGTTTCAAAGATCCAGTATGAAAGGTGCGTTATTACACTACCTAAAAGATTACAAATAGGTAAGTAGCTTCTTATAGTGGAAAGATGAGTCAGACTGTTGCACACTGGAATTGTAAAAGTGTGATAATGCTGAAATACAAATTATACCTACCAAGACAGTCTGCATTTGAAATTATTGCATTTCTTTGTATGCAGGCATTTTACATTATTATCTCCTACAGCCTTATTTCTTACACAGTTAGCTGGGAAAAATGGCTTTTAAGTCAGACATTTTCAGTGAGTTGGGTTAAAATTCCTTGGATTCATTTCAGGCTTTCAAATCTGGCTACCTATTAACTGGTCAAAAACACCCTTTCCATCAGACACTGTTTAAGTGGATTCACTTTCCACAAACAATACACCACTCGTTACTGTACAGGCATAGGAAGAAAACTAAAAGGAAACAGATCCAGTATAAGAAACTTGCATCCTAACTCTATTATCCAGGCTAACAATTCAGTGAGAGGTAGTGGGCATTGAGTATATCATGCATTTTAATTTATTTTCAGAAATAAGTAAGATAAGGTTGATAAAACTGCCTAAGAAAAAATCACACAGCAAAAAAGCAGCGAAGGAACCATTATAATAGGTGAAACCACAACAGCTAAACTGTGAATGCAAAGATTTCATCAAGAAAATAAACTTTGAGAGAAAATAACTCCTTAGTACTTTCTTCTCTAAAGAAATATCTGCTATTCTTCATAGTCAGTATCTGTAAAGGCACCTAAAAATCAAATATACTCTACTTGCTTGGTTATTCTGCACAGAGCCCAAGATTCAGCAATTCATGAAGGCGATGGATGGTTTTGCTTTTGAACAATAATCTTAGGAATATGAAAAAATAATTTAACCAACCATTTAAATGTAAAACATATAGTACCCCATAAAAAATATCTACTAAGAAGCAGACAAGAAAGGTAAACTCCTTATCCAGTAAACATCTTAAAGTAACAGGAATAGGTCCTATGATTTTGTGGTTGTTTGATCTTTACAAGAGAAAAAAATTAGGAAAACAAAGAATCAGTTGACTTTTTTTGGTCATATTGTCATAAAAAAAAAAGAATTTTTTGCACAATTCAGGAAGTGAAAATAAGAGGTTTAAGTTCAATGAAATAGGTTTAGGCAGATTCCCTAGTCTTAGTCTGTCTGAGGGAGCATTAGTAGTTCTCAAATATTATAAGAATGAAAATTTACCATAGTAATAGAATAAAAAAAAAATCTGCTTGCTTACAAGTGACACAATACCAATTTACAATTTTCAGGATTTGGAAATGGAGGAAGAAAGGAATAAAAACAAAACCAAAACAATACCTGTTGTTTTCTTCATTATACTGTAGAACACTCCACCCTGCTGAAACAACTGAGGAAGCCCCTTTGCATAAGACCAAACATCTTCTCCTGTAAAAATCAAACATGAACATTAAAATTAAACAGTTGTGTTTTCATATTATAGACAATGGCTGAAAATATAACACCTTAAATCAAAAGTTGAGTCCTCACTATTTTCTATGCAATTAAAATTTTGAATTTTTATTGCAAATGCACAGAACAGGAGCCTGGGACATTGGGACTTTCAGAAAAACATAACTACCGTCTGCCATCAAATATCCAACATGTTCTAGTACAAAGGTTCCCAAATATGATTTGGTCCAAGGTGCTGCTCCTGGTTCTTTGCCAGGCCCTAAAGATGAATCTCCATTCCCTTCCTACCTCTGCTTTCAACATTAAACTAGGAAATTACTAAATGCTTCCAACGTTGAAGCAGATATCCTTGCTCATTAAAACTTGAATTCTACGTTCCTACACCTTCTCAAAAATCAGAGCTCAATTTCACAGCTGCCACACAGCAGACAATACTGCAGCTGAGACACAAACGTCCACCCAGGCAGCTGCAGGGAAGCAATGTCTGTACCTTGCTTTTCTTGAGAGTTAGAAGCAAAATACCAACCACGAGGCCCAGGCAGTCCTGTATAACCAATGTTTCTCAGCAATGCCAAAAATGGCATTGAAATGTGACAACTTTAAATGCCATGGAGAGAAAAAAAAAACCCAACCTAGACTACATAAGGAAAGCAATATAAAGAACAGAAAAATTGGGTTACAGTGATAGAATATCAGTGACCTAAGAGCACCTGCTCAATCAGTGCAGATGCGCATTTTGCCTATACCCTTTTCCTTATTTAGCTAACCACTTACCTGCTTCAGAGAAGTGGCACGTGCTGTAGCTGTCTAAGCAGTACAAACAGAAAGTTTTGATAAATTCTGTTCTCCTGATCCAGCAACAACTACAGTGCATACACATTTTCAGAAAAAAAAATGGTTTTCCCACTTTACATCAAATATTCAGGGCACATATCAAGATATTTTAGATAGAAATTGCCCCCTTCTGTAGGGATTGAAATCTCAATAACCACATCTCTCAAATTTCTATTAAAATTGGAAAATGTAAATCTTCAGCTATAGTTAACAGGCTGTACTGCTTGGATAGAGATAGCCAGAATGTGTGAGGCTGTAAAATATAACCTACCAATATGTCTTTGCTTGCTGGTATAAGGAAAATAAAATAGAAGAGCACAGGAGGCACAGGACTCTGTACACTCCCCTGCTCATCTCTTCCCCCGCAACTCTCGCCACCTCTCCACTTCAGGCATTACTCAAGCCCCCATTCTCTTTACAAAGGTACAGTGCACATTCACCACATTCTGTCTTTGGGTGTTTTAAAGACAGGAGACCTACATAATCTGAATTATTTTGAAAGCATTCCTTCAAATCATGTATATTCAGGCTCATTGCACTCATTTGCACATCAAGCTCACAAATCTGGCCTTCACTTCGAAGTTCAACATCCAAGTAATAAACCAACTGCTCTCCTTTCTTATTTTCCATGTTCTACTGAAGGAAGTCTTCTGTCACTGTGTCCTTACTCTCAGTGACAATTTGAAATGCACTTCCCTATACAGAGCGTCTCCAGAGCATTGCTGCTGTGCCTCTTCCAAGTCTTCCTGATGGTTTAAACACTGCCCACATGAATCAAAATAACCACTGCACTGAGAAGGAGCAGAATACAGCTGTCAGTCCACTGAAGCCTGAAGAGGCCACAGCCAGCAGGACTCCACACTAAGGACTCCTTTACTGCTGCATCGAGCAATCCATTACTATCTGGGACTCCCTTTCATTCCACAAGACAACCACTGGACTTCAATAAGAAGCACAGTTTTAGAATTACTGACATTTTCCAAGGAAAGATTTCCTATTTGCTGTGGGCATGAATTTTCAAGCCCTGCACAAGGAAAGCATCACTGTTTAGGTAGCCTTTTATGCAATACTAACAAATACTACATGCAGGAAAGCATGGAAAGCCAGGCTCACAATACAAAAGCATCAGCCACCGAAAGAAATACAAACTAATGACAGTGTTTTGATAGACATCACCCACTGGAAGACCAAAAAAGCCCACAGTTACAACTGGACTTTCCCAGATCAGAGGAACTAGTGTGTGTGACTCAACTAGACTACATTTGAGGTTTGCACATTTTTGTTGCTAGTTGAGTTTTACTGTTTGTTTTGGATTTGTTCGCCATGGTAGCAAGATGTTTATAGGTCACAAGTTAATTTGGAAGATCATTTAGTTAGATTAAAAACTCCCTCAAGACACTACATTTATCAAAGAGATTATACTGCTCCGACTCCAGTAGACACTTCCTTAGACCAGACCCCAACCCCAGAACACTCAGGTATGGGAGCAAATCCAGACTATCCTACCACAAACAGGCCTTGTTCACTGGGGTAAGTTAGCCTGCAGCTGCTGCAAGCCCAGGACTGTCACTTCAGACAGCAGAGAGAACACACGAAGTACAACACAAATAAAAAACTCGATTGATAAACACACATTATGGGGAAGTACAGCTGGTTTCAAAGCAAGCTGTTTAATTCCAAGAAAATCCTGGTAATCGAAAATCGAATAATACATTAAGGAGCTACCTGGCTATTTTGATTCCTTGTGCATGGATATATTCATCAATGAAAAACAAACCAATCAAAATAAATTTATATCTGGCTTGCACAAATTCAGAGTGCCTCTCCATGAGTGTAATTAAATCTGATTTAAAATATAATGTTTTGAATATGTTAATGCAAAATTCCAATTCCTTTAGTAATTTCCCTATAGAATTCTGTATTTTGAGCTAAACAAAAAAGAGAAAGCTTTACAAAAAATCATGCATAATATGCTAATTGGTCCAGAAATCACAGTATTTGATTTCCCAAGGCTTTTTTAAAAATTATATACAAAAAAATTAAAGAACATGATCTAAAATTCTAATGTAGCTGACACCAGAAAATAAAAATTCTAGTAGGTGAAATAAGAAAAATATTTCAGCCTATAGGAGACTCTGTATGAAAGAAAATGTTTTAAGCACACAGAATGAATAATTATGGATGTTCGAAGACACACTTCCACTACGGCTATGGGGGAAAGGTGTGTCTGGCCCAATAAGCTATCTCAACAGCATCTCCCCTCTACACATTCTAATCTCGCTGCATTACAGGAATGTTTTTAGTAGAACAAAGTTACAGAGCTGGCTGTCAGACCTTTGGAGCAGTTTTTAGCAGTACAGAAATGTTGTTGAGAAAAACGAAGGCTTCTTGTCCCAAAAAGGCTGAATATGACACCTTGAGGAATTGCCACCCTTAAGAAAGTGCAAGGACTTAAGAAGTTTGTTAATCTGTTGAAAAATCACAATTGTGACCAGTCTAGTAAGCAGATTTCTCCCCGAAGTATTTCTGAAGGAAAATGAAGACCAGTTGAGAAAACTGATGATATAATAATAGCATCTTGTTCAGTAGTTGCATAAGGGTTTTTAAGTGGTTGGTTTATCAGTTGCTGCTGCTTTTACTTCTATTAGTAATGCACAATGGATGCAGCCAGAGAAGGGTGAGGTAAATTCTATTCTAACCGGTGCTCCTAAAGCAGAATCTAACAGTAGTGATGGCAAAGACAAAAAGTCATGCTTGCATTCTTGCATTCTTGCAAGATCAGCTCACAGTTTATGGATAAGCACCTGTAAAATAACGACACACCTTAATGCTGAAGTAACCAAGATATTTTGAAAGCATGCCGAAGTTTTTTGAAGTCAGTAACTATACTTTCAGCACCATTTCCTGCAGACAGGAAAGCACTCTTTTAAGCTTCATCTCAAAATCAAGACAAACTTTCAACCACAACTTTTTAGTGCACTTTGGAACTGGGGTGTAAATGTCGGTGTGACGAGGTGAGTAGTGATTCAGCACGCTATCTTGTAAAAGACACAGGAGTGAACAACCACATTGGGAAAAGAATCGAAGTTCTGCTTGCTGAACTTCTGACATACCACTCTGTGATTACGTAATTGTTTCGTTTCTGAAACATCACATGCTTTAGCCACACCAAATCCCTCCAGCAAAAGAGAAGGCTCCCACAAAAAAAAACCCTGTAAACATGACTATTCAACTGGCTCGTAGAGCTGAATGTATGATAATTACAGTTCTAGTTCCTGCCAGAAAGCAGTAAGAACTGTGAAATCTGATGAACAAAATACACAAACAGAGGTCCAAGTCTCCTGAGTTCAAAAAGGAAAATAAAGAACACAGGCACCTGAGAAAAGTCCTTTTGTCTTGAATTATTCCCAGTCAGATTTACATGACTGGTAATTTATAAGTATAGCTTTGCAATCTTATGTCCAACCGTTGAAATTCAGATCCATGTTTAGATTCTTTCAGTTTCTCCTGTTTATATTCTGAAATAATACTTTTCTCAGCTCTTTAAAAAGATCAGATCACCATTTAAAACGAACAGATTTGGACATTTTTCTTTTGCTTAAGCCAAGAAAACTCCCTGTAGGGCCAATAGTCAGGATTTCCTCCTACTACAAAGGTAAAAATTTATTCCTCAAACTTCCAATGAGCAGACACTCAGCATCGCATTCTCACCCCTGCTCTGAATTTATTTTCTGAAACCTGAGGGAGATGTAAGAAAAAAAAAGTCTGTAGCTTTTACACATACACTTCAAATGTGTGCCTAATGAGAGGCAGGAAAAAGAGAAACAGGAAAGCAGTGCAATCACCTCCAACAAAAAAAATTGCTAGACAGCAATTTTTAAAAGAGGACTTCATCGCAAAGGAAGAACAAGTATCTCATACACCTCATATATACATTTCTAAAAGTCACTGACAGCATATTAAATGTTCTTCTAATAAACGAATCAGGGAATTAACCTAAGTGACCATGGTTTAAGAAAAAGGGAAACGTGTATGTAACAAGAGTTTGCAATATGCTATCTTCTACTTAAAAACACAGTTTCGAAGAATATCACCAAGTCAGCCTTACCCATGAGCGTTGCCAGAAGACAGAGCGAATACATCTCCTTGTCGACTTGCTCCTGTAGATCCTTCGACGAGATCTTACTGGTCACGGCAACATCTTCGTGCTTCACAGCATGGGCTGAGTGCGCTGAGGCAGCCTGCCTGCCTTCCTCCTTGCCCTTCAGGATTTCTATGGCAATCCTGTCACCGTGCTGCAAAGGAACAGGCTCGTTTTCCATGCCTTCTTTGGGAGGCAGAAGCTCCTTCGGAGGAAAGCCATAGCGAATACATTGCAAATACGGGGGAATATTAAATTCTCTTGCTATGCCTTCCTGAAGTTCCAAGAAGGTGGTAGTGCACTTCAAGGTAAGCATTGACTGCCTCCCATCATTGGTGGTTATTCGAATTTTCTTTTCTTTCGCAGATGTTGGAGAATAGGGGGTTTTGGTTGGTGTAGCAGGGGCAGACGAGGGCCCCTCACGAACTGCCCCGGGAGAAGCAGTCCTGGGTTGCCCTTTATGCTCTTGCTTCAATTTTTCACTTTTCCGTTTCTGCATTACGGAAGCCTGGTCCGTAATGTTCTGCTGAATAGTTCTTTCGGCTTTGCTCATATTCAGCTCCTCCTTGTGCAAAGTTTTAGTCTTCTGTCCAGTCAAAATGATCTTGGTTGGAAGTTGCGACTCTGGCTCTTGTCCTTGCTGTACATCATCAGCTCTTTGGGCGTGAGCACCATCGATATTTACAGGGGTATAATCATCAGGGTTCTTTTTGGCAGTTTGGTGCAGAATTGTGTTGACAACTTTCTGCACAAGAATCTCACTACCAAATTCACCGGGAAAGTGCTTGGTAACAAGTTTCATGGCGACATCATACACGTTGCTGTTCAAAGAGGTGTCACTTTCATACTGGAACCAGTAGACAGTCTCTCTCACCACTCTTCCACCCCACTCCAGAGTTATAGGAAAGGCTTCAGGCAGATTGTCATATTCTTTACCTTCCCAGTAATGCTTGAATCCACAGCCACATTTGCCACCTGAAGACCTAGTATTAGTTCTGTCTCCATCAATGTACAAAACAGACCCATCTTCTCTGACACGACGCATTAAGTTACCGTGGCACCAGTTACAAACAGTCAGATTACTCAGGCCATAGTCTGGTACCAGCACATCCTTCACGGGGTTGTAAGAACACACCAAACTGTTCAGGGGAAAACTGTAATTTTTGTCAGGCCTTAGCTGGCCATGAGTGCTTTTTGCCAGGTTATACAGCTTCCCCCCAGGAGCCAGCCACTCTGGGGGAACGTGATGCTCTGAAAGAGCCCCACAGATGAGGCACCTGTGAAGGCGGTTGTCCATCACTGCTTTTTTGGCAGCTGCAGTGACCTCTTCAGGCTGGACCCCTATAACACCAGTCCTTCTGTAGAAATATTGATGGACATCAGCTACAAGACTGGGGTGGATACCGTGTTTACGCATGAAAACCTCCTCCATTGCAGCAACAAGCCTCATCAAGTACTTATCCTGCAAACTTCTGTCTCCTCCAATAATACAACCACCATCCTCCTCTAACATGATGTACTTTTTGATGAGGTCTTGAGGAACTCCCCAGGCTTTAGGAAGTAGCTTCCTAGGCAGCTTAGGTAAAGCAGCACCTTTTATTCCAACCAGAGGAATATAATGGTTACGTCCTGAGCTACTCCACGCAATACAGATTGGCTTGTTCAACATGCCATCTTTCCCCATGCATTTTTCCAGAGGTATCAGACCAGGGAGGAATGTTGCTGAATAATCTCCAGAGCTTCGCATTCCACTCAAGGAGTCTAACAGGATGATAGGCCGGTGAAGCACGTTGGCCAGACCAAAGATGTGAATATTCCTAAGGCCCATTGGCACACCTTCTGGAGGAACAAACAAAGGGTCACATTCATTGATAATATCCTCCCACTCTGCAGCATCAATAAAGTCATGGAAAAGTGCCTTGTAGTGGCTTAGATTCTCCTCAAAATGCTTCTTTAGATTCTCTCGGAGAGCATGCCAGAACAGTTCCCTGCCAACAAGCGCTCGTGAGACTGCATGGACAAGGCAGTGGCCGTCTCCATCTACGTGGACAGGAATGAGGCACTCTTGACTGTTGTTGGCCTTCTTGATGTCCTCCAGGGTGTCGTGGAGGTAGATGAGGCTGCCGGAGCGGTCCTTCCCGTAACCCATGGTTTCGACGTGCTCTGGCTCGATGAGGAAGGCGCGGTCGCCCAGGAGGGAGCAGTCAAAGATGTCTCCCTGGTTCATCTCCGTGAGAAGCTTGGCTTTGCCAGTCTGCTTGTCCATCCCATAGCGGGCCAGGATGGGGGCCAGGAGCTTGCAGTGGTAGTTGGAGAGGCCATTGACTTTGACGAGCTCAGTGTTCCTGCGGGGCGGGCCGGCGCCGCTGACGCCCAGCAGCGCGTTCCGCAGCAGGTTGTGTAGCACCAAGTCGGGGTCCGTCACCTCCTCCACCGCCAGCAGCTGCCGCTGCTCGTGGCGCCGCCCGCAGTCCGTGCACTCGATGCTGCCGCTGCCCTGCGGCCCGTGCGCCGGGAAGAACAGCCGCGCCTGGCATTTGGGATCGGGGCAGGTGCCCGAGAAGATGCGCCGGTCTCGCTTCTTGGAGGCGGACGGAGGCGGCGGCTGCGGCTGCTGCTGAGGGGACGGCGGCTGCTGGGGCTGGGACATCGCTCCGCTCTGCCCGGGCTTCACCCGCACCCGCTCCGCCGCCCTCACAGGCGCATTCCCTGCGCGCCGGGCAACGACCGCCNGACGCGCGGGGCTCTCGGCGGCGCGCGGGGCTCTCGGCGGCGCTTGTTGCGCTTCCTGCGGGTGCGCTGGGGGTGGGAGTAGGGTCTCAGGTGACACCCCAAATGTACATTCTTTCTCTGTCTCGCTCGGGTGTTGGTCTGAGGTGACACCCCACGTGTAAAATCCCTCCCTGCGCCCCTCGGGTGCTGGTTTGAGGCGACACTCTACATATATCCCTGCTCTGCCCCCCTCAGGGGCTGGTCCGAAGTGACCACCCCGCGTGTACGTCCCTCCTCTGCCCCCTCGCCCCCGCCCGCTCACGCCCCGTAGTTGCCCCGGGCGAGGCTCCCTGCGGTGTCACCTGTCCCCCTGGGCAGGCTCCGGGGGCGGGAGGCTGCTCAGCTCCGACGGGCTGCTGCCGGCAAGGGGCTGACAGGGAGGGACAGCGAGGGGCCGGCCACAGCCTTCCCCTCAGCAGTGCCGCTGAAGGGCAATCTGAGGGCTCCCGAGGGCGCGCTGGGCACAGAGGTTTCCAAAAGCACGGCAAGCAGCGTATCCTGCCAGGCAGAGTGCCCCGCCTGGCAACACTGCCTGCAGGCATGGGCACACGGGCTCCGACCCCAGCCTCCGCCCAGACAGCCAGCACAGCCAGGCCCGGGCTGCGCCTGCCCTTTGAGCTCCTCAGAGGGTGGCTGGAGCTCAGCACTCCCTCAGAGGGCGGCTGGAGCTCAGCACTCCCTCGCCGGGTGTGTGTTTCGATCCCGAGAAGCCGCGCCAGGCTGCCTGTCCGGGGGGTGAGCTATCTGAGCGGAGGTGTTCCCCGGCTGCCGGCTGCTGATAGCGACAAAACAAGGCTCGAAAGGAGACGCGAGAGCAAGCTGTTAACGCGAGCGATCCCTCCAGCTGGTGCTACGTAAGGAGATAGTGAGTGAACGGAGCTGGCGCTTACGTTATCTCCAGCGGCCGTCTGAAATGATACTTCTGCCAAAATGAAACGGAATAATGTTCGCAACTTCCACCCTAATCACAGTGGGCTGGCAGCATATTCATGGGGAGAACTCAAGGAGGGATGCTGTCAGCAAACGGAGGAGTTAAGCTCTCTGAAAGCTATTCCAGATAGAGATTTATCCTTAAATTAAGGAAAACAAAAAGCTGAATGTCGGAGGACAAGGTGGAACCCCACAGGATATTTTCAAGTACCAGTGACCTACCTCTATGAACACAAAAGAAAAAAACCCAAACCAAACCAAACCAAACAAACAAACAAACAACCCACTTCCCTACCCCTCCATCACCCTTGTTCTACCAAACAAACCCCTGGAATTTACATCCCAAGGCCTCACCTATTCTATAGTCACTCAAGTGATCTAAAATTAGAATAAAAATCATAGAGATTGTATCAGAGAGATAGTATTGTGCTTGTACTTTCCATTACAAAGGGCATGTTTCATTTTCATTAATCCATGAAAAGTAATTTATGCATCTGACATTTAAATTATAAAGATTCAGATGATTAATACACACAGAAAAAAAAATCTGTTTCTGTGCTTTATCACAGACTTAAGGGAAAAAATGGCTCTGGGCCTGGCCCTGTGACAGACTGAGCACTGCCACCTTCCAGTGACAGCAGCTGAGCTGTGCATACTCATTCCCTTTCAGTTTCAGTAATTTGTCAAGCACAGAAAATATGTGTGTGTGTGTGTGTGTGTGTGTGTGTGTGTGTGTGTGTAAATGTAGGCATTCCACAGTGTAATTTTTTTATCTGATCTTTTAAAATATGTGACAGAAGAAGATGAAAATTATGAGACAGATTTTCATTCTTGCCTGCTACTAATACTTTTTAATGTGTATGACAGTAAGGTAGCAGCATCACCACCTCCACAATCCTGCCAATGTGCCTTGTACTTGGGGATAAATCAGCAGTCTGTGCCCATTCATTCCTTAGTCTCCCCTTCAAAAGTAGTGGGAACGCAGTAAAAATGCAAATAGGGAAGCCTCTGTCCTCTGTGAAACTGTGTGGCAGCTACTGAGAATGGGGACCATTCAGGGCATGGGCTGGTGACAATCCTGTGCTAACCCGGCCTGCATTTTGAAGAAATGTCAAAGAATTTTTCCGTAACATCACTGGCCTCTGGAGCAATCCAATTTTTCACATATGCGAAAGAAACACTTCAGTTACCATTTAATAGTACTTTGTAGTCAATAATAGGGAGCACCCTGGTGAAATAATTCCATACTGTTAAAGCCAATGGGACTTAGGATGTTTTGTTTACTTCTTCAACCAGATGTTTTTGTGAAAGCACTCTGACTGTAAAGTCAAAAACATTTCTCCTTTCTATTCCTTACATTAATTTCACTGATAAATTATATTCAGTAGAGGAATCTATCTTTTATGGTGGCTTGACCCTAATTAACATGGATCTTTTTGATGAATGACATTTATAAGTTTTCCAGCTATATGCAGACTTATGATCATGATTGATTGCCCAAGCAATTTCTGCAACAATAAATTTTCATTACAGAATCTTTGATAAAAATCACAATTCTCTGGCAAACTAATAATTTATGCAAATTAAATGCATCTTTATTTACAAGCTTTAAACACTGTATCTGGCGAACAGGATAAGGAAGTTCTGTGTTGTATCACTGAATACAGATTACACAAGTAGCTAAATCTTTAAGCAGTCTTGAAGGAAAATTCAGGAAATACAGTGTCTGCCTTGTTCGTAAATACCCTGCAGTGTGTAGCAGTGAGTCCTACCAGAGATCACAGCAAGTGTCATGCTATTTTCACCTGCAAACAACATCACAGTCAAGAAAGTCAGATTGAAGATCACACTGATTACAAAGTTAAATCTATTTGTAATGGGACAGAAGAGTGTATAATCGTCAGCAACAGGACATACCTGAACTCATGCCACTTTGTTGATGAGAACCAAGCACGGCAGTCAAAATACCAGGCATTCATTTCAGGCCCAGGATGGAAGATGTAAAAATTTCAGTTTGATCTTCACCCCATGCTATTCCATTGCTTCTTTGTTATTTACCCTCAGGAAATGGGTCATTCCCAGGTCAAAGCAATTATTTTTCAGAGGCACTTGTTTCTTTGGAAGAGCAATGACAGAAGTTTCATCTAAACAGAAGCAAAAAGCTTGTGCAGCATGCCAAAGAACAGACCGAGATACACTAGATGGTCTATGTCATCAAGAAGTGAATGTTATTATCAGCCTTCAGCTACACCTCAGCATGCTCTTCAGAAAGGATAGATAAAATCTGGTGTTTTCTTCATTGAAACCCTTGCAGAGATGATTCTGCCTGGCCTGCAAGACTAGCAGTTTAGCCTGACCTGGCACTGAAAGCTGTCTACATGTACACTCAAGAAAAGAGGAGAAAGCAAACAAAAGTGTGAGCTATAGGGAAGATGGCAATATCATCACAGCCCGCAATGAATGCAACATTTTTTATTTAGATGTGACAACCTAGCATCTAAAAAGCATGTGTAGACCCACAACTGCTTAGTACTTATGATATCTTGAGTACTATTAGTAGTACCAGCTACAAGGAGAGAACAACAGCGTGTGCTACACTGCACAGAGCAGCTCTGAGTGTTGTGTGGGCTCTTTACTTCTTGTTCCTGCTAAGCCAATTGGCACTCCCTTCCTGACCGCTGCAGAACTACAAATCTTGCTTTGCCCATCACTTAAGCAGGTGCTGTTAAAAGCCCAAGCGCTCACCACCATACCACTTCCAGTATTCCGGAGGGGTGTTGGTCACAGGCCTCCTCATCTCCCGGTCCTCAGAGGGAGCGTGCAGCCCAGCAGTGGTCTGGAAGGACAGGAATGACCACTGAGCAATTTCGGCTTTCATGAACCTTTGGGTTAATTAATAGTTAGTCAGTGGCAGTTAGAAAACAGCACCTGACTTATCCTGGGGACCTGGACTGGTAACTCTTGTCCTGGATACATCCAACTGAATAACCTCCATATCCTTCTTCTACTGCCTTCCAACGACCCCCAAAATGAAAAAAAAATGTTTTCCTTCAGTGCTTTCACAGAGTCAGAGCTTGAACTGCTGCAATTGCACCAGGTTCAGCAATTCATACTACTATTAGATGCTCTCTGTTAACACTGATGTCATTCCTACACAAGACCAGAGTGTGAAATGTGTGTTAGCCAAAAAAGAGTATATTAGGAAAACAACATGAAAAGTTAAATACTGGGCAGAGGTTCTGGTACTAGTTACAACCATACAAATAACCTACTCAAAGGCTTTGCTGCAGCAAAATCAATATTCCCAGTGGTGGTTCAGGTACAGCCTAGTCCAGTAAGAATAGCTCTACAGCTGACTCTTACACTGGGTCAATCTTAGCATTCAAGACAAGCTGCTCAACACTGGTTTGCATTTGTTTACCTATGCTTTCCTCTAATTTCTTGGCTCAAAATCTGGTTCTGAGGCCCTGTCTTGAAAACATTTCAAATTGATTTCACATGCAAACTCCTCTGCAAAGTTAAGGCCCCACATTTTTTTACTCTGAATGTTGCTTTGTGAATTGATGTCAGCACAACTGGCAAACAAAATGGATTCATCAGGACTGTCAGTGTTCAGGAACTGTCAATAGGAAATCAATCTTTAGGGCAGTAGACCGTTATAAAAAAAGCAGAATGTAAGTGTTATTAGCTTAGATGTGTAACCTGATTATATGGAAGTCTCAATGGCAATCACTGTGAATGTTTATCTGCTTTCCATAGTGCTCTGTCAAATACAAATTGAACAAATGGTACAATTCCATTACACTAAAAGATAAATGCCTCAAAATAAAATAGGTTGAGCAACTAACACACTTGCCCTATTGATTTGTATGTTCACAGTATATGTAGTCACTCATACACTGTAGATCTCCTCAACTGTGAAAGGTTTACTTAAATCTGTGGAACAATCCCACGTATTTAAGCATCCCAATTAACTGTCTGGTCCTAAGTGAAATTTTCTCTGAAAATGCCCAGTTTAAAGAATGAAGAGCATTTCCAGTACAGAAGAATTGCCAAGTCAAGGATATAAATGGGGGACAAAGACATCAAATACTTCTTACAGAGAGCACGTAGCAGTGGTGCCTGGCTTGCAATTATGCTTCAAGTTTGGAAGTAGTTCACAGGTTGAGAGCCTGTGTTTTTCAGAGTTGAAGACAGAGGAGAGAACCTGATACACAAACACAAAATGGTGGGAGTGGATCAACAAGCTGAAAAAGAATAGAAACAAAGCCACTTTATCCTTACATTTTCTCCAGAGAGTTTCTAAACTAGATGTTATAATAGTTCAAATTGAAACCAGATGAACATTTCCAACTGGTTTGCTGCCCTGTCCTTTGGCAAGTGAGCTGAGCATAATACCCCACCTTCCAGCATGCACGAACGGCCTTACCACTAGTAGCCAAAGGTTCTAATAGTCTCTAGTTTTCTGATAGCTCAGAGGTTCTTGGACTTTATAAACCGATAAAGGTCTAAACTACAGCTCTTGTGTTCATTAATTCATTGCAGTTCACCAATAACCTTCCAGTAAGTGACATCCTCTACCACACTTCCTTGTCTTGGATGTGATTTCAAAGTACTGAAATAATGAAAAGAAGGTTTGCAAAACCAAAGAAACAGGTGCCTACTACTGGGCAGGAATTTCTCTGAAGAGCAACTTTTTCTTGCATCTGATGTAAAACCACTCACAGTAACAATGAAGGTGTACCCTCTATTAAAAAAAAATAAAGTAAAATCTTTTTTTTTTATCTTTGAGAAGTATTTTCCCATTATAAACTCATTGGCTTCTATCATGGAAAATGCATAAAGTGACTTTCAATTAACTCTTGTCCTTTACTAATTTTATCGGAAACAAAAACAAAACAAAACAAAACCCCCAAAAACAAACACAGAAGTCCCACCAAACTTCTCCTGGGGTCTTTGCCATTTCTGTAAGTGCATATAACTTATTTCCATGAAACCATGGATGGTATTTACCTCTTTCCGTTCAACGGCGGTAGTCGGAACCCGGAGCTCCCGGCCAAGAGCCCCGCGGGAGGGACGCTGCCCTCCCCGCGTTGCTGCGCTGCGTGCGGCTCTGGCAGCAGGGGTCAGCAGAAGCGCACCGAGGGAACCTTCCCATCTCCCGGGAGCGCCGCGCTGCACGGAGGGGACATTAATGCTGCGAGGAACCGCTACTTTGTCACTCTGCTGCCTTCTTTCCCGACTAACCAAGGAAGGAAAAGCAGTGGGTCCAGCTGCTGAACATCCTACATGATTGTACACCGCAGCAGATAAGCAGGGCGAGCTTTGCTTACGCCGTGATAATGCATTTGCGTAGCAAGCGTGGTGGCTCACAAGGCAGGTGCGGGTCTCAAAGAACATTTTGTGCCGGAGAGTGACCGGAACACCGTGATTTGCACATTGAGAACGTGAGTGCCTGTTCCGAGGTCCGGAACTCATCAGGACAGTGGATCAAGTAACTGTGGAGGAAAGATCGTCCTTACGACATGACTTTACTAGAGAGAAAATTGCGTAAGGATGATTCAGGAGGTAAAACTTTAAGGAGAGCTTTTCAGATGAAATCACTACTCAACCTAAGAGCTATCTGCAGGTACAGCAGGAGAAAGCTCATTCAAAGTTAGAAAGTTCGCGAGAGGTTCTGTCAATACAGAGTATGTCAGGCATCCTGTGGGGAAGGCTCTCTAGATTGTAATCTGAGCAAATCTAGATGAGTAAAATAAAGTATCAAACAAGTTGCACAACTTTATGAAATAACAAGAGAGTGAAATAAAGATAACTTTGATACAGCGTCTTTGGAGCTCTCCACATTTCTAGATAATACTGCAGGGGAAGGAAGTAAAAATCAAAAATTATTCAGAAAAATGTCTGAGGTTACATGAGTCCAAGCCATCTAGATCCAGGGAATAGTAAAGTGAAGAAAAATCACTTCAGTTAAACAGTGACCTAGACCCCAAAACTCAAAACAAAACAAAACAAAACCCCCAAAAAAACCCAAAAAACAAAAAAAGGCAAAAAAGTCTACTAAATCAAACTACCAAACAGAAAGCAGAATGGGGAAAAAAATTCCAATGATGCCAAAGCAGAAAGTAAGATGTAATTAAGGGGATATTAGGAGAACACTGCAAGAGCATTATTTCTGCTAGGAATGTTTGACGTTGCCAGCCCAATATGGTCACCTATTTTCTCTCAGTGAGGGCAGAGCACATACAGGAGAAGAATTGATAGCTGTCTGATCTTGGCATTCATGAGTTTTAGTATCCTCTCACATTGCACTTTACAATCAAGCTGGCAGAAAATGTACTGATCTGATACTGCTGTGCTAGATACAAAAGCCATGATTACAGCAAGCTTATGTAACCACAGCATATGCAGAGCAGCTGGTCACTACCAAACTGTAAAACCATATCAAAATGAGGTTATGCAGGCATCTGTCCTCAGTCTGTTTATTAATTACATGCAAGATTATACGATTCAAACTTGTGGGAAACATGGAGCTGGAAAGAGTTGTAAGCACTTTGAGGGAGAAATGTATAGTTTAAAATTGTCTTGACAAGCTAGTGAAATAAGATTAGAAATCAGCATATATAATATTTTATTCTCACTTATAATCACAAGATAAAGGAGTATATTTATTGGAAACATTTTTCAGAAAGGATCAGGGCATACAGTGAATCACAAACTGATTGTGAGTCAGCCACGTCATATTGTTATGAAAAAGCAAAGCCTTTTAAGGGTTCAGTGAATGAGTGTCACAGGGATACAAAAGGATCAACATGGCAACTTGCAGCAAGCACAGCGTGTGTTACTAACGCATTTCAAGAAACATGAGAACCAACAGGGAAAGATCCAAGCTAAATGAACAACAAAACAACCATGATCTAGAAAAAATAAGGTTGAGAAAGAGTAGATGTCCTCTTGTAAGCAATGCAATAACCGAGGCAGGTAACACACAAACTATAAATGAGTCAAGATCTCAGTAAAGAATCATGATACAGAAATAGAGAAAAATCAGAAAAATACGTTAGAGATAATATGGCTTCATGAAAAATAATCTGCTCTACTCACAACTCTTTCCTAGCTTTCTATTTGTGAATATGATTGATAAATCCACTCCTCTGATGGTTAAGCTTTCTTTACAACAGGAGTAGCCAGCCCAGTGCTCAAGGTGAAATTTGGAGGAGTGCTCCTGATGAAGACAAACAAAAACATGCTACATTGAAAAGCAAAAAAAAAAAAGCAAAATGAGAGTTGGAGAAAAAGAAACTGAGAGAGATTACCTTCTGATATGTGGGTTAGCAGAGCTGAAAGATTTAGCTAGTGGTATAGTAACCTACAGATCAAAGAATATTTGACTGAAGCTGTTACCCCTCGAAGAACATTATTCCCAACTCAGCTCTTCCAAAGCACTTCACTGGCTCTCTGTAGTGTGGGGAGAAAGAAATGCATGTGGAACCTCTGATACAGGGGGCCCTCTAAGCAATCTCTAGCAGAGTGGGAAACACCAGCTCCTCAGAAAGGGAATCCCAACAACCCCTCTTCCCTGTTGCACAATACCAGACCCCTCAAAGAAGGCCTTCTAAAGGTAAACCTACTACAGTTGCCAGAATAAGACAGAGAAGAAAGAAGAGGATATGTAACTGTGCCCAAAACATTGTCTTTCAAGTCCAGGTGTAGGAAAAACAAATAAATCTTTAGGAACAGATAGGATCTGAAAATTCTCTGAAGTGGAGAACATGGCATTTTTACCACTGGTTTAATATTGATTTAGGTTTATCTAATCCCTACTTTAATTATTGTGCCTCAGTCACTCCCTAGACTCCAGATTCTTTCCAAACAGACTTTTTGTAAGCAGCCATCTCCTATTGTGTGCCAAAGGATTTCTCATAAACTTCCAGCAGCTGCCACCAACAAATAAGCTATCTCAGATGCAGAAAGCTACTGGTGTTTGAAATATGCTCCACCTTGGACAGCAGATCCATGGATCATTGGTCAGAACACCTGGGACATTTGCTGGGTCTTTCCTGCTGGTGCTCTGCAAGAGTTGATTACAAAGCAGATGCTTTTAGACCAGAGTTACAGAACACTGAAGATGCAAGGGTTTAGTAGATATCTCATACTCACTTGCACAGTTCAACTACCCTTTCATTGTATTCCCACTAGATTTCACTATGTTTATATCTGTGTGCGAGATTAAAAAATATATATATATTTATGTCAGTTCTTTCCCATTTTGCCCTACAGTAGAGATGTCATCAATTTCCTTAATCTGGCTGCTTTTGATTTGTATTACAGGGTAGAAAAGTTCATAGAAAAGAAGACAGTAAAGATGAGAAAGCAGAACAACCAAACTGAAGGAAAACAACAATTTTATTTCTTTTTTAAGCTGTACCCTTGCTATCAGCAGAGCTGGAAAGATTGCCTGTTAATGAGTAATCATTAAGTAGCAACACTTCCACTTGACACATATATAAAAGAATTCACACACATCAACTTTAGTAACCCTTCCACTTCACTTAGAAATGGATTACAGCTTCCTTACAGTCCTGTAATCTTGCGCACTCAAAGAGCTTATTCTCTTCTTCTAAAGGTTTTAGACCATAACTCCTATATTAATACAGATAAGAACACCTCCATGAATTTGTGGTAGGTTTTGAGATTTTTGTATCTGCGAAAGCTATTGACTCATGGTTGCTACTTCCTGATAACTCATGGGAAACAGATGAGGCAGGGGTTTTCATGTTCCCCAAAATGGCAACCACAGCTAGGACAGAAAGGAAAAAGGAGAAGAAACAAAGAACCATCTCATTAAATAAATTTATTTTCTAAGCAGGATATTTTCTTGAACTGAAACTTTGGTAGATCAATTCCATTTCATCTTCTTGGATATTTACATTGTTATATCATGTGACACTTTTCCCCCCCCGTACCACTAAGATTTAATCCCAATTCCCTTTTATAGAACTGTGTTAAGAAGCAGAAGTAGACTTAGGGTTTGGCTTAGGGTCTCTAATTTATTATCTGCTTAATTTTTACAGTTTGCATAGAGTAAGATGATTATATGTCCTCTCATATTTTGTTTGCTGTATTCTTTGGATTTCTGTTTGGAGGTATCTTGATATAACAACTATGTTTCACCCTTGCAATACATACCATACTGCCCTTTTGTCTTGCATCTTTTTGTAGAGAAATAGCCTGTAATTCTTGGCTGGATGTTTGAGAATTGTTATTTAATACATTTAAAATAAATGGTTGCAAATTTTAAAATACTTCTAAAGAGCTTTTTACAGATTTGAAGAATATACTGTCTTCCATTATTTTAGCTAATTGAGCTTGCAGAGGTTGACTCTTAGATGCTGTAGCCAACACCACTGAAGTTTCATATGATAAACAGTTCACAGCAGCAGGGATCCTGAATGCGAAAAACAGGCTTTGCTTTGTATGTAAAAATTTAACAGGGCTGTGGTGTGAATGGGACGGGTCTTACAGTGCATCCAGTAACAAAAGCTGAAGGACAGCTAACCTTCTTGTCTAATTAACTTTGAACTTCACAGAGAACACACTAAAGCATGAAATAGCAACACATGTCACAACAGTTGAGTAAGAGGATATGATTGAGGAATAACAGATTTTGGTTTTGGAAGAAGGGAAAGAAAATAAAGTGTGATTACTACCTACCTAGACAGAGGATATGATGCTTAATCGCATACCTCTCACCATTGCAGGGAAAGAACTGTACTTACTCACTTGAAAGCTGCCCCTTGTTAGGGGCAAAGCAGCACTGCTGACATGTCCTGAAATACCTCCCACAAACTTGCCAACATCTTGCACCAGTGTTCATCATGTCTCAGGATCAAACGGCAAATGACCATTATTTAATAACAACTAAGACTAGGAAACGTGTCTCTGTTTACATTCGTCTGAATATCAGCCCATTAACTCTAATTCTGCAAAAATCTGATCTAGACTTACTCATGACACTGACAAATACAAACTAAAGTATGAAACCCAAAGCATGCAACAGTGAAGGAAATATAACCAACCTAAAGTGGCTACCATGAGAAAAGTGACCTTCTATTCCTCTGTACCTGCTGTGACTTGGGCATTGATGTAAAAGCCTAATGGCAATGCTTTCAAGAAGATGATTTTTCCTTGAAGGCACAATGAGAGATAGGGATCCCCAGATGTGATTTGGTAACTAAGTTCCTGGAACTCAATAAAGCACTTCAATTTCTTTTTATTTGACATTTGTGTGAAACTTTCATCTTAATTGCTGTGGTCCATGTTTCAAATGTTCAATAAAATGTGTTGTACTACCTTATTGGAGGAAAGCACTTTCCAGTACTATACCTTGTAAATCTCTGTGCTAATTAGAAATATGAACTGTTACCTAGCCTCCTGAAGATGAACTTAATCATTCCTTCAGGAACTTGCTCTGAAAAGATGGGAATTTACATGCCTGAAGATAGGAGCCTGAAGATTGGAGCCATTCACCTGAATGTGAATTCAGTGGCAGATGAATCCGTGTCACAACAAGCCTTTCTTGTGATACGTAATCATTGATTTATTTCCTGGTTAGTATGTGGTTGTGGGGGATCAAACCAGCCTGAGCATGCACTGTCAGGTCTGCTGAACAGAAAGCCTAGGTAAAAGGTCACCTTATATAACTTTGCTCTCTACTTTAAAACTTCTTTTATTCCACTTGTCCTTAGTTTCTCTCTATTTCTTTCACCCCTACTTGGGCTCATAGCCTATAGTGCCAGAGAGCTTGCTACAAGTCTACATCAGCTAACGACCATTTGTCTTTGCCATTTCCCCGCTGAAGTTCAGCCCGTGCTACTACGTGCCTTCTTCACGTGGGAGGAGGCAGAAGTGGGATGTATGAAGGCAGAGTTGCTATGGGGAAGGAAGTGCAGAGGGATTAAAGGCGGAGACATACAAATAAGAGAAGCAAGAAAGAGAATGAAAGAAAGTATAACAAGAAGGCAGAAGTCCTGGTGACCTCACAGAAGATATTTCTCCCCTTTGTTTGGCCTCTCATAGTACGATGACAATGTATCATCTCCACAACTACCGAGTCACTACACAAAGGGTTTACTCTGACCTCAGTTTGTGCACCAGATTGTTGATATTGACAGGAGTTTTGTTATGCTTTAAAAGCATAACAAAATGTAATTTCTCTGTTTTCTCTTTCTGTATTGCTGGTGCGTTTAGGTGTGCTGTTCAGACATTGACCTGCATGTAGTTAAATAAATCAACCTGTCTGGAAGGATTTGCATAAGAGAAGAAAACAAACAATGGAGCAGACATGAGGAAACAAATGAGGCACATCTATTAGCTTTGTTTGCTCAGCAGCCGGCCTGAGACTGACCTTTTAAAGATTTTCTAAGTTTAGTGCTTCCTAGTATAGAGGACATAGCACTAGGGACCTTGAAAGGTGTATTTGTGTCCTCACAGTGGAATACCAGAGCACAAGGAAAATGCCATTCTTATAGGAAAACTATAAGATGGAAGAAAAGGCGGGCTGTAGTGGCAAGTCACTTTTTCCTTTGTTTCCTTTTTTTTTTTTTTTTTTAAGAGGCTTCAACCATAGGTGAACTCTGCTTACACTGAAGTGGTGATGGTTACGATTCTCTTTGATATTTAGGTTTTCTGCTGTCTGCACAGGAGTGCAATAGCTTGACTAGCAACAGAAAAGTCACTGGTGGAGAGAAATAAACTTGGAAAGAGCATGAACTTGCAGTTGCTCAGGAACTCCATCACCATGGCTGCATCTGAACATTGTGGTCTAGACTGGAAACCTTTCCCGAGGCTGTCAACATGGCAACCCGCCACCTACAAAAGGACCATGTCTTTCTCAAGCTGCCTAGTTTGTGCCAAGGTGTATGTGAAGCAGGAAAATATTAAGTATATCAGGTTAAAGAAGGATTTGTAGTGTTTTTACACACACGTGCACCCAAAGAGGACTAGAAGAGACTTCCAGCACTTCAGACCTCTCAACTGATAACATGCTATTTACAGCTGACCTTTTGTGTTCCTTTGTGCCATCTCTGTGTTCTTTTAGGTGGCAGGAAAACTCTAGAAAGAGTTTCTGGTTATGATTAGTTAACTGAAGTGGATTTCACTTAAGATGAATGCTTTTTACAATTTTTAATTTCTGTTAAGGAATAAACAATACAAGTATACCTGGTTAGAGCTTTGGAAATAGGAATTCTGTAGGCACTTTATGCAGTGTTTAAGAAGCTCAAGTATGTTGAGATGATACATCAGATTATAGGCTACTTTGGGGAGAACAGATTTTTCCTTCTTAGGAAGGGTAAAGAACATATTTTGTTCTTAGTTTTGTCCTGACATGGGAGAAGACCTTTCAAGACTTCTTCCTCATTCAGGTCATTTGGAGAGAAGGGAAAGGAGAGAATGGTTACATCTGTTATTCAGTCCTGTCTCTGCTAATTTAATCCAATGCAGAAATAAGGTTCTGATACTGACAGATTAATTTCTGAAAATCTAGGCTGACAGGAAATGTTTAGTTGTGTTAATCAAACCCTTTCTCCCAGGTAATAATATAGCTAGAATCACTCATCACTTTTTAGCCTTACTTCTGCATAACGGGGTGGGTCTCTTGAATGGGTCAAACTGCATAACCTTTTTGTCTGGAGATTTGCCTTTTGGAAGTTGTCCTGAAAATAGTTTTCTGTGTGACTGTATTCTAAATAATTACACATGCAAGATGGATCAAGAACACCCATGTGTGCATAACATTAAATGTGTGCAAGCCTTATGAGAAACATAAGGTTATGATGATCACAGAAACACAAAATCATAGAATAGTTCAGGTTGGAAGGGACCTCTGAAGGCCATCTAATCCAACCTGCCTGCAATGAGCAAGGACATGTTCAGCCCAATCAAATTTCTTAAAGCCCCATTCAACCTGAACTTGAATGTTTCTACAGATGGGGAATCTACCACTCACAGAACAGGCAGCCTGTTCCAGTGTTTCACCACCCTCATTGAGAAATTTCTCTTCCTTATATCTATTCTAAACCTACCCTCTGACAGTTTAAAGTCATTATCCCCTGCCCTATCACTTCCTGCCCTTGTAAAAAGTCCCTGTTCAGCTCCCTTGTAGGTCCCACTTTGTAGGTGCTATAAGGTCTCCCCAGAACTTTCTCTTCTCCAAGTTGAACAACCCCAACTCTCATCCTGTCTTCATAGGAGAGGTGTTCCAGCCCTATGAGCATCTCATCCTGTCTTCATAGGAGAGGTGTTCCAGCCCTATGAGCATCTTTAAGGACCTCCTTTGTGTGGACAAAGACTTTTTGTAACAGGTCCATGTTTTTCCTGTGTTGGGGACCCCAGAGCTGGATGCAGCACTCCAGGTGGGATCTCATCAAAGCAAAGAAGTGGGCAGAATCCCNTAAGGACCTCCTTTGTCTGGACAAAGACTTTTTGTAACAGGTCCATGTTTTTCCTGTGTTGGGGACCCCAGAGCTGGATGCAGCACTCCAGGTGGGATCTCATCAAAGCAAAGAAGTGGGCAGAATCCCCTCTCTCAACCTGCTGGCCAAATGCTTTTGATGAAGCCCAGGATACAGTCAGCTTTCTGAACCACAAGCACAAATTGCTGGGTCATGTCCAGCTTTTCATCCACCCCAAGTCCTTCTCCACAGGTCCGCTCTCCATCCATTCATCCCTCAACTTGTACTGATACTGGGGATTGCCCCAGGTATAGTGTCTTGCACTTGGCCTTGTTGAACCTCATGAGATTTCCATGGGCCCACTTCTGGAGCATGTGCAGGTCTGTCTGGATGGCATCCTGTCCTTCAGGCCTGTCAACAGCACCACATGGCTTGGTGTCATCTGCAAATCTGCTGAGAGTGCACTCAATCCCTTTGTCTATGTCTTTGGTGAAGACATTGAAGAGCATCAGTTGTAGCCCTGGTTTTTCAGCTTGAGATGTTTTGATTTCTAAAACTCAGTTCTCATGGAATTTTCTGTAAAGAGAGAAGATGTTTTTGTTAACTCTATCTTGTTTTTCATTCCTCTTTGGAGGTGGAGACCACTTGATGTCTCTCCGTGTTGGCCAATGTGATCGAATGGGTGTTACTTCTAACACAAATCAGTTTAGTTCTAGTGACCTAGTATATAAAGAGGTCAAATTGTTAATAAACTCAGTTTCAACCTTCTGACAAACTCTGGAGTCGTGTGGTCTGATTTTGTGTCCAACAGTGACACATCAGTCTCAGTATGGATCCCTATGGGACATCATTTGCCCCAATCTTCACCTGGACATTGAGACATTGACCACTACCCTCAGGGTGCAATGAATTTTAGGTGCAGTCAGGTGACTGGGCATAATGATGGGTTAAAATAGTATTCCCACTAAAATATGTTAGCAAAATCCCCAAATGAAGAGGGGAAGTTTGCATGAAAACATAACCATCTTGGCAAGAACTGCTTCTACCTACCTTTCCTCAAAGATGTAGCTTTTAGCTGTACTTTTTCTTCTCACTCCTTTGCTTAATTGAAAGCTGGGAAGGAACTATCCAAACTATGTTGAAGGGACATCGTAATTTAGGGATCATTCTCTTAAGATGTACTATAACAACAGATTAACTATACCAGACCATCATATTGAGCTCATTCTCTGGGATTCACCTTTGCCCATACTATAATCTCTGTCTTCTTTCCAGCCTCTCAGGAAGCAAGAGCTGCTGCTGTCCTCAGGAGTCTCTTCCCTTCCTTTTATTAGCGCTCAAAAAAAAAAAAAATCACCTGTGCCTTGGCTGTGCTTGGAAAAACCTCCCTCATCTCACATCCTCTCACTGAGGCCTTCCTGGAAACTCTCACTGTTTTGTGAAGTATCCGAACTGATACCATCTTCTAAACTGTGCCATGTGGGGACCTCAGTTGGCCGTGCTCAGAACCATGAATCTGATAGAAGTGTTTTGAGGCTGCATTGCACAAATTAGGGTGAGATGAGTTTTGCTGTGATGCACCCTGTGGTAACTTGAGAAAAAAGGGTGCCAGGAAGCATAGGAAAGCAGCCAAAAGAGAGGTACAAATGTTGCTTGAGACAAACTGATAACTATTTTTTACCACATCCTGCTGTGAGAAATGAGCACTGAAGGTGATTATTGAGAAAAAATGGCAAAATAATGCCTACAAGACAGAGTAGAGAGGATGCTTCTGTAACCCAGCCCTATTGATCTACTTTTGCCGCCCAGGTGGATAAAATACCGGCATCGAAAACCACCGTCGCTCTCTGTGCCGGGGTGTGAGAGCTCTCAGCGGACGGAGCGGCCCGGCCCTGGGCAGGCTCCGTGCGTGTCCCGATGGAGCACAGCCCCTGCCAGCGGCCTGGCGGCACCGCCAGCTCTCGGAACCCGCTCCCGAGGCGCAGCCTGCGCTCCCGCTGGGTGCCGCATGTCGGGAGGACGGCGTCGCCCTGGATTATCCGCCGGTTTAACGGGAGGACGGCGGTAATCCGTCCCCGGATGGCACAAGGCGCGCTAGCCGGCAGCCGCAGGCTCCGCGCTCCCTCGGGCGGCCGCGGGGCCCCGGGCGGGAGCGGGCCCGGCCGNGGGCGGCTCCCGGCAGGCGCCCGCGGAGGGGCCGGGGAGCCGAACGCGTCCCCGCAGGAAAGCGCCGCTCCGCCTGGGCGTGCGGCCCCGGCGGCTGCCATGGCTGCGAGCCGCTTACGGACAGGGGGCAAAGTGCTCGCAGCAGGCGAACAAACAAACAAACATGGAGAAACTTCTGCTCCTCCCGCTCCCGCCCCCGGCGCTATAATGTTAGATACTGTATTTGCAAAGAAGTTTTAGAGTAATTTAGTGTTTCACATTCTCCTCTCTCTGTCTCTCTCTCTCCTTTTTTTTTTTTTTTTTTTTTTTTTTTTTTTTTTTTT
>WBMY01005598.1:678711-699717 GCA_013397315.1 Donacobius atricapilla
TTTTTTTTTTTTTTTTAATTCCCACTCTTCCCCAGCAGTGTTACTGGCTCCTGCTGGTACTCTTGCCCTAATGTTTTTACTGCGGGTATATGTAGTTTTACTTACTATGCTTTTATTTTGCTTGGCTGGCTCGGTGCAGAAGGTTTTACTTTCTGGGTTGCAACTACGGACGCCACCAAACTCCAGTTCCATTACTTAACTGCATAAAGACAGTAAAGCTATGCTGGAATCAGACATTTAAGAGGTGAAGAATGGATGGGCGTTTACAATTAAAGCAGGCGAAAGAGCCCTTTTCCAGAGTCCTTTACCTCTGCCCCTGCAGGATGAGGACACCGTGGTTTGCTTTGTTTTGTGCCTTGCAGAGGCAAAGCAGTGAACGCGGTTTGGATCTGCAGTCCCTCTTTCTGGTGGTCTCTGTGCCAGAGAGGCAAAGGCTGGAATTGTCTCTTTACTCGTTTAAACACCTTCAGGGAGAGAATTAAAATCAGGTTTCCTCCTCCTATGCAGAAGAAGTTGCAAAGTATTGGTGCTTCCTGCACAGACCTTATATGGGAAGGTAAAATTCTGATGCAGACTTGATGGATTTGAATTAAGGAGAGAAGTAGCTGAGCTTGAAAGAATATCCAGGAACATTCACCTGCATGACTGTTACTTGCAGGATGTCTGCCTCAGTGCTTTTGTGAGCATTGGTCAGAGCCCCTTGGCTTCCCCTTGCTGAGACTTACATACTCCTGCAAAGTTTTTTTTTTATCTGAATTCTGTCAGGCTCTTTCCCTTAATATTTGAGATTGTATGAAGGGCAGAAATATGCACTAGTTGGCAGCAAAAACCAGTTCGTGATCTCTGTATTTCTCTCCAGTAAGTGCTACAGCCTCTTTATTACGTGCTCTAAGCATTGAAATAGCATTGACATTTATACTGGACACTCAAAATAGATGTTGACAGCCCTTGCATTTAATTTCTTTCATGCTAATCTAATAAATTCAGTTACTATTGTAATCTTCAAAGAGGATTAAACATTTCCTGAGGGAAAGTTATGCAGACTGGTGAATACATGGGCTGCAAGATTCCTTGATTTTGATGTTCTGAGGGGATCTTCATCCTGGTAATCAACAGCCCATAGGAGTTGTTGTTTTTCATTATCAGTGTGTGCATTCTCTAAGGACAGGTATCTTTCTAAGAAGCCTGACAAAGCTGGATGTTCAAGTCTCATTGAACAGAAATCTTCAAAGGATTTATGGGGGGACAGTAGTTGGGTGCTTCCTAGTCCACTCTGCTTATAAAATAATGTATTTCAGGGAGCTAATAGCTCAAGTTTTAAGATGTGAGCACTTTAAAATCATTACTCTGTTAATTTTTTGACTTGTTTAAAGTCAATCCACAAGTAGGTGGATAATTTGACTGTAATGGCATGTGTTTAAAATAGTGATAGGTGGTTTTTAATATGCAGAATTGCTTCAGCCTAGCTAGCTGGAATAGCTGCAAGCCTCTAAAGCTGACTTGACCCAGCAGCAAAATATTTCAGTAGGGTATGCTGAGGGCCAAAAATAAAGTATATTAAATAAAATTACCTAGGTATTAGCAAATAATACTAGATGCAAAATGTTTCTTGTTTCTCTTGAGATCTACGGTATTATGATGGAAATCGTCTGTCAATCTAAAATGCCATGCATGTTAATTGCAAGTTCATGTTAATCATCACTGTATAAGAAGGTATGTCAAATCTTATTTTCCATCCCATCCATACAGGATAAGCTGCTAATAAGCTGTGATCCTTCAGCCACATCCACAGATCAGTTCTCTCCTGGGTTATTTTCCCTATATCCCAGATCATTTTCCAGATGGTTTCAGCTTTATAATTTATGTGCAAGTAACTAGGGCCTTTTTGTCTCATGGCTACAGGCCATTTTATACACAAATGCCTGTCATTTCTGCATGGAAATAGAGCTCAGATTACACATATTTGCAGTTCCAAATTATGTTTTTGTTTTGGCTGTCTAAGTTGTCATTAAGAAGAATGTTATTTTGAAGGAATGTGCGCTTCCCAAAAGGAAAGTCACTATTGGTGGGTTTTTTGACTTCTTTTGTGGACATCCCTAAGTCATTGAAGAGTTATTCTGCTATGATATTTTTTTTTTAGACCAAGGAACTAAAAACTACTGTAAATAATGTATGTACTTATATAGACTGAGCCGTAGTAAAGCAATCTGTTGTTTTTATTTGAAGTTAGTTCTTCGAGTATTTGTATTGAAAGATTCATTTTGTTCCAGTTTAAGTAGTGTCCATATGCTAAAATGTCCTACAAAACAAACACACTTTCCGAAGTAGAACTGAAGGGCTTCCACGTGCTGTAAGAACATTTTAAAATATGTTAATCAGGTTCCTAATTGCATTCCTAATTCTCAAACAGAATTTAATCCCCCAGGTCTTCCAAATCACCTAACACTGTGTCTGCCTGACTCTGAAAGTGTCTTAAACATATTGGATCTCCCTCTTTGTGCGGAAAGTTCTTAAGCGCCTTATCTAGAGCTGCTGTAGTTGAACATCAAAGCCCTTAGGAGATGAAGAAAGTAGGGCACCTGGCAAGCGCACTGTAAACACACGCGCTGATGGCATCGGTGGTGCCTCGAAATACAGCTGTGTGTTTGCTTTTGGGGGCACTGCTGGAAGAGGAGCCAGTGCACTCCTCTCCCTGAGAGCTGCTGCTGGTGGGATTTGTCTGAATAGCAAACTGTGTTTTCCAGTTGAAACCTGGGGTCCTGCTCCATCTGCCCAAGTGGTTCAAACCCACATCTTCTGTCACCTCTGCAGCTGTTGAATAGGCTGAAGGAGGCGGGCAGAAGGGCGCACTTCGCTCCTTGCGTTCAGCCTGGACCATCTCGTGGAATATGCAGCAGGTTGCCCAAGGCTGGCATGAGGGAGGACCAGAACCTTGATTCTGTCACGGTAGTTTGTGTCTTACTTGGAGGAGGGCTGGGGTCTGGTGGTTGCTTGCTGGTGATGATTATCAGAGGTGATTATTGCCATGACATCCTCTAAGTTTCAAGAGAGGATCAGCATTTGACTAATTTCTCTAGGAGAGAATTGGGCCCAGGAGAAGAGGCTCAGAGATCTGGAGTGGGTGGTGACAGCTGTTTGTGGTCCCAGTTCAGAAGTTCAAGCCTGCAAGCTGAAGGGGAGAAACTGTCCAGTGTTTCCTTCCAGAAAGCCCCATTTCCAGTGCAAGAATCTCCATCCTGGGCCACCACTTTCACACAGTGTATCTGTGTGGCAATAGGTGTCACCCTACCAGTTTTATATTATGCAGGTTTTTAGGTGGTGTTTTATGTCTTCCGTGCCACAGATTAGTGTGTTTGTGTCTTGACCTGTAACTCCATTCCCTTGCCCGGTTCTGTGTTAGGATTCTTTCTCCCTACTCATTAGCAAAGGAAGAAGTAAGGTTTTATCTTCATGTGACCTTTTCCCTCCAGTTTCTCAGACAGCCTGTGAACATCATCATCTGAGGAGATGGCACTTCCTTATTCCCTCATATTTGAAATGCTTTGCTTTGCAACTACAGTTTTTCTGTGGTTTAGGGCAGGAAAGCACCTGGGGGTTGGGGGAGTGTGGATAAGCAAAATTGATGTCTAAATTTATTTCACAACTCCTTTATTCAAAGAGGTGTCCCATCTTACTTCTTGGCAGTCTTGTTTGAAACTGTGCGGGCAACTGGCGAGGTGCTAGTGCTGACTGTCTTGCCAAATATTATTGCAAAATCCTGCCAGTGCAGAAGTTGCATAGCTTTACAGATTGTTATGTTTCTTTGGGAGTAAACCAAAAGGGTACCGACTTGTGATCCTTTGCCTCTCATGAGTAGAAGGACCGACATATTTCCATTGCCTTAAGAGGCACCATCATGCTGTTTTGCTGCTGCTGTCTCTTCCAGCCCTTGGGATTAGTTTTCTTTCAATGGTACTTCTCCATCTCTTGCTTACTGTTGTGAAATAACCGAGGAAACAGAACTGTTATAAAAATCTTCACTATATTGTTAATTGCAAAATATTTTGGAACAGACATCGGACCAAGGAAAGCTTTGCCTCTGATCCTGGACTCAGTGTTGCTAATGCAGCCAGTGCATCAGAATAGATTTGTTGTGCCCCACAGAGTTATACTCCATATTTGAATGTTTATTGAAGAGCCATTCAACTGAATTCAATCCCAGCTATTGATCAGTATAATATAGGATGCAAAATATGATGTCTAAATATAAGCAAACTGTGTGCCAATTATTGAGACTTTGTAACTTTGCTATTAAAACAAGGCACAAGTTGAAAACAGTTCTATTTTTCAGGAACTGTCTTGATAGCTATATCAGAGCTTTGCATCATTAATCTGTGCCCAAATTGGTATTTTAATGAGAAAATGGGCACCTGTGAAGATTGCTGTTCCATGGTGTTGTATGTAATACTGCATTACAATGACATTTTTGGATTCAGCTAGAAAGAAAAGCTGAAGAGGTAAGTGCTGCTCATGAATAAACACCTTAAATCATGCTGTTATTCTGGTTAGAAGGAACCTTGGAAGGTGGCGAGTTAACTCACCAGTTTGAGTTAACCCGTCACCCTGAGTGTTCAGACAGGGCTCCTCAGGGCTGTGTATGCCTGGGTTTTAAAAACCTCCAAAGACGGAGGCTCCACAGCCCCCGTTGGACACCCTGTCCTAGTGGTCAGTTATCCTTGTGGGGATTTTCCTTCTCATGCAGTGCACCAGCGAGTCTGTCTTGGTAACCTTCTCAAAGACATCGGGAGACTACTGCTAGGTGCCCCTCAAGCCTCTTCTCAAGGCCAACTAAATGACGCCAGTTGCTTTCAACTCACCTAGAGAATGTGCTGCAGCCTAAGTCTTGTCTGTGTTTTGGCTTCTTCCATACCCTGTGTAGTTCCTGCTTAAGTGGAGGAATGTTGGATGCATGTGTTAGGATGCAAGTGTACTTGGTCCGCATGACTTTGAACTACTACGTGTTTATATTATAATTTAGACTTCTGTTTTGTTTGTAAATTCATAGTGTTAGGTATTTATGAACTGGGATCACTATCAAACCCTAAAATATTTTTTATACTAAGTTTAGTAAATAAGTAAGGACTGAGCATTCGGAAAATAAATGCCTTTACTCAACCATGGTAGAATTTCCATTTTATGGTATGTGTTTTGCTTTAATGCTGGAAAGAGCATAGAAGAGGGACAGGAGGTAATTAAAGGAGAAAATAACTGCTGTACTCCCTTTGGATGGGACCTAACCATACCTTACAAAAGCAAGATGCATTAAGTCTACACGTTTGGAATGCTGCCAAAAACTACAAACCAGAAAAAACTTAGGACAATTAGGAAATAAAAACTACCTGGCAAAAGTACCCAGACTGTCAAATGCCTTGAAGACAAGTGCATCAAAGAACTGGGAGACTTCTGCTTCCTTGCTGCCATAGTAGTGGTGCATCTTGAATGTATTAAAGTGGAGCGGGGGGTGAGGGTGGGGGGAAGAAAAAACCTATGTTTTCATGAAAAGGTAAGTAAAAAGAGCATGAAGCATTAAGGAGTATATAGCAATGCTTTATGAGAGGTAAGAATTGAAACAGACGGGGGTTATTTGCAGTCATAGTGGATGCTGATAGCTTAGAATCTAATTATCCAGTTAGCCTCCTGATTTTTTTCTTTTTTTTTTTTTCAAATACTTGACCCTCCTGTTTCATTTAAGCAATAAATGTAATGCTGTTAATTTAATCTCCCAGTACTCATGGTGAATACCTTGTAAATAACTAACTTGTTTTCATCAGTTGCTCTTTTAGAGGGGTCATGGATTTTTCAGACTAGTGTGGAGATGGTTAAGCAGCATTTTAATATTTAAATTCTACCCTCCCAAATCAGCCTTTGGTAAGAGAATGTCTACTGTCTTTGGAATTTTTGGGATTAACAGTTATTTTCTGCCATCCTTTGGTTTTCAGAACCCTGATAGAAAACAGATAGGGTTTCTCTGTCAGGGAGCCCCAAAACTGTCTCTTAGTTGTATCCCTTGAAAATAATGTGACACTTGCAGCCGTGACAGAAAACCAAACAATTACTGTGCTCTGGTGAGAGAATGTGGCCAGTGTGCTACAAAATTTTCAACTCCCTTAGTGTAAAGTGTTTGTATCAAGAATAAGCTGTGCTGTTTGCAATGAAGTTTTACATCTTGTGTAAGTGCCCACACACATTATATGTAACTCTAAAGGCATATGGCAGATAAGATTGGTTTAACTTCACTTTTCTTCAGAATTTTTTGGAGGCTGGCTGCCTCTTTGGTGCTCTTTTCATGTTAACTAATAGGTTATGTGGCGGATGAATAGGATTCTTTATAGAATTATCTAAAACCAGGCACTGATTTATTTGAAAACAAAGGGTTTCTTTAGAGCTAAGTTTAAGCTGGCATTGCCATGAATCCTAGAATTATTCTACATTTAAATGAGAGAACAGTGATGCACTTGTACTTGGGCTTTGAACAGCACAGAGCTGTTGACCAGAGACTTGGAGACTGCTGAGCAAATCTGTTTAGGTTCCTTTGCTGAAGTTTCCAAGCCTACTCTTCTCTCCTTACAGATGATGAGAAGCAAAGCTAAAAAGACACTCTAAGTTGCCTTGATCAGTTTGTTTGGAGGAAGGCAAGTTGTTTGCTGGTGTGTGATAAAAAAATGTATAAAATCCGGCTCTGTAGCAATCTGAACACATACTTTTTCTCTGTTTTGCTTTGGGGTGTGTGGGGTCTAGAGCATAGCAGCTAAACAATACCTCACTTGTTTATAAAAAGCCTTGGGAAGAAGGGGTGAGAAAGAAGAAAATATTTACAGTAGCTTTCTACCCAATTAAAATCAGAAGGCAGACTAAAAAAGAAAGAGTTCATGTATGGTCCAAGCCAATTAAAAGTAAATTTTGCTGCTTGGATGTTAATTTACACATCCAAGGCAATGTAAATTTAAACTAGAAGCTTGACTTAACCTCACCAGTTCAGATGAACTTCAGATTTATGACTCATTTAGTTTTGGTCATTGCATCTGGGTGTTTAGGCACATTTTATGTGAATTGACATTAGAAATTCATAAACTGCCTTAAAATGTTAAAGCTGTGGAGTACTTCACCAGAATGTGTAAATAATGCCTGTCTTGCAAACATAGCTCTGCAACACGAGCTGGCTCAGATCCTCAGTTAAGATATTCTTATGTTTTATGCCCTAAACCATTTATCCCTTTATTTAATTATCTGGGAATAAAACCAGATGTCTGTAGCTTCTCTCATATATTAAAAGGTATCTTGAATTTCTGTGTGAATGCTTTAATCGTATTTGTTGATATTAGTTGAGATAGTTTGTGGGGTTTTACACTTAAAATGTGTGTTTATTTATAACGAATTGAAATAGAGGTAGAAGGAGGAAACTCGTAACACTTACAGGGTTTTACTCAGAAATTAAACTGCAAACTTGTCAATGCATGCAAAAATCAGTTTACTGTTTTACATAGGAGCAGCACTTGAAATGACCTGAAAGAAATTTTATCATCAACCACCCAGTCAAATCCTGGATAGTTATTCAGGGAACCATGTTGTATGTGTGATGTGCACAGAATAAGAAACAAAACAGTCCTTGAGAAGAAATCTGAAGGGGCTGAATATTTCAGAAGCTACAAAGCATAAGGAACAGAGGATGGCCTTGCAGCTCAGAGTCTAAACAGGGACACACAGAGACATGTGCACAATTTGACACTTCTTTAGGAAAAGAAAGTTCATTAAATGAAAATATGTTGATATTAGGAACTGGCAAGGAAAAACTGGAACATGCTTTGTCTTGGTTTCTGCTCTATGACTCGGCAGCTGGAAGATTGATGACTTGGGTGCTTGGCCCTTTGTTTTGGTTTTGCTGTTTTAATGTGAGTCAGAAAGTCCCTAGACATAGGTCCCTGTTTAAAGAAAAGAAAGAAAAATAAGACAGATTATTAGCTGCAGTTGCTAAGTTAAAATATTGTGATAGTTGTTCCAGTTATTTATTTACAGATCTCCATATGTCACATCAGATGTCAGTTAAAATGGTCAGTATGCTGTCTCAAATCAGTCAGTGGCTGGTGTCTAGACAGTGAACACTGTCTCTCCAGTCATGCTTGTTGCTGCAAAGCATTTAGATCAATCTAACAGTGGAGGAAAGCAGTGTTGTTCTGATCTGCTGTGGCTGGTGTGTCCTGCTTTGGTCTCTGCCAGGATGCTGTGCTTGGTCCCTGGATTCCTCTGGTTTGGCTTGAGATGAGTCTCTGTTACAGTATTAGTTCAGTTCAGGAGTGTGCTTTAGGAGTACATCCCTTGTGGTTCACTCTGCTGGGGGACCGTGGGGAACATGAACTGGATTCCTCTCAGATGAAGTAAGACTGGAAGATGTTCTTCGGGAGTGCTTTTAGCACTGAACTAGGCACAGGTGTTCTGCCCACAGGACCAGGCTAAAGCTGGGTTGAAACAAAACATACAACCTATCATGCCAACATGGGTCATGTGGGTGGCTGCATCTTCAGCACCAACGGTTTTCCTCTCCGTGGATATGCTTTTCTTGTGCTGCATTACTTGTTACAGTAGACACTGAAACAAAAACTGCAGCAAGAGTAGATCCAAGCACCTGGAGCCTGCTTTTTCTCTTTACTTAAGGTGCAGCCTTGTAAGTCATCGCTCATGAAAGTGTAACACACCTCTGAATTACTCTGCCTGCAAATGGCAGTCTCATTTTTCATCTTTATTTTTCCTAGTTTCCTGCCTGTCACCTGACTTCCCTCGACGCTTCTCTCCATGTTTCTAAACCACTTTTTCTTCCCCTCGCTTCTGGTTTGCCACCATGGCATTCCTCAACCATTGCTCCCAGCCATAAGGTCTCAGTCTCAAGAGGTCTCTGCCCCAAAGATGCAATCTGTGTTTTATGAAGAAGTGTTTGTTTCCTCTGTTTTTAGAGCTCTTTCCTGGTGAAATCTGTTCCATTGCTTCACTACCCTTCCAATATATTTTCATGTTCTTGTCATCCCTCCTCCAGTGCTTATTAACCTGAACCTTTTCTGTGCTCATTTTAAGCTCATTAGGACTTGTCCTGAAGAGACAATTCCCTTCTCTTTGAAGTAGCCTCCCCTAACAGCCACCCCTCAAGTGGGTTCCCCCCACCCACCCCACACTAGCTTGTCCATCCCGTTTCCCCATAAGTCACATTTGCCAGACCAGTTTTCATTTTTATTTCTGTTCCCTAGGCCTGCATAGGTGGGACCACATCTTTCCTTGGTATTCACACCGAGTGAAGTAGAAGGACTTTTTTGAGTTCAGCAGATTATGCTCAGGCTTCCCACTCTTATTTTATATCTCATAGCAATGTTTGTCTTAGAAAAGCATGACATTTGTCTTTATGACCTGCTGTTTTCTGAGGCCTTGTTTCCCATCCTGTATTCCCATATTAGACGTTTCCTGCCTGTGGGCAATATTTTGCATATAACCTGCTACATTTCACTCTGTTCTTCCAGATCACTACTCTGTCCTGATGATGATATATTTAACCTTTGTTTCTCACATCCTGAACTAATATTTATTCTTCCTGCATCTGTAGCCTGGTTGTTAAAGTATCTCAAGGCAGTTCCAACACTTTTCTAAAGGGAAGGTGTGACATCTGTGATTTCTCTCCTACCTCTCTGGAAGGCTGTCAGAGGAAGTTAGCAATGTGATTTAACAAATCTCTTTTGGCTATTACTTAGGATTATCTTCCGGGTGCTGCTAATTGATCTGTTGTGGATTGTTTTCCCCAGGAATCTGAGGTTAAACTGACTCACTGGGTCTTTAATATTCCTACTTGTTTTTTGTTGCTTTGGTTTGTTTACTTGGGTTTTTTTCCATTGTGCAGACATGCACACACTTCAGTTCACATTCTCTGTTTCTCTCCTGTTCCTCCTGAAATCCTACATGTCATTACTATTATTTATGCCAATCACTGCTTGCATTTGACCCCCTTGGTGAAGTCCTAGATGTGATTGTCTTCTGGGTGTCATGTCTCATCAACTTTTCTCTGTGTTGACTAGGGTCAGAAGGTTTTTCTTGCTCCTAAGCTATAAACATGTCGATAATAAGGATTTCTTTTTGTTGCTAGACCTCTTTTTTTTTTTTATTCTACCTTAACCATGCTGATTCTCATATACTTCTGCAGATTTTATATTTATTGCTAACAATTTGACTGCTTTCACATTTTGTGCCTGTCTTGACAAATAAATCTTGTGCTACTTTTTTTTAATTATTATTTTTACAGGGCACAAGCACAGATTATCCTGGTTTATGGTTTTGTGGAGGAATTGCTGCTTCTTTCTTGTCTCCCCTCTTAGTGTCTCTTGTGTTCTCTGTTGCTACGTTCTTGGTCTCCCCCACCTCCCATTTAATGATGTTTAATCAACTTTTCTTCTGAACTGGTTGCTTTCCATTTGTCTAGAAACAATTCTAAAGGATTCATTGCCTTTTTAAATGTAAAAAAAATCTGATTTTGAAATAAAAGAAGTTTAAGTCTAAACTAAAGTGCTGACAATTCACAGGCCTTTGCTCCTTATACCATGTGACTGTTGAGATACCACATGGTAGTAGATTCCCTGTTCAGGCTCTTTGGTTTTACTTCTAAGTTGTTATTTGTTTGATATGTAGATTTGAGATATCAAACAAATAACCCTGGTGCTGGTCAGTGGTTTTTAATGGCTTTGTTTTTCTTTAAACTGATTAGCCCCATCAGTGCAAATGGCTTGCTCTTGCAAGGCTTCAGATTCTGCTGGCTGCCATTGTGCTTGTTGTCTGTCACTGTGCACAGTGACAATGGGTCTACCATAGTGGGAAGCATCAATTTCAAACCTAAGGAGAGTTTACCTTTTCAGATTTACAGAATAACAGAATGATTTGGATTGGAGGGGACCTTAAAGACCATCTAGTTTCCATTTCTGGTCTGTAACCTAAGCCCATTCGTGGGATGGTCCAGATTTTGTTTCACAAGTTGTTGATACTGTACTAAGGTCAGATGCTGGATTCAGACTCTTCCAACCATGGATTTCTTTCCTCGGCTCATTACAGCAATGACAGTACAACATTTCAACTGAACCACTCCATCAGAATGAACAGCTACTTGATGTGGGTGACCTCAGCAATTAAGTGAAATGCCTCCTCTTGGTGTTTTGAAAGGGGAATGCTGTACTGCATTCCACTCCCAAGAGAGAACTGAATCTTTGCATGTTCATCCTTGGTGACACCAGTGATGCTAAGGGCTTACCAATGACTTACTTCACATCCAGAATGAGTGAAAAAGGCACTTACCCTGCTATGGGAAGCCCATCAGTTTGGAACTTCCTCTGAATTAAAGCTGTGGCATGTGCTGCCACACTTTGAAAAGAAAAGGATCTGGTTAAAATGTAAGACAAATTCCACAGTTTATGTCTTTAGAAGATACTGACAATTATTCTCTGACATAATTTTTTGTCAATATCCAGTTTGTCCCCTCCCCCACATATATGTTTTGGGGTTTTTTGTTGGGTGGTTTCTTTCTTTACAAAACAAAATCTCAAAATAATAATTATTATTTTAGTTATAAAGCAAGAGTGCGAGTTCTGCATGTTTTCCTCTCTCCTTCCAGACACTACAGGAAGTCATGATGATCTCTCCTCTCAACTTTCCTGGACACACAATAAAACAAAACTGAATATAATCTCATGTAAATTAAATAAGTAATCTCAACATCTTGTTTCCATACTCCCACAATTCTAGCAGCCATACGGGTATAGTTTGACTCTACCTGCCCACCATGGGTAGGCATATTAATGCTTTCAAATTTTCTTTTATGTGAAATGTCCAAAATGTCTTTTTCTTTGGTGTTCATTGAATATTTTATTTGTTCACTTTTTGTCTCACTCAAACACTGGTCCATTTGTAAGTTGATAGAAGTTCTACTGCCTCTTGTTTATCCCATAAATTGCTCTGGCTTGGGTGACTTGGGACATTCTTCCCATAAATCAGATTAGAAAATGTGGTACAAAATTAAGTGTGCAGGTTCATGTTATGGTTTAACCCCAGGTGGCAACCAGCCCCTTGCTCACTCCCCCTGTCCTGCTCGGATGCAGGGGGAAGTTGGAGAAAGGTATAACCCATAGGTTGAGGTAAGAAAAGTTCAAGAATTCAAATAAAGTAAAACATAATAATAATGAAAAAGGAGAAAATGGAAAGAGGAGTAAAACCCCAGAGAAAGAACTGATGGACAATACAATTGCTCACCATGCCCTGATGCCCAGCCCATCCCTGAGCTGGGATCAGTGGTTCCTGACCAACTCCCCCAGTTTATATGCTGAGTGCGATGTGCTAAAGTATGGAATATCCCTTTGCCCAGTTCAGGTCAGCTGTCCCAGCTGTGATCCCTCCCAGCTTCTTGTGCACCTGCTCAGTGGCAGAGAATGGGAACCTGAAAAGCCCTTGACTTAGGGTAAACACTGCTTAGCAACAACTAAAACATCAATGTGTTATCAACGCTGTTCTCATACTGCATCCAAAACACAGCACTGTACCAACTAATAGAAGGAAAATGAACTCTATCTCAGCTGAAGCCAGGACAGTGCACAATGCACGCAATAAAGTGTATATGAAAACCTTCATTTAGCAATTACGCCTGTAGGAATGCTGGAAATAGGAGTCAGCAGTAGAAACAGCCAACTTCCTTACTGTGACTTTAAAAGAATCCTGATTACTTCTGCATTTCTCTTCTCAAAATTAGTCATCATTCCTGTAAGAGTGAGAAATAAACAGTGGTTGTATTTTCTTTCTTTGGACGCTCTTCTAAATCCATCAGGGAAGGTAGATAGGTGAAAGATGAAAATGTCCAAAATTACCCCAACTTTATTTTAACAGAAGTGTGTGGTGAGGACCCCTTGGCTGGACATTGCCTGGCACCCAAGGCTTCCTAGGGGAGGTGACCACAGCAGCAGGCAGGCGTCCCTGAGGTTCTGGTGTGGCAACAGCTGCTTTCGGGAAGGCATAAATTGGTGACAAACAAATCAAAAAAAAGAGCAGCGTAGGCCTAGGAGAACCACAGTTATGTAAAGGTGAACAATGAAACGTTATTTCTCAAGTGTGTATTTTGAAGGGCTGTTACCGCAACACTTTTTAAATAAATGAAAGGTACATTTGAATCGGAAGCAATTTGGTGTAGCAAACTGCGACTGAGTCATCCCAGACCTGAGGGGAAACAGAGCTGCTGTGACATGGAGAGATTTTTGAGTGCTTGCATGGGATGTGCTTCAGACGATCCAAGAGTGAGAGATATTAGTACCCTCTTCCAACGCCGTTCCTATTAGCATCCACTGCTAGGAGATCCTCATCGCCACTGCAATTGCATCCAAAGAGGTTTGTTGGTTACTTCTTGAATGTTATACAGATTCCGCACATATCCCATATGTTAATACCAATGCAGTAACAACATATTTATCAAGAGTTTCAGTGCAGGAGATGTATGTCTTCAGTTCTCATGGCTGTACAAAACCTTTTATCTTCTTTCTGGAACAAAATTTTCCCTTAATTCAAAGATTTATGAAAATGTTTAATGAACCAGGTTGAGACAAAGATTGCTATGTAATTAGAAAACTATAACATTTTGCTCTTTTGTGTTCTTTTGCAAACTTAGAATTGTGCTATCATCTACAAAAACTACTTTAATTTGTACAGCATTGTTGAAGAAAACTGTAGTTGGAATAAGACTTGCTCTTGATACATCCAAGAGTAGCTTGGATTATGTGCAGGAACATTTTCTTATGAAACATCTGAGTAATTTGAAAAATGACTTCAAGAAAATACCGTGTCTTTTAAATAATCTGGTTCTTACTATCCCTTTTAAAATGGCTATATGTACATCAAAGCTAAATGTCAACAGATACAAGTTTTTGACAATTCTCCTACCTCGTATTCCTGTTCCATGCTATGACCTACAATATCATGCCTCGTTCTGTGTGGTCCCTACCCCACAACACCACGACGCCTAACATCAAAAAATTGTTGACCTCAAATATTAAATACTGCCATGTTCCTTTTTAAAGCTGCATAATGGAACAGTGGTCTTGAATTAGTATTGAGATTAGATTGATTTATTTAATTGTTGCTTTATGCTCCATACTTAGATTTACAATATTCCGTTAACTGGCTTCTACTAGATTGTCACATTGTAAAAAGAAAGGTAAGTTAAAGAAAAAATCCGTTTAATGGAGTCCAGAAGCTGATCATCTGTACCTGCTTGTTGTTGTATTGGCTTTACCAAGTATATGAGGACCATATGCATCTTTATGTAAAATACTGCTGATGTATCTTTATATAAATCCTTTCTGAAACTCACTTAAAAGTTCAGACCCCATGTACCCTTCAAACACTGACCCATAGTTCCCAGGATGGAAAATGTGAAAATGAAAATGTTCTTGGAGAAGAAAAATCAGACTCTGGCTAGTAGATGAATTTACATCTTCTCTGTGGGTCGGGAATAGGGTTGGAAATCTGGCAAACCTGGGAAATGATAAGTAAGCAAAGTAAGGTCAGCAAATAATAAACTCTTGAATCAGTCTTAAATCTGTGTCCTTTTTGGATTATAAGATACATCTTCCTGCTTTGGTAGGTTGGGTTTTTTTTCATTGTTGCTACCTTTTTTATACTCTGAGTTGGTGCATAACAGTGCTTTAGTGGACTAAATATGTCTTAATTAATATGTCTTTAAATCAATGTCTAAATGTCTTTAAATATGTCTATAATTAATATTTTTTTTGCCATTAACAGTTTGTTGGAAGTATTAATATAATAGCAGAAACAAATCTGGCCTATTCTGTAGATCCTAGGCTCCCTTTAAAATGCTTTTAGTTTGGAAAAAGCCTGTGAGTCCTTTGTGAGGGGACATACACACCCCAAACCAAAGCCCTTCCTTGTTCAATTTCTTTTGACTAGAATACCAGTAAATAGCTTGAAAATGCAAACTGGGTCCTTGTGTTCTTGCTCATCTCTACAATTTGGGGAAGAACTCTTGACATTCTGGGTGGACCCCACCCACATAACATTGTGTGCCAGACAACTTGTTTACCAAAGCATGTTTGTTCACCCCAGCCTGTATTTGCAATTCTAGTAGAACGTGCTGTAGCTGGGATTCAGGAGGCTGAAATAAGAAACATCCATACAGAATTACCACTTAGAGAGACTTTTTTCTTTTATACTTAGCTTTGGTATACCTTCCTGCACAAATTGCTCAGATCTCCTGGAAACTCAGAGACTTGACCTATTTTATAGAACTGTATTTATAAATGGAATTCCAAAGAGTCTTTGTTGAGAGTAAAATGCAGGTCATACAGTGCTGTCAGTTAGGGGTTTTTGGCAATTTATACTTTATGGGCTGTATTTGATAACTTCAGCTTCACAGTGTTTACCAGTGCAGTAATTCATTACTGTGTTTTATGCATGTCTGCTGAAACTACTCCCAGAATACGTCAGCATTTACCAATAAGCTGTCTGTGTGACATGTCAAGCACATGTGTTGCTCTATGCCTATAAGGCAGCTGGGTTATCTTTGTCCTTTGGTTATCTATATATTCCCTTTTGTTATCTATGTATTCACCCTTGTAGGACTTGGTGGTAACTAGGTGCAATGTGCTTCTTTTTTCCTTGTATTCTTGGAACCCATGTAAAATTTTTATGCTTTGATGTGATCAAGTGGAGGTGGCTTGAGGCAGTATCCACACTGTGGGTCTCTGAGATAACTGATAACTAAGGTAAACTAGGCTCTCAGGAGTTCAGCATTCACACTGTTCTTATTCGGGAAGCCAGACTAGTTTGTGGAGGTTTCACTTGGGTACCTGCTCCAAACTGCACACTTGCAGTGAGTGAGGGCAGCTGCAGGGCAAAAAGAGATACGGGCCATGTGCCCTCTGATAGTGGTGCTTCTCCTAAGGACACAGTTATGGTTGGATGATGTCTCCTGCCAGCTACTGGAGTGATAAGTGAACAGGATGTAAACAGCAGGGTTTGGGTCAGACAGTTCATGTGCACTGAATTCACTGTTCACTTTAAATGCCTTGCATGCTAAGTAATTTTTAGAAACTAATCATTGAAAAAAGGAAACTAATCTGAGAAAAAGTACTCCATGTATGGTAACAGTAATACATCTTGGTGTGTGCATGAGGGAAATGAAGAACTTGAGGAAGATGAAGTCAGGAGAATAGAGATACATGTATTGAAATTGCAGATAGGATATTTCACTGCCTGGTATTGCTTTTTTACTTTGAAATTTCATCGTTCATTTATGCTATTGCCAGAATGCTTGTTTGCGTACCAATGTTCCTTTTTAGTATATGTTTCAGTTGATTTAAAACAGTTTTCTTCTGAGCTTCTGTGAAGAATTTCTTTGATGTGGTGCTGCTGTCATTTTTCTGGTTCATGTTATACACACTCTGTGACGTTCTTGAAATGATGCAGTTTATTACTGTATTTCTATGGTTTTCCATCATTTTGATTTGTGGTGTTTGCTATGCTAAGGGAGAGTCCATGTTGTGTTGTTGCAGATTGTGGTTTTGATATTAACCTCTGTACTCCAGGACATTCTTCCTGTAATACATGGATCATCATCTTTGTGTCTGGAGTGCTGGAAAACTGGCAGTTCACTGTGTCACTATGAATGAAGCCTCCTTTTACTTGCCAAGTTCTTATGCTTTGTCAAAAGATAATACTAAATCTTTCAGCTGTGTTTAGGTGGCTTGTGGTAGTTTCTGGAGGGTTGGTTAGTTTGCTTAGGAGAAGGGGTTGAAGTATATGTTTGCAGTGAATCAGTCTTTTAAGTGTTCATTTCATTCCTTCAAATTGAAGGACTGTCATCTGAAGACATTCTGTAGCTGATCTAGTGTACAAAAAGAAAGTAGGGAAAAAAAACCATTTCCTCTGCTTAGCTCATGTAAAACTGAACCATTACTCAGACTCCTCTAATAATCACAGGCAGGCAACTATGAAAATGAGTTAAATGAAATCTATTAATATGCATACATTCATTAAGTGTTACAAAACCAGCTTTGGTGAAGAACAGTTACCTGGTGATACTGTTGCTTGCATTGTGAGCTTTAAAGCTTGCCCAGCTGGCATTTCTTCCACAGTTTTAACTCTCAGGCTTTCAGCTAGTTCACTTTCCCACCGAACGTCTTCTCTCACTTTATGTTGTCGTCTGTGTTCTCTGGTAATCTCATGAGTGCAAGGAGTCTAACAGGACACTGTTTTCTCCAGTACACAACTCTCGGGTGCCACGCTTTGCAGTGCTGAATGCCTGGTCCCAGCTGGCCCATGCACAAGGCCTCTTCAGTTCCTAATCAGATGGTGGGGTATGAACATAGTCTAATTAGCTGCCAAACAAGAGGCTAGAAAGCAGTGAGAGAGCAACTCATAGAGCAGGGCAGGTGCATATCTGTCTTCATACGTTTATGGGGTCTCTGTGGCTGCCAGAATCCCTGGTGTTAGACTGTATTTGCCCAGAGTTGTTGTGCCTGTGTCATTGTGAGGCCCATCCATTGCAGCCTGAGGCCCTTCTGAAGGGCGATGTCCTTGCTCAGTGCTGTGCAGGTGGGTACAACCTGCTGGGAATTGGGTTGTTCGATTAAAACAATTGGCACATGCAATGTTAATTACAGTGGCCAGGAGTTGTTTCCTGAATTAAGTTTAAGTTAGGGCTTGTGAGCTAAAGCCTAACAACAATTATTTTAAAAATGGCTTCATATCTATTTCCGTATCATGTTTGGAGTTTTTTAAACAGGCACATTTGGTTTAACTGGAGTTAACAGTTGGCGAGATACTGCCACAGAAGAAGTTGGAATTCCAAACACAATCTCGGTGTCCAAACCTCTTGACTATTAACAGTCTATTCTGGGGCAAGGAGGTTGTGTTTTCCTTCGTGTGAGGAGTAGGATACAAAGCTTGGTGTTAACAGAGGTAGGCTAAGATATTCCTTTGACGATGCAAGAACGGAAATGGAAAGTTGTAGTGTTAATGTTTGAAGCTGATAGTGAGGTAATGATTTTGTTGCTCAATGGCCTGCTGTGTTTTAGAGGTAACTAAAATTTTTGGACTACGCTTGTCAAGTGGTTTGCGCTGTGCTTTTGTGTGAATAATTGAATGTGTACAAGAGTTTCATGGTATATTTATATGGAACAGTATTCACGAGCATTAAACAAGTAATCTGTATTCCTGCTTGTGTTTGTCTTAAAATGTTTCTTTATGCTGTTTTTTTCCTGTATAGTTCTCTTGATGTTATAAAATGAGACTTTTGATCTTTGGTCAAGGACAAGGTTTTCATACTTACTTAAGGACATTTTCAGTAAAAACAGAACTGAATAGTTCATATTGTTGCTACCTGCTCTTCCTGGGCTTGGAGAAGCATGCTAAAGGTACTCTGCATTTCTGTGACCTCTTGCATTTGCAATGGGTTGAGATGGATGCTTCATTTCTCTTCCCTTTTCTCATGTTTTCCACCCCCATCACCCAATCACTGATATTCCTTGACCAAAGGCTTAAAATAGTTGGGATGGCAGCACACTATACAGATTTGTAACATTCCTTAGAAGCAAAGTACTGCAAAGCAGTGGAAATGAGATTCTCTGTGTGTGTTACTACCCAGCAAACATAAACTGGGAATGCAAGGGAGTTCCTGGGGACAAAAATGTCAGAGTGAATGCTGACCTTTAACTTCACTAAAAGGCAAATGGAGTTCCGTGCATTTCTCTGTGTGCTATGCAGTTAACCACCAGGTATCCACCTTAACGTTAGAATATTAGCCTTTAAACGCTCATCAAGCAAATCTGTAAATTACAATTTATTTAAATTTTAGTATCTTGACAGTGTTTTGCATAGTACAATGCGCTAGACAGATAAATATGCTATGGAGTTCATTCAGGCAAATTACAGTTTATGTACCGTGTTGCTAATCTCCAATTACCTGCACCAGAATAGGGAAAGGAGCTGCATAAAATTAACTGCTCGACAGCCCAGTCTTCAGAGGCATTTGAAGTGTGAGGAAGGGCAAACAGCTGCTTTTTAGTCAAAGGTTTAGGGCTTAGACTGTGTGGACAGGGAGACAGTTAAATTTTCTCCAAGCCAGGGTCATTTTCTCACCTTTCCTGGGTTGAGGCTGTACTGTAAATCAGTCCAATAGCTCCATTTAACTGATCTGCTGACAAGTGAATGATTAACTGAAAACTATCAACCAGACAGAAGAGGAACACCGCTCAACAACTGCAAAGTAAAATAGCTCTTGAATACAGATTACCTGCCTAAATTATTTGCACACAAGTTATTCGAACTGACTGAAGTTCAAGAAGCATTCTGCTGTGGGGCTCACCACAAGAAGGCCTAACAAAGCCTCTTTAAAACCTCTCCATGAATGCCGAGGCAAATACTTCGCCAGATCTGAATGAGCAAGAGAACATGTTGCTACGATGCCAAGTCTCAATATCTAGCAGAACCCATCCAAACCCACAAAACTCCACAATCAGGAAAGGGCAGGTTAGGATGGGAAAATTCCTCATTTCTTCCTGTTTGGACTCTACTGAAATGGAAGCTTGTGATCCAGTTGACTTGTAGCTTGTGTGTACACAGTTACAACACACTAATCCAAACACTGACATATTTTAAAAACTGCTAGACTGCTTCTCTCATTTGTTTTTTGGAGGGTGCTTGGATGACTGTCAGTGCCTGACACATGAGTGTAGTATTATGCAGGAATACTTCTGCAGCAGGGCTGTTCAGAAACAGGATCTTCTGAATTGCTTCTTGCCAGATACTTGCCAATACCTGTGACTGTTGAAATGAGCACCATCATGTCCTGTCAGGCCCAAACACAAGTCTGGTGAAGACAGGCCTGTAGAACATGGGGCTTCTCCATAATCAATAGGACAGTTCCTGATGACAACTTGTGGGTTTTTGGGGACACCCAAAATGTGATACATTGGTAATAGAGTGGAGCAGGCTGCAGTATTTTCACACTTACTCATTCTTTATATGGCCGTTCAAATCCCAAGAAATATTTCAGGTATTTATAGGGAGGAAGCTAAAATGGCCTAGGCTTTTAACTCATCCTGAGTGTTACCATTTGCATTAGGTATCTTAAGCCTTGTCTGAATGTTTGAAAGCATAGAAGATCCTCAATAAACATCAGGCTTTAACTTAATGGGTGTGGTGGTCTTTTCTGTTAAACAGAATCCATGCTAACTCCTGTTTGTCCCACACTTTTAGATCTCGTTAACAAAATAAAGTGAGGAAAGATACTGCCATTAAAGGAGCTTCCCCACCCCCCTTAGAATTTATATTTTTTATAGCTGTTTAATGGCCTCAATTTGCTCAGGAAAACTGACCAAGCTACACATAATTTTAAGAAGTCCCGTTGAATTTTAACGGTGGTATTGAAACTTACCCCGAAATTTCAGAGGTCGCAGTAATAGTTCCCTAAATAGTGCTAGATATCATACAAACCTGTGTCATTCTCCCTGTGTTATTGCTCCCTCCCATACGGAAGGAAAGCTATCATTACAGCGGCTGGTTGGTTTAATGTCCGCCTTGCCGGTGGTTTTTGGGCACCCCTGGACCCACTGAAGAGTTAAACTGAAGCCCCTCGTGTGCGCAGGGGTGTTTTAAAGTTATTTTTACCAGAGGGTTGCTGTTTTTCCAGAGTTTCTGTGGGGAGCCGCCCAGCAGAAACAGGAGCATCCCCCTAGGGGCTGGGGAGGGGAGAGGGGACTGAAACCTTGGGCTTAGGGGAAGTGGAAGCTTGCCCACAAAACAACAAAAAAATTTTTTAAGTATTTTATTTTGGTGTAGCACTATAGATATATATATATATGGGGCGGGAGGCGGAGAGGATCTCCCCTCCGGCCCCGTCCTAGAGCCCGGGGCAAGCCGGGCTCCGGGCTCCGCGGAGGGTTGCGCGGGCGG
>WBMY01005598.1:699773-735337 GCA_013397315.1 Donacobius atricapilla
GCAGAGCGGCGGGCGCCGGGCCGGGAACGGCGGGAGCGCCTTAACTTCCTAGAAGTCGAGGAGCCGAGATATAGTTGCTGGGGTGAAGGCGAGAGAAGCTTGGTTTCGGTCCCGAGGTCCTGGCGGTGCGGTGAAGCCCGTGGCTGCGCCGGTGAGGAGGAGGAGGAGGAGGAGGAGGTAGGTGCGGGTCCGTGGTACCCCGGGACGGGAACCGGGGCGGCCTCTGCGGCGTCGTTCTCCTCCTTCCCCGACTGGTTCGCGGCCAGGACGTGCTGCTGTTTCGGGAGAGCAGCGCCGAAGCGTCTCAGGCAGCGCTGCTCTGTCGGGATTCAGGTACCCTTGAGGAATTTAATTTTGTGGAGGTTAATTAAAAGGTTGTTGTAAAGTATTACGGCTAAAGCTGTTTTGACAGCTCGTCCTTTTTGTGTGTGTGTGTTTATGTTAGTTTTCTTCCTCTAGCAGTTCATAAAGGTGTAACTGCTGCTTCTAAACGTGCAGTAGTTTTGCAGGATGGAATGCGCATTTCTTATTCCCCACTAAATTTAGGATGCGTTGTCATGCGGGTAGTGCATTTCATCACAGCGCAGCGGTGTCACCTGAATGCCCTTACGGTTCTTCCTGCACTGAAGATCTCTGTGAATATCACTTGCAGCAGTGTCCTTGTAGCTAAGGTTTATAACTTCGTTCAGATGTTCCAAGTGGTTGTATAGACACACACAGAATGACACTGTATTTTTAAGGGTTTATGTTACTCTCTTTTGGATTCTTCTAATATTAATGTTGTTTCAGTATTGGTACCTAATTTTAATTCTGAGTTTTTTTTTCCTTCACCTGCACATCAGTCTCTTCAATGACTGTAATATGAACTAATAGTAAAAACAGAAGTTGCATATGGAGGAGTATTTTCCTGATGGCTTTAAGATATTTTAGATTTCAGGAAAAATTGTTACTTGCTTTTGGAAAGCATTTTGGAAAGTTCAGTGTTCTTAAGGCAGTCTCCACGCATGGTATTTCTTACAACTTAAAGCTAGAAAATTGACCTGTTTCTTTAAAGACACTTTGAGATCCTCTTTTAGATCAGAAACGCAGCACAATTGACTTGCCCGTGTGAGTAAGAAGTACTGGTTGTTTTAAAAAACCTTGTCAAAGCCAAAGAAGTAGGCACTGGTGGTTTACATGGTAATGTAACATGATGATAATAATAATAACAACATAATATGTTAAAATTGCTTTCCAGCCTCAAATTCCCATCTGTGATGTAAATTACAGTCTCACCACATCTAATGTTGTTGCACCAAATTCTGTTTTCTGTGCATAAGCCACTAATCTGTGAATCCCTATGAGCTGAACCTTCTCATTCTCTGTGCAGCACAGAAATATGTGAGAGTTCAGCCTATGCTCTTACCTGTGGGAGTCTGTAAACTGTCTCTGAAGAATGGACATAGAATACTTGCTGTGGTTGCCCTGATGTAACATGATGAATCAACTAGTGGTGAGCTGGACATGCAGTTTGTATATTGCTAAAGGGTTTTTCTCTTGCTTGCCTTTTTTATTTCAGTGTTTAAGTTGTTGCCTTTTCATTATCCAACAGCTTCATGGTTCTAGGCAGCCATCCATTCTGTAAAGCACAGACTTCAAAAGTATGATTTCTGGATTGTGGCCTGTAGCCTAGGATTTGCTTATTTCATTATGTTGTTATCCAGCTATACTCTGTTATATGAATTTCACCCTTTTGCTGATTACAGTTCATCAAATCACAGAACTCTCTACATGTTCAGTGTGTTAGCAACCTCATCGTCTCAGATCGGAATTCTGTATTTATGTAGTGAAACTGAGGGAGTGCAGTTGAAGGTGACTTCTGTTGAAGGTCATGTAAGAACATGTCCAGTATATCTGGAATTGAAATGCGGTGTTCTCTCGTTTAATTTTCATCCAGAGGGGTAAAGTGAGGCTGGATTATTTGCTTGGTGTTTACTGAAGTCTGACTGCCCTCTTATGTAGAACTGGCTATGTTGCAGGTGGCTGCTGTCAGCTGTCTGTAAGACCTCTTTGAAGTAGCTTATGGTGCTGTTGCTGCAACTCTTGAGCTGTGCTATCCTTAGGCACCTGCATTTAAAATTTAAGTGGACCTGGTGTATAGGCAGACTGAGAAAGCACACCAAGAAATGTGCAGGCAGCAAATGTAATACAAACTGGATTTTTTTAATATACTCTGTTGTTTGTGTAGGTTGTACCATCTGAGGCATGTAGCGATCCTTGTGGATGCTATGGACACAGGCTAAAGTTGAAATTATTATGGAGGTGTGTTTGGGATTAAAAGACAACTGCCTCTTACTGGCAGTATTTGTTCTTAAGACCTGTTTTATTACTCAGGCCTTGCTTACCACAGCAGAGAGCCTGTGTTCTGTCATGAAATAAATATGAATGCAAATAGGTCTAATCCAAGCCATAAATCTTGTTACGTGCCAGTTAAGAGTAATTTACTGGAGCTTCTTTTAGGAGGTAGGGCAGAAGGGGATGTACTTGGGTGCAGTACAGTCGTGGGAAGGTAATGTGTGCCTGACTTATCCAAAGTAAATTTGATAGAGACAAAAAGAGGGTAATTACCTATTTCATTTGTTTGCTTCCTTTTCACATCACCTGCAGTCCTTTCCTCTAAGTAGAAAGATTCAGTTGAATTGGACTTTGCCCATGTTGCTGCAGAGGAGGGGTGCTACTAGAATTTTTTAAAGCTGCTAGGTAGTGGGTGGGTGTGTAAACAGGGAGCAGGCCTTTTCCTTTATACCGGTGGCTGAATTCTCAGCTCTCTCAAATTGTACTTAGAAGGGAGTGTGGAGATAAGCCAGGGATTGCCTAGAGTATTTTGGTTAGTGCTCTCTTTTTTAATTCCGGTTAAGTCTTGCTAGAGGTCTACCCTGGTGTCTAGTGTTACTGTATTAAAAAATGAATGTAATGTGATATTTAGAAGGATGTCTTTTGTGAATGAAACCTGTTTTTGCCAGAACCTTGTTCGTGAACAGCTTCTGGCCATCCCTCTCTCTTCAGAGATTAGCAATCTGTGTTTTGCTTTTGACTTTTTCTGAAGCGTTTGACTTCATGTACAGTCCCTCCTCTTGTAATTCTGTTGCACTGGATTCTGAATATCTTGTCTCCCATTTCCTGTATATCAGCCGCCTGTCTGGTAACAAGAATGGGACACTGTTTCTCCATAGAGAGGTTGAGAAAAAGTTGACTTTCTGGGTTTTCTCCAAGATTGTGTAAGGTCCAGTGATATGTTGAGCCATTATCAGTGTATTTGTGGAGAAGACTGAGGAAGTGATGAAAAAAGTATGCCAAAGTTGATACTTTCTCTAAAGTTAGAAGAAATAGGGTGGTGTTTATAGCGAATAATAGGACTGCCTCCTGTGCCTTGCTTTCAGTTTCTTTACATGCAGGTTGCTTCTGTAATTGGAATCACAGGTGGGATTTTCAGCAGCTGGTTTTCATGATGACTCAGTCCCAAGCTAAGTCCTTCAGGGTAGATGATCAATGTATAGGGAAGTGCCCATACACTGTTCCAATGTTCTGTTCCAATCAGTGTGGATCCTGGTGATTCTTCCAAATGTGCTTGCAGGGAGAGTCTTTTGGGGGTTTTGTCTGTGCTCGTCTCTGTTAGTCAGAGAGTGGGTGTGATTTTCCCTGTCCTTAGAGGTTTTTAAGGCAATGTGGCAGCAGCCAGAGAGGAGCCAGGTGAGTACCCAGCTACCTGAGCCTTGGACAATCTAGGCAGAGGTTGAACTATAAGCACCCAGAAAAAGGATCTTTGGATTATACAGCGATTATCATCTTTGGGCCATTATAATTTTAAAAAGAATAGAAAATGCTTTAGCCCAGAATAAAATAGTCTGATTAAACTTCAGAAACCTTTTCTAATACAGTTTGCTTATGTAGAAGAGAGTAAAAGGAGGATGCCACATACTGCTAAACTGTGTCATATTTGCCTGTTGCATGCAGCTATTAGGAGGCTGCACAGAAGATTTTATAGTCAGGCATTCATTTTTGGGTGTAGGAGATTTGTGTGTGCTCTTACGATGTCAGGGTTCTGCCATTGCCATGCTCTTACTTCACTGCAGGCAAGGGTCAACCTGGAAATTGATGTTGTTGTGGCTTCCTGCAGGAAATGGTGAAAATCCTGCTAGTTTTTTGACAGCCCCCATGGAGAGAATGGACAGTGTAACTGTTGACAGGCTTGAAACTCTGCCAGGAGGACTGGTGACTTCTGATCTATAACTTTTTCTGTGCTTTCTCCTGTTCCAGGCCTCCATACTGTAGCAGCTTGAGTTTAGCTGTTTCTGGACAACACTGGTCTCAGCATTAATCTGTCTTGCAGGTTATCTACGTTATCTAAATCTTTCACTGGTGGCCAAGTTTGATTTGAGGGGACTTACTCTGATATGTACTTTCCTGAAGTTCCCTTCCCTTTTGGTCTTACCAAAGTTGAGCCAAGGGGCTGCTTGTTGTTAGTTCCAGAAAACACTGTAAAACCAGAGCTAGAGACTTCTCTGCTGACAGTGTCTGTTAAACTCACTTGTACCTGGCATCCTTCAAAATGCTGCAATTTCCTCTTTTGAAGCTGTGGATAAAAATGTCTCTTCTGTTTTCTCTCCATTATTATTTCATGTAGTTATCATAGCACTAGTGGTTTTACTTGCTATTTAAACTACAGCTGTGTTCCTAGATGCAGAATGGTAAAGATTAAGGCAAGTCTGTCCCTCTTTCTGTAGGCAGACCTACAGTGCAGATATAAGAAGCTCTCAAGAGCTGATATGCTTGAGGCAAATAGAAATTGAAAGAAAGCTCTGATCCACTGGAGCTTAGTGGCAAAGTGAAAATGCAGTTCTTCCAAGTTTGTCAGTTCAGCTTAGCGTTGGTGACCCAGGCACGGGTCTGAGGAGATGCCTCAGGGAAAGAAAATAATCACAGCCAGTGATCTTCTAGGCAGCTTAAAGAAAGAAATGTGAACATTACAGTTTTGGTTTCTCAGATGATTTATTCTTCTTCTCCCCAGTAAGATGAACAAAGTCTTCCTGAATTAATCTGGTTGACACTTCCTCCTTTTGTTTTTTAGCGATCTTTCAACTTCAGATCTGAAATAAAGCTCAGTCTTCCAAGACTACAGCTTTTAATACTGGCATTTAAGACTGACACTAAAAATAAGAACTGAAGGAATAAGAGAAATACAGCCTGTATTGTGAAAATGAGTACAGACATCTTGGAAACCTTTGAAACAAACGTTTGTTTACAAGAGGAGAAGGACAGTGAGTGATATTAGTCAGGGAACACCTAATCCATTTTAAAGCTTTACTTGTTTTTCTCTGATGAGCAGTAAGACAGATAAAACACGGGGGCTTATGCTCAGTTCCTGATAATGGTCTGAAGTGGCTAAAGATTGACTCAAGTGCTTAGTAAAGGCTAAACTTAGGGAAACACTTACTGGAAGTGGAGCCTATTGACTGTTTTAGTGGACCTCTTGTGATGGAGAAGACCTCAGTTAACCTTTATATCTCAGTTTTGGTCTGTGGCGGTGGGAGAAGAACACTCTTAATCTCATGTTGGTATAAAATTGTGGAAGGTGTGCCTTGTAATAAAGCTTTTAACAGTAGCTTTCCAAATGAAAAGAGAAACGAATTTGAAGCTCATGGTCTGTATAACTGGGTTGAATGAACTGTGTTCTAGTCAGATGAAGGTAGGGGAGAAACTTAGCCCTGCTCAGCACTGTAATTACCTAATTGGTGAAGTAGGGAACAATCAAATTAAGGTAAATGCAGTTTAGCTAAAAATAATTTTCTGAATGTCTTGCAGTATGGATCACTTAGCTGTGATTATAGTGGTTGCAAACATTTCTTTTTGTTAAAGTCATCAGATCTTTGAAAATTAACTGAATTTTAAATGGCAAGATGAGAAATAACAACATGAAGTTTGATAATCTGGCTTTTGAGACCAAGAAAAATAGTCAGTTGACTGACTGAGACTAGTTGGGTATCAAGAACAAATCATTTCGCTGGATTCCAGGAGCTTTGGCTTTTGTGCCAACATAAATATGGGTGTCTCTCTAATAGCAGAATTGCATGGGATTAGTTTGTGCTTTTTGGAAATTTATGATATGAAATATAGAGTTCACTTTTATACTTCCCTGTTTTAAGAAAATAGGGAGTTAATGTTGAACTAGGGGCTCCTTTTTCCTCAGGCTGTTTTGAAGAGAACTGAGGTCTCCCTCTTTCTAAAACACTCTCTTCATGTTTGTAAGTTGATCAGACACATCTTGTTCTAAAGCTCTGCTGCATCAGTGAAGCAGTTCAGATGGCTGTGCTGTGCTGTGCAGCCCAAACAGAGGGTTGTAGCTATGCAGCATTAATTTTGGCTGCTCCTAAGCATTGCTGAAGTTCCTCTTGTTACCAGTGGGGTCCAGCAAATAATGTGCTTGTGCTCAAGGCAGGTGTGGAGAATGCTGTCCTTCCATGAGTGAAGAGGCATCTGGTTAACACTAAGCTTTCTGCCTTTTTGATGGCTTTATTCTCAGTCTCTTGTGTTGTGCCCTTAGCACATTCTGCAAGGAAACTTAAGTGTTCCACTGAAGAGAAAGGGTGACGTTAGACCCCATGTTCTGCCAAACACCAAGTATGCCTGGTAAAGGGAAAGAGGGGCAGAGGTAAGTATTCAGACACATGACGCTGCCTGTGTCGCTCTCTAACACATGAAAAATTAGTTTTTCTCATGTTGTCTTTAGTCTCAGATGTGGCATTGAAATACACTCAGCATGTTCTGACAAATCTAAGTGCCCTCTGGTAGAGACTCATGCAGTTGAAAACCTTTAGTATTGAAATAAATTGTTCTGAATGTACAAGTTGGTGGCATTTCTCAGATGTCTGATACCAGGTTGCCATCTTCAATTATTTCTTCATTCCCTCTGTTCCTACAGAGTATTCTCTGTAGTGGGCCCAAATGTGTTTCCAGTATGGCTACACAGCTCAGTGATTTCTTGGATGCACTTGTGTCCTTGGAGAGTGTGAGTGATTTCAGTGAAACAACAAAGGACTACAAGCATGCAAGTTTACAAAACAGGCACGATTGTGGCTTTATATGTGCATATTAATGTGCATTTCCTGCCAGAGAAAGTTCTTGTCACATAGGTTTTTAGCCCTGTGAGATAAGAGTTCCTGTACTTAAATATTCCTTCTATGTTCACTTCAAGATTGCATGATGGAATTCACGTTTTCTCAAGAAAAGCTGCGGATCTTGCATCAGTACCGTTGACGATACCTCCTGAGAGCAACACCCGAAGCAGGGTCCTGTAACAAATTTGTCACAAGAAACATACAATGGATCTCAAAGAGAGCTGCCCAAGCGTTAGCATTCCCAGCTCTGATGAGCACAGAGAGAAGAAAAAGAGATTTACTGTAAGTATGTAAGAGAGTAAGCACTGTGGGCAAAGGCATAGGCTATTGGTGCCTAGCAATACTGCTTTCTTTTCTTCTGCTACTAAGCTTCGTATTATTTTCAATAGGTTTATGGAAATCAGTTTCCTTGCTCTTGTGAGTACTGGCCATAGTCCAGAGTGAAAAATTTTGAATATTTTAGTGTTTACCTGTGTTGCTTTCTGCAAAAAGAACTTGCCTTTACAAATTCCTGCTATTTTTACCACAAAATAGGTGCATTTGCTTGTATAAAATATTTAAGTATCCAAGTACAGGGAAAGCAATCTGGTACAATTTTTGACATTCTACATGATTTTTCACAAAGACATTTATTTTGTAAAGGGATAAAATGTGGATTTGGTTCTTAGTGGGGGTTTGTTAGTTTATTTGTTTTAATATCCATTCTTTCACAGATATCCTATTATACTATTGTAATTTTTTTTGTGTAAAATGAAAAAATATAAACCATGAATTTTTTCAAAACTTTTTTTCTATCTTCCTTCCTGTTTCTGATTCTAGTGCTTATGAGTTTTTTCCTATCCTGTTCCCATTTCCACTTCTTGTAATTTCTCTCCCCCTTCCTTTCTTTGCCTCCCAGTTTGACTTTTTGGTTGTGAAGTCTTCCTATTGTGTGGGAAATTCTTTGCATTGCGTACTGAAAAATAAAGTAGTGTGGTATGGATTTTTGTTTGGCCTCAGTATAACCCTAAATGACAAGATCAAAATACTTGCTTTAGAAGGCTCAAACTATTTCATTGCTCTTGTGCAACTTCCTCCAAGATTTTTTTTTTCATTGAGTGAGTTAGTCACTCTTCAGATGAGGAATGCAAACACCCTTATATGGAGTTGCTGTCTGAAGAATACAGCAAAACAATGGTTTACTATGAGTTATGTTGTCTCCCTTTCCTCTTCACCTCCCTTGGAAAAGAGCAGTGCTGTTTGATTCTACAAGTGTGTCAAGATGTACCTTTGGGAAGGAATGTGCTGGTAAAGGGAATAAACAAAAGAGAACTTAACTAATTCCTTAAACGTCTGCATTCATGTGAAAGTCAGGTGAGCAGGAAAACCTTCGTGAAAGTCTAAACTTGAGCAGAACAGGTTTGTTTTGTTGCCTCAGTGCTGGCAGTTCTGCAGTTCAAATATGCCAGTGTGGTACCCTGAGCATATACTAATGTTGTGGTTTCCAGGTCATTTTACCTAAAGGTCTGTGAGACAACCTGGGCAGTGTACAGGCACTTTCTTTGGGTGTGCCCTTTAGAAAGCTATACGAAACATCAGAAATGGGGGGCTGAGGGAGGAGGGGGGAAAGAATCCAGCCCAGCTTACCCTGTGCAGAGGTATACTTTGTCTTGCTGCCTTCTGCTTTGTGTGCCAGGGAGTAATTAGCAGCTTGACAAGAAGTGCTTTCACAACTAAGCTTTCGAATATTATCACATATATTTTAGGATTTGATAACAGAAGTGAGGGTCATATTAAACTTCATGGTAGAAACTGTGAATTCCAGCATGTCAGTGCTGTCGCTGTGTCCCCTCTTCTGTAGCTGTGTGTAATGACAGGATCCTGTCAGTACTCTGACAGTGAGTGAGAAAGGGGTTCAGGGGGGGAAACAGTTTTTAACAAATTTATGGTAGGTATAACTGTCTCTTTTGATGGCCACACTAGTGCCATTTCTATAATTAGCAGTAAGAAGTGTTTGCACTTGGGGTGAAAAGAAAGGTCAGAGTGATAAAGGCTAGGAAAGATTTCAGGTGACTGTAGAGTCTTCACCTTATCATTGCTCACAGTGTGTATCACTGCTGCTTCTGAGACTCTTCTAGAATCTTACTGGTCTGAACAGAACCTGAATTTCAGCTCAAACCTTTCAATGGCTCACTTAATGCTGGCATGGAAACAAGACAAGTATGTGCAACTTAGCTTTTGCTAGCTCTACTTTTTCCCCTCACACCTACTCTGATAAATCATTTTAAAAGCAGTCATGTCTCTGAGCAGTTGTCATTCTGATAATTAAATAAGCTTTTCAGTTTTGTCTCTGGAAGTGAACTTCTCTTTCCTCCTGAGCATTTTCATGACCTTTTATTGAATATTTGATTTGATTTTGTTAAATACTGCATACGTTTGATATATTTGCTACCAATGTTTTTTTTCCAGATGATTACATGTTTGCATTTTTTGGGTGTTATGGCAGGGAACCTTTTTTGCTTCCACTTAATTCATGGCAACCAGCCTCTATGTAAATCCACACTAGTTTCCTGTCCCACATTTTTCTGAAGATTTGGCATTCACTTTCTCCGTAAAAAGAATAAAGTATTTCCTTGGTTTGGGCCATATCTAGCCTATATTAATTGCTTTCTGTCCCTGCTGCATATTAGGTCATTCTTTTGCCTGTTTTGACAAATAGCTTTGTTTTGGGTTTCTCACTCATATCCCTATGCTGTTTGATGTCTGAGGCTTAATTTTCTCTTCTGACCTGTTCTCATCTCCCTTTACACCAAGATCATATACAGGCTTATTAAAAAATCTCTTTCAAGGGTGCTGTTTGTCTGATTAAATCTGAAAACTTTGTCTCAGACCTGTGATGTATAATATTAATCCCCAGCCCTGTGGAAATTGGAGGTTTTTTCTTTTTATTTGTTGACAATAAATAGTCTCCTTCCTTTCTCAATGATTGCTCTGTCAAAATTGGAAAACAGCCTACCTTTTTGTTTTTCTGTGTTTAATAAAAATCAAGCTTTTAATCCAAGAGCATGAGCTACCACAAACAGAGTTGAACGCTTTTAATTTCAAGAACTTCTTTTGTGAAGAAATCCTATGGTATCCAGAAATAGCTGGATCCTGTCCTATATGTATTTGGGAAGATATTTTATGGTGATGTTTTCAGGAATTCTGTTTATTTTTCTTCCTTTTTATTTTCCTCAGAGCTTTGTGGTTTTTACCCACATACTGTGAGTTGTGGATGCATCACATCTATGTTTAAAGAGTTTTCTAAGACCAAATTTGGATTAGGAATAATTAAAAAAGGTTATTATCTAAGTAAGTCTAGGTTCATCCCCCCACCTTTCTAGAAATAAACATTGCACATCTCTCTAATCATTACACAGGCGTAGCTGAGGGTAGTAATAAAGCCCAGACATGTCATGGTTTTAGGTTTTACCAGATTCTTTGTGGATATTGTGTTTTCTTACTGCTTCATGTGTCCATAACTGTTGTGCTTGCAGCTTTTCCTTTGTTGAGGCGTGCAAGAGCTTTGTTAGTGGCGTGAATTAGATGACTTCATACAGGTTTTTTCATGCTCTCTTGTGTAAGAAAAATTTGATTGTGTCATTGTTCTACAGCTGCTCTGAGAACAAAACTGTTTTAACTTAGTGGTTGCCAAGGAGGCCGATACCATCTCATATCCTGAGTTACGCTTGTCTGTGCACTCTGCTATCTCTGCTTTCTGCCCAGCTACCTTGGCGCTCTGCTCAAATGGGTAGACATGGATTTGCCATGCAGTCATGGGGAGATATGAGGTGTTTTGTGTTTGGATATTGCTTGCAGGATTTGATTGCTGTATGAGAGACCCGGTTCAGGAGGACAGTATTGAAGTTTCGCAGCTGAAGCTTTCGCTGTCTACAGTGCAGGGAGGCTCTTAGAAGGGGAGTGGGGGTGGGTTTTATGCTAACACTTGTTCAGCAGTATGAGGAAAAGCGGGTTTTCTCAGAAGGTCTCATCAGCATTCTGCTGGATGCTTCCATCCAGCTTCCTGTGTTCCCCAGGGCCTGGGACTGAGAACAGCTTATGTGAGCAGTGAGCAGAGCGTGACTGCAGCCCTCCGGCAGAGGAACCGATGGTGGTGGCTGCCACTGCCACCGCGGAGTTAGAGAGAGAGCCAAGGCGCTGCCGCAGGGCAGAAGGGAGACTGGGGCATCAGTCCAGTTGTCTGCTTTGGGAATTAGTGGCACTCTGCACTCATTTCCTTGCTGTGCCCATCCTCTTCCCTGAAGGAATAGCTGTGCTCCTTCTGGAAGTACAAGAAAGTAGAGAAGTGTAGACAACTAATTGCCTGAGAGACAGGAGAAGCCTGCTGGACGCACAGCTGCCAACCAGATTTATGAATCCAGGGACTGACAATCTGTCTAGTTACTGAAGTCCTCTGAGACATGGCATTTGAGAGGCCAGAAGTGTGCAGCAGATTCCAGCTATACCTCCCTTCATCGCAGTGCTGCGTATTATGTTATATGGGCTTTCGTTCAGCTACAGCACCATTTTTTTCCTCCCTGAACTATTGTGCCATCAGCTAGGGTTCATCTGTATTCAAGGTGTTCAAATGAACAGTTATCTTTGTACCTTCCATATGTACTTTCTCTTTAGGTATTGGTGTATTTTTAAATGCTTTGCTTCTTTAATAGTAATCTTTATTATCCATTATTGAATTGTTAATAAATTTCATATTAAATTTTAATAGACTTCTACCTGATGGCCAGGTGTTCTTTTTGGATAGTAACTAATTTATGAAACTCCACTAAATCAATTTTGGTGTTAGTTTTTGCTTACCTGCTGTTCAGAAAATTTTCTGTGAAGTACCAGATTCTTTTAATTGTTCTTTTAATAATTTCTGTTGATGTCTGTGTGACTTAGCTGTAAGAAATACATGGTTCAATAAGTGCATTTACACAATCAATTTAACAAGCTGCCCTTATTTCCACCACAAGATTAAACCTGGGAGGTTTTACTAAATTTTGTGGGCATTAACACTGTCCTTGTTCTTACAGGTTTACAAAGTGTTGGTCTCTGTTGGCAGAAATGAGTGGTTTGTCTTTCGACGGTATGCGGAGTTTGATAAACTCTACAATACGGTAAGCAAAAAGCAGGCTATGAAATCATGCCAAATAGCAGAGTAACACTTGCTTGCAATGTTATGGTTTGAGTTAATCCACTCTTGAGGAGTTTGAGTCAACATTTAATAACCATAGAAGCTAATTAAAGAAAAGGATGGACTGGGTTTTTTTAAACTTCATTTTGTTTGAATTTCAGACTCAAAATCCACTTATTTGTCACGTTTTTTATAGCTCCTTGGGATCATAGCTTAATGAAACTTCCAGTTTAGTTGTTGGCAAGACATACAAAATGTACTTTTGTTCATGCTAAAAAAACCTACAAAACATTTAGATAGATATGTTTCTCCTAAAGTAAGTGTTTTTCATTGAAGTACTGAAAGCAATGAACAAATCGTTGTTTTGTAATAGAAATTTTCTAGTCAGTCATTGATGGCAATTCATATCCACAGCTTCTCATAGCAGGTATGAATTTTTGCACAAAAAAATGTGGTCAGTATTCAACAAAAAAAAATAGGCCCCTTCAGCAACTAAGTATGGATTTCTTGGGTTTGTTGCTGGGAGAGACTTTTGCCCTTTTTATGTAGTGGGCAAGTGGGGTGAGTACCTGTTCAGATACGAGTCTGAGTTGTGTGCTGCTTCCATACTTCCCTCCAGTTCTTCATGTTTAGAGACCATAATTTTTGCTTTAACAAAAGAGGAAATAATTCCCCTCTGATTCCCGTACTAAAATATTACCAGCTGCTTGTTTGTGACTTCCCTTCCGCTGTCTCCCTGGGAAGTAGTCAGGCCTTCTCTCTTCTGCCTCCCTATGCCTGGATTTGCATGTGGCAGTGGTCTCCAAACACAGGCTGTGAGTTTGGAAATGTTCTTGGAAATGTGTGAGCTGAAATTGCCCGGGATACCCTGTGCTATGCTTTGCCTGCATCTTGCAGGGATAGACCTGTAAGGGATGTGAAGACAGAAAATCTTCCTTTCAGAGGGAGTTCCTTTCAGATCCTGTTCCTTTGCCATGTTCTCTTGCCACTCGGATTGGCCTTGCTCTGCTGAAGTTTGTTCAGCCCTGGTCTCTAAGATGGCCAGAGGTGAGGTCTTGGGGAAGCATAATCAGGAGGACATTTAGTCCAGTTTCTGTTCAGTGTAATTCATACAATATATACACCAAAAAGAACTTGTGCTGCTAACGGGAAGAAATACTGGTGTTGCTAAGGCAAAAAGAATTGTCAGCTACTGTACAGAAAACTACTCTCTTAAAGAGGATGAGGGTAAGATTGCTCTTCTGGAGTGCTTGAAGGTGAAGTAAGTGTAGTCGAGGCTTGATTGGTGTCAGGTTTGGGGTTTTTTTTAATACATAATTCACTGTTGTTGTATACTATCTTCTGGTCAGTCTGTCAAGTGTAATAATAATTGAATTATGAAGTGCAAGATCCTAAAATAGACTGTTCGTCTGTTCGCAATTTTGATGTAGGGGTAGACCACCTGTGATTTCTAAAGCTTTAAGAATGTAATTTGGACAAAACCCAGATGCCTGTATCCCCAGCCCATCCTAAACCTCATGCATACAGCCCTGTGCAAGCAAGCAAGCAAGAGAAAAACAAACCCAAAAGACATAAAGAATTAATGGAGGAAGGAAGAAAAAGGAAAACAAAAACAACACTGAAATTTGTTTTAATCTGGGGCAAATAATTTTGCACTATTGCTCGAGTAGTCCATAAGATGAAGATGAGATGGCCTTTGAATTTAGAAGAGTATGTCTATTGCAAACATCTGAGTACAGATTGTTCTGGGTATGTTTTTTTCCCCCATGTGTATGAGCAGAGGAAGTGGCATAGCAGAGCAGAATTACTAATAATCAGGTGTTCAAACTGTTCATCAGAAAACAAACAAAATGCAATTATTTCTAGGTACTTTAATGTCTAAGCACAATTCAATTTTATGTGTTTTGTTTTCAGCTAAAGAAGCAATTTCCTACCATGAACCTGAAGATTCCAGCTAAAAGAATATTTGGAGATAATTTTGATCCTGGTATGTCATCATCTTGTTATTCATTTTGTCAGTTTCTGTATATGAAAATTGATCTATTCCAGCCTACAAGAAGCTATCTTAGATGAATTTTGCAGCAGTCCTCAAAACAGTGACTAAAGCAAAGTTTAGTCATGCTTCAGTCAAGAGCAGGAACTAGCGTGGGTAGGTGTTTTACCTTGTGATAGTGAGCAAAGCATTGCTTGGTCCCCCAGTGCCTCTCTTGCACTGGAGGCTATGGCTCCTCCCAACTCTCCTGTGTCCTGATTCTGATTCTAAACTGTCCGGTGTGATCTCTCTCCTATGAAAGCAACAAGCCGAACCCCAGACTCTTCCTAAGCGTTATGCGTAGTCCATTTTAAATTTTCTTTGTGTGACTACCCCCACCACCTCCTCTGAGAGATGAAATAACTCAAGGATTTGTCTTTGAGGACTTTTGAACTCTCTGTATCTAGATGTGCTTCCTTGTACAGTTTAGGAGAAAACAAACTTCTTCTCTAAGTGGAACAACAACAGGAAGCGTGTGCGATGTGAACGTGTTGTGCTCCAGTTACCAGTGATCAGTCCCCATTTAGCTTGCTCTGTACACAGCGAAATACTAATGAAAGTCACTTGTGAAGTGCCTTGAAATAACCTGGCTGGCACCACAGATGAATAACTAAAAAGGCAAATGGGGAGGCCAGGCCGTTGCTCTGTGTGTTTGTACTACTCATTCAAGCCGGTTTTACTTCAGGCTTTTCCTGGTGCTCTTTGGACCCCTCCCGCCCTCCTCTGGCTTGCTGATGTGGTCAGGCTGTTTGTCGTTTCATCTCCTGCTGCACCTGTTTCCATTGTTTCATTTTCTCCTTTGCTGAAGAACAAATGGATCCAAAGCTGTTGAACTCTTAGGATGTGTAGGCTTGGGTTTTTTAAAGTTTTGACTTTAAACAAACAGAGTTTTTGGCAGTTGCAGTTAGTCATCTGGATCCTGATGGGAAATTCTGTTTTATTTTTTATTAGAATAATCAAATATTAGTATTCAAGCTCTGATATTCTCTTCTGATAAAGATGTAAATGATTGCCAAAAGTTCTACATGTATTTTGGCTACAGGGAGACAAAGTTTAGTTCTGGTTCCTCTTCTCTGACCTTGGGATTCTCAGAGCTGGCTGAGGACCAGAGGATGTTCTGTAGTCTGGTTTGCTGTACAGGCAAATATGCAGGTGGATTTCTTAGAGCCAAATTTAGGAAACTGGAGTTTTAATGGGGGGAAAAAAAACTCAACTAAAACTTTATTAAAATGATATATGTAAAACAAAGTCCTCAAGCTTGTTTCAAATTTTTGTGAACTACGCTGAAATCCTTGAAGCATGAGAAACTAAATAGTTCCCAAGATGTTTCTTGCTGGGAGGCAGGGTGGAGATGGAGCCATGATGCTTATGTAAATAATTTTTTTCCTTAACACTGATTTATTGAAGCTTTGATGTAATGTTTCTGCTGGCTCCTGAAACAAGTTACATATTTTACAAATACTGAAAAGGTATTTTACTTCTGTAATCCATCCATGGGTACGCAGCATTGTACTACTGTATTGAAATGCAGCACAGTGAGACCTTTACATCCCTTTACCCAAAACTACCAAAAAGCACTGTGATTCAAATTGCATTTAAATACTCCAATTTTTGTGGCACTTCGGTTATTTTAGAATTAATCTTGTTTTAACTTGAAAAAATGGAACAGCAAGCAGTCAGAAAACAGAACCTGAAAATTACAGATGTTACAGGTGTTTTATCTTCACCAGCCTGGATAGCTCTGTAGGCTGTAGACTGATGACACTGTACATCTGCCACACTGAAACTGCTGATGTTGTTCACTCCCATAATATAATATCTGTATGCAGATTTACCTTTCTGTTAGATGTCAGTAATTTGGGTTTATTAAATACCCTAGGAAAGGTTCAGGGATTATATCTCTGAAACAATGTGGACATATTTCTTAATATTTTGAATACAGCTGTTAATTAAAACTTATTTTAAAAGTCTAAAAATTGTCCGTAATCTAGATCTGACAGTCATTAGAATGCCTTAAAAGTTAGTGCACGAGTTAAATATTCTTTTTCCATAGAAATTGCTGTTGATATGAGTAATGAAAGATTATATTAGTCCATTTTGCACTTTATTTTATGTTAGACCTCTCTTTCTATTCTAAACCCTTTGTGTATCTTTCCATGTTGCTACAGAACAGTGACGTGTCTTAAGCTTTAGATAAGGCAAGGGATTCTGAGGATTATCTTTTTTAATGTTGGAGATGATGTTCAGAATCTAAAGGAAAAGTATTTTATTTTGTTACCTTTGATGTCTCTATCTGGGTGCCTGCCGGCGGGATGAATTGTGTAATTTTTCTGCCATACATATATTTTGGAAATATGCTGCTTGGTGGGACTGTTCATGTAAATCTTGACTTGTGCACCTGATATCTGGTTTTGCCTGTGGATTCTTGGGGTTTTGTTTCTGTGGAATCAGGTGCTGAAGGGCTCACCCGTGCAATGAAGGCTGCACAGGTTAGCCTGCTGTGGTTACCCGCTGTTCCTGAAGCACAGCGCGTCACTTCTAACCCACCTGACTTTCAACATTTCTAAGTAGCGTTGTAGAAAAACTGAAATTTGTTCTTTAAGCGCAGTTCAATGTTTTAAGCTTACGGTTCCCGTACGTAGAAACCAAGCCTGTTCTAAATCAGTCACGGGCCAGTCTCCTTTTAACTGCTGTTTTAAATCCTAAAAAAGCTGAATAAGAAAATAAGTCTTCTTCACAAGCTGATTGATGATTCTAATAAATCTGTTTTTTTCAGATTTTATTAAACAGAGAAGAGCAGGACTGAATGAATTCATTCAAAATTTAGTTAGACAGCCAGAGCTATGCAACCAGTAAGTAGTTTCATTTCTGTTTTATAAGGGCTGTTGAAAAGACATGAGATGAAAAGATATGTTAAATATAAAATTGCAAATTAGGTATTTAACCATAAAATGTATTTTACCTCTTCAGAGCTCTTCAGTTTAAAAAATAAACTTTATATGGCCATCCATTCAGGAAAAATCTACAGACTGAAGAGTATAAAAGTGTTTTTTTTTTTCTGAAAACCAACCTACAAATCAATTTGCAGGCAATTTACTGATCTTAATTCCAGTGGTGCAGATTCCACTAACGCTAAACTGTTGCTGTAGGGCAGGTGTTTGTTTTGCCAGTGGCTGTAGTGTTTGAGGGCCCTGCTTTCACTTGCTGCTTTGTTGCTGGCAGTCAGTTACTGCCTGCATCCTTTTTTTTGTTAAGTGCAGTTCATGTGTGCTCCAGAACTTGTTTAAAGCACAGTAACCGAAGTGGCTTAATTAGCTGGCTGAGATGGTTTGGGATAGCCAAGCTGAGCTGCTGAAAGAAATTATGAATAAGCTTGTACCTAAACTGTTCCCAACAGAAGAACTGCAGGAGTGTTCACCTCTACCAGTGCTGAATTTGAGGTGGTGTCAGGACAAAGCTCCAGTTAAATCTGGAGAACAGTATTTTGTGTCTGAACTCATTTCGGGGCAACTGGTGCCTTCTTTCAGTTGAAGGCTGTAATCAGTTTCAACTAAATCCATGCAGCTTTCTATGTTGCTTGAACTGGTAAAATGGTAAAGCTGTATGCTTGGCTTTAGTATTGAGTAAATACCTTTAATACATATGCTTTGTTTAATTAGCCTATTTGTACAGCCTGTGAGATTGCCCATTTCCCACAGGAAAAAAGTAACAGAATATCACTGCAGTTTGCAGCATGCAGTCAGATTTTCTTTTTTCACAACAAATGAACTATTTGATGTCCTGTCAACCTGAAATGCATACTTCCTTTCCTTTGTAGATAAAAAAAAAGGAGCATTTAATATATACTTCTTTTGCTTAGTGGAAAAAAATTAGTAACAAAGTCTTTACAGAAGGATACCTTTCCACCAGAACAAATACTATGAGGTTTGTGTTCATGATACTATGCTTTGGGAAATAATAAAAAAGCATTTTATTATAACAAATTACTGGAAACCAATCTGTTTTGTTTCATTGGCAAAGGATACTGGTTTATTTAGGTCAATCTCCTCCTCTGGTTGTCAGTATGTCCAATTACCAAATATTTTTGTTTCCAAACATACTACATTTGTTCTCCAAAGGTAAAATGGTGCTTTTTTTGTTGTGGACAGCACATAATGGTGTGATAAAAAAAAAAAAAAAGGCATCAAACGTCAAATCCACCTGCCTCCTTAAATTTTTGGGAGCTTTTAAAATTGTTTTATGCTTGAATGTAACTGTAGAAGAATTAATGTTCTCTAATATGGCGCTTAGCTTGCCTGATCCATTAAACTGACTTAAACCAGGGTTAAGACATAGGTCTGATAGTGTTTGGTGCTGATGAAAGTGTGTACAATAATAAGCTTATTAAACAGAGTTCTACAACAAAAACAATAAATAGAGACCAAAGTTTGTCTTGTACTATGGTCCTCCACCCTACCCTTATAGAAATAGTGAATTAAGCAGGAGAAAAAGCCTTTAATACACAGTTTAGTGCAAAAGCATTTAATTTTATAGTAATTTCTGTGTTGTTTCTCTTTTAAACACAGCAAGGCGATTGTTTTTCTGAAGGCAGCTTTTACTTTTTGCAGTGTTGCACTGCAACAAATCACATTAATCATTATGTAATCTGTCACCTTTTCTGTGTGCCAGTGAATGTTGTTACAGAAGAAATACCAAATCTTTTGATCTTGGTGCTTGGGATTTTTTGTAAAATCTGATAGAAGTACTCAAGGGATATGTGATGACTGACTCTTTACAGATAGTCCGTCCTTGCTTTCTTAGTTTTGCTTTAATGTGCTAATTAAATTTGATACTAGGTCAAATAACTTATGTAAAGTTAGTGATGTACAAGGAAGACTTAGTGGGTTGTGCATTCTCACAGAACCATTAGGAAATCCACCTGCACAACAACATCTTTTGAGCTTTAAAACCAGTATCAGCATGTCATATATTTTAAGTCTTGCTTAGGAAAACTGTTTCAGTAAAAGCTTAAGGATAAGTCAAGACGTTCTCATTTCTGGATGGGAAAGCACCTGAACATCTGAAGTGAAAAGCGCAAATATCAGATTCAGTGTGTCCAAGATGGTAATATTTACACTGTTCTTTGAAACATGCAGCACTGTGTTCTTATTTTCCATCAGTGGACGTTTTTCTTGGGTCTGGCACATTTCTTGAATATTGTATTGAAGCCAAACCTTTTTGCTCAATAAAAAATCCAAGAGAAACGTAAGGTATGTTGGAATGCTTAGAGAGACCCTGAGACAGTTGATAAGGATTTTCCTGCAGTCACAGTCACTGTCAGGTGGAATACAGGGTGAGATGACTGGCTTAGTCCAAATTGGGAATTAAATGGGCTGGCTTCAAGCTGCATTTCCTCAGCAAACTTACTGTGATAGGCAGCTTGCTCTCACGGGTAGAATGCAGGTGTTCCCAGAAAAGGTAGGGATAGATAGGGCAGAAGGCATAGAGATCTGATAATGTGTCCCCCTTGCTGACTGATGTCCTTAATAGAGCTGGGAGTTTGTTCCTAGTGAGCACCGTGAGCCTCCCTAAAACACTACACAACTCCTGAATGTGGGCTGCTCACCCCCTCAAATATAGGCCTTCACTGAAGTATTAATGCATTTAATTGCTGTCTATCAGAACATGCCCAAAGAAAAACACTTTGAAAAACTGTATAATAGAGGATGCATTAAAGATGTAATGCAGTTATTTTTAAATAGTCCAAAGTAGCTCCTTAATGAGAATGAGAACATTTGCATAACACTTGAAGAACTCAAGGATGACAATACTCTGCAACCTGTGGGGAAATGAGTTATCAGTTCTGTAAGGGAGAAGCGGGGTCTGAATGTGTTCCTTTGAAGAAAATCAGTCAGAATTTTCTTCTGATTAATATAAAAAGGAATGTGAAACCCCTGAATTGTAGGATCTTGGAGTCCATGCTTGAGAAAACAAACTTTGCATTATATTATGGTCCTCTTTTCAAGTGTTACTGTGCGTTACTGTATTAGGGCTTTTTGAACCTTTGCTTTCTGTAAGAGATAAATCAGTGATCAACTTTTTAAGAAAATGTGGTGAGAAGAGCTGGGCACCATTATTTAAATAAAGCAGGTCTTATAAGTTAGGTTTCTGCCACTGGCTAATAATTTTAACATTTTGCTTCAAAATTTGTGTGACTTTTTGGGTTTGTTCATATTTCTCTGTGTGTCCAAAATTTTTGTGTAGTATTATATTGTTTTGCAGGAAGACTAATGCAGAATGAGCATTACATAAGCAACTGTATTTAAGCAGAGCTTGACACCCTTTTGTGTATTTCAGAGATAATCCATAAAATAAATTTATTCAGTCAATCATAAAAATCCAGACAAAATCAACTTTTGCTGATAGTGTATGTACAATGTATATTTAGCATCCCTTTTTAAATGTTTTTCTCAATTCTCCTAATTTCATAGGTGACATTATTTTAGGAATAGTTTCCATGTATTCTAAAATACATTGAGTTAATCCATGTGAGCTAGTACAGCATAGAAGTCCTATCAATCTGTATAGCATTTTGCATAACATGCTGCAATCTTTCCTAGGAAATTGGTGCATTAAACTTCTTATTTTTAATCAGTAGTTCTTTGGAGTGCTTTTAGAATTGCAAATGTAAGCAGTGTCACATCAGTCAGTTATGATTCTGGCTATTGTGGATTGTGGAGATTGGGGAATACCCTGCAACTGTACTGCAGCCTTTTCCTGTGAATTGATATTTTTATGCTTTTCCTGCTGTGAATTCAGTCATGAACAAAGTTACTATTTGAGATGTATTACAACATGCTTTATTTAATCAGCCAGTTGTCCAGAATAATTAATGCTGAAAGGTAATTAAGGTCTGTTTCTGTTGTTCTGTCTAGTGAAAAGCATTAACCATAACTTTTTGTTCTTGATTGTATGATATCAAAATGTTGTGAGACTGAAATTGTTGCATCAGGATGCAGTGTTACCACAGCGTTCAAACCACTGTGATTTTTGTCTTCCTGGCCTCAGGATACAAGACAGATGCTGAAATAGGTCAGAATTTGGAGTTCATATACGATGGGAAGTAAACTGAAATTATGGTGGGAAATTATGTGAACAGTCTTGCTGCTGTGCTTTAAACCTGAAAAGCTGAAGCATGTTTCTGAATGAAACATATTTCAAATAGGACTTAAGAATACAGAATATAAGTGATGAAGCCTCAGGTAGTTTAGGATATGAGGTAGGTTCAGTAGTGCTGACAGGAAACTACAGAAGCTGGAGAAGTGTCAGAAGCAGCTCATCTCTTCCTTCTGATCCTCACTGATCAGAGATGTGGAGGGTGGATGGATTGAAAATGGTGTGTACGTCTGTTTCTTACATAAAACTACCCTATTTTATGTATTCTAGGGCCAGATTAAAAGAGCATCTCCATAGTAAACTAGTGCTTTTCTTGTACTGAATGGCTCATATGGAGTTTCCTTTCAGTGAATCCCCTCAGTCCTTTTCAAACACCTTTGTCTCTGAAATGCAGATAAAATTTCTCCCTTGACAAGAAGGTTACCTTTTAGTGAACTGAAGGAACTTAAAAGATTCAAATCATCTCTTGAAGTGGTTTATACAGGCTATACATGATACCCATTTTTTTTAGGAATTAATTTTTCCTCAGTTGTATTACATTATTCTTTACTTGCACTGTGCTGTGGTTCAGAAAGATGTTACATTCTTTTGATCTGTTGGGAAAGCCTTTCTTCCTGGAGGAAGAAATTCATGTTCACAGAATTCTCTTACTTTCCCACCTTTCTCTCAGTCCTTGTCCCCCAGCCCCACCAAGACAGAGCTTGAAACCCCTGCTGAAGATAAAATGCATCTCTTTAGGTACTGTGGGAAGCCTGTTGCTAGTTCCTGAAACATTTGTTTGAGCTGCAGCTGACTGGAAGGATTTCTTAACACGGTTTTGACAATGCCCAGCCAAAGGGAATTCTGAATAGGAGATCACAATTTTCTGCTCTAAACTGAATGGGGAGAGAAATGTTACTGCTGTGTATCTCTTGGAACATGTGTCTTTCCTTGGGATACAGATGATGTATTTTGTTCCCCATTGTATTGGACAATTCAATTAATTTTAGAAAACAAAAATTTAAACTCTTCAGCTTTTTGGAAGAAAGTTGGTATCTTGGTGGCTGCTAGCCAGTTAGAACTCATGCTTCTTCTGGTAATGATCTTTAAATGCAGTTCTGCAGTGTTTCCTTCTGAAGTCTTCACATAGGTATACTTTAACATGTCAGGTTTCTGCAAGTGAAAAGATTTGTGCTGTATAACACACTTGGTAATTGAATTATGTTGCTGTAAAAGAAAGTCTTGCTTGTACACAGTCCATAATTACCATAACCTAAATACAAAACTTTGTTATGAGTAACTCCTCTGTATGCTGCTGTTCGATCCTGTGCTCTGTGTTTATGACTGAAAATCATGCAGATTATTGGTGTGCTAATGAAGTTAACTGTGCTTCTAGCCCAGATGTCAGAGCATTTCTTCAGATGGATAACCCAAAACACCAGTCAGATCCATCTGAAGATGAAGATGAAAGGAGCAGTCGGAAGGTAATGAAACAGAAGCAGAACAGTCTTCTAAATTTTAGCTACTTGAGGGCAATCTTTTTAGGTACATTATTTACTGAAAATTACTGGTATATTTTGCAGTAAATACCCTCCCTGTTCTTTTAAACAACTCAGTTCCACTGTGGGCTGTAAGCTGTTTTTTTGTCAGATGTGAACGGCAGAGAAAAGTAAAAGTGATTGCTGGTTTTGTCTTGCTTATTCCCCTTGCTATACGCGTTAAAGAAACACAACTTTAGTAATAGCTTATCTGTGAGAGTTTTTGCAGTCTGTTCAAAAGCTCTTGCTAAGAAATCTGGCAAGGAGCAGAGGAGATAGAATGTTTAATTGTCTTTTTGTTTGCTTGTACGTTCTTTTTTAAAGATGGGGAGAAATAGAATTCTCTCAGGGGAAAAAATGCGGTCTTTCTAGAAGTCACTTAGGAGCAAGGATGGATTTGATTTCATTTCACATGTAACACTGTGTGAGGTCTGAAGTTTCTTTTGTTAAAAAAGCCACTATATAGCTGGATGGATTCTCTAAAAATCAGTTTATAGCCTCCAAAAAAAAGTTTGGAAAAAAGAGTATTTCTAGGAGGGCAGAAGTGCCGTATTTAAGATGTGATATTAATACTTCTCTTCTTATTCAGCCCCTGTTAAAGATGTAAGAGTTGTTTCAATTTGTGTGTGATCCACGAGAGATTTAGTGTGTTCTGAAAGTTTCATTTCCAAAGTCGCTAGTTTAAAATACCAATTTCCTCCTCCTTTCAAAGGTACTTTAAGTAATGAGGAATGATATAAACCGTCTGTGGAAAATTAACGATGCGTCATACCACAGCAAATTCCAAAAAGAGAGCTACTGCATAATGGCCTGGACCCCATATTTTTGGTGGAAAATTCACCTTATGGTTACTGTAAATGATGAAGCCAAACAAGGAGCAAAAAAAAGTCTTTTTTACAGTCGCTCTTAAAAAACTGTCCATTACCAGTGGCTTGTTTCAGTGAGCAGTGGCATCCAGTGCTGCTGTCAGGCCATTTTCCCCTTCTGGAGTACTGATTTGTGCTGCCTGGCAGACTGTCCCCAGGTAACTTGTATTTGAGTGCAGTTCATTCTTCTCTGATGAATTCCAGAATCACAGTAAGAGTGCAAATACTGCTTTCCTAAATCAAAAACAAAATGGAGAAAATCACCTAAATGACAGTGGCTTCCTCTGTTCCCTGTAAGTTACAAATTCTGCCTGGGTGTGTACCAGTAAGATTCATGGAATTCCAGGAATTAAGTTATTTAACCTTTAATGTCAGGATAGAAAAGGTTGGTAATGTTTTTCTTGGGGTTGGGACAATGTTCACTTTTATGTCTTTAAAAGCACTGTGTCTTTCATTAATTACTCTTATATGAACAGTGTGGGTTTAAAATTACTCTATTAGTAAGAACTCGGCGAATTTGGCGTGAAAGGCAGAAAATATGTTCCTGAAACAGAAAGGGTTAAATTATGAATGAGGAACAACTTGTTTTTTGAAATACTCTTCAAGTTATATTTCTGATTATTTCTTCTCTGAATGAACACAGACATTTTATTACTTTCATCCTTGAACAGGATGTGTGTAAAAAGAATTTGTGACAAGGTGATGATGGCCAGGTATTTCGGTTCCCAATCTAGATGTAAGATCTCGAAAATTCTAATGTAACAACTGTAAAAGTATGGATTGAGCACATTAGTAGAGTATTTTGAAATTAGTATTGGTTGAAAGATAAGAGAGAGGAAAAAGTACTACAAGTAAACCTTTTTGTTTCTCCAACAGTTAAACTCTACCTCACAGAATATCAACCTGGGACCATCTGGAAATCCTCAGTAGGTTTCAATTAAATTGAATGTAATGTAATTCAATTTAATGTAAATTTAAAATTTAATTAAATGGGACTAAAAATAATTTTAAAACCTGAAAAGTTAGACTGACCTGGGGAGTGGTCCCACAGCTTCTGAAAACAAGTTTGGTTTATTGCATGTCAGAGGAGCAGCTTGCCTTGTTGGTGCTACAGCGCAGTTACTGCAGGGGTAACTTGTGTCTCTGGTGTCATCCACAGAGTTTCTGTTCTCAGTTCTGTGTGAATCTGCGCTTCTCCTCATGGAGACGACTGCTTTTTTGCTTTTGCTTTCCTCACAGATTTGTTCTGTGCTAGCAGGAGGAAGTGGTTAATGGATTGCAGTAAGAAATGAATTACAAGAGTCCTTCCCTTCAGGGGGCAATAAATAGAGAGGTGTGTGGTGATGTAACTTGTTTTGCAGTTTAAAAACATGGATAATTGTTTTGCTGACAGAATTGTATTCAGGAAAGAGTAAGGGAATCCTGGGAAAAACTGAAAGGAGTGGTGATGTGGGAAATGGAAAAACTGAGAGTGAATTCATACAAACACCAAGAAGAGGCAGGTGTTAGGACCTCCCTCCTCTTACTGAAATTTAAAATGAGGGAAGATTGGATGGAGGGAAGAATGGAAAAAATAAGAGGGAATAGATAACAAACTTGGTTCTTCCTTTCCTCATGTAAGCTTTAGAATCCATTTGGACCGCTGGAAATAAGCTCCAGGAGATGTCATGGTGAAATGGAGACTTAAAAATTACAAGAAACTAGACCATGGAGAAGGAAAGAATGGTCTTGCTTCTCCTTTACGTCATAAGGTTAAGCTTAGTAAATAAAATAAGCTCAGAGGATGCAACTTGAACACTTTCACTAGAAGACAATGGAATTGCAAAATGAAGAGGAGTTGTGTCTGAGGACAGGTCTGCAGAAGCAGTGCTGGGTGGAACAAAGAAAAGGAGGGTGCTTACAGGCCATTGTGCTACACTACACTGCTGTACAGCTATAAGGCTTGTAATTTCTACCCAGATGACCTGTCCCCTTCCTAAATATCTTTCAGTGCTAAACCAACAGACTTTGATTTCCTGAAAGTTATTGGGAAAGGCAGCTTTGGCAAGGTGAGCTTTTATTCCTGTGTCTCATGGCGGTGCAAGGATGCTTGCTGGTTTCTCATGCACAGTTACTGGAGACTTGGCCAGAGGTTCCAGAAGTGATGTTGCTCTAGGGTGGCCCATAAACTGTTCTGTTGGATCCCTATTGCTGCTGCTTTGTGGCCTTCCATTTTTTCCGTGGTGCAGCTGTTGGCTGCCTCAGCCACTTGTTGGGACTAACAAAAGGGATGTTTTCCCTCTCTTGTTAAGAGCAGTTGGGATCCTCTGTTTCCCCCAGGGAGGAAGGGAGGTACCCCTATGCTTATGCAGCAGCTGGAGTACAAATCATGCTTTTCCTCTTGTTGTCATGGACTGTTTTGTGAAACCTCTGATACTGGGGAGCAGTGTGAGCAACAGCACTTTGAAAAGTGACTGAAGTATTGATATTTTACAAAGATGTCAAAGAAAATCCCTCTTGAAATCTCTGTTTCCAAATTACTTTTCATGTTGTTTTTCATTCAATTATTTTTACAATTTATCCCCCAAAAAAGCTGAAATTAATCTTGATAAAGCTTTAGCAGGTCATGGAAAACAGATGTTATAATTTACTCTTCCATGGTACCACTGTCAGGATAGGTTTTCACTGTAAAGCTCACTTTTTATATGTGTATATATATATGGTATATATNGGAACTGTGAAAAATTGTGAAAAAATAGCATGAAAACTTTCAAGTTATGCTGAAATGATAAAATACTGCCGGTAGTATGTGGACTGCAACAATCACATTTCTTCCTTTTTTTGAATTTCACAGGTTCTTCTTGCAAAACGAAAACTGGATGGGAAATACTATGCTGTCAAAGTGTTGCAGAAAAAAATTGTTCTCAATAGGAAAGAGGTTAAGAGAAATAGTCTGTTTCCATCCACCTCCCTTGTTTTTTCCCTTAATTACAAAATGATTCCTGTTTACTTATTGATCTCGTACTTCTTGCAGCAAAAACATATTATGGCTGAACGTAATGTGCTTTTGAAAAATGTGAAACATCCATTTTTGGTTGGATTACATTACTCATTCCAAACAACAGAAAAGCTTTACTTTGTTCTGGATTTTGTTAATGGAGGAGAGGTATGTGGTGGTTTTGTTTGCATTTCAGTCTGTCTGTTCTGCTAATTCTAGGTGGGAGGAGCGAAATGATCCTTTACAATGGGCTGTGATCAGCATTGTCCCAATTTTGAAAATCCTGTTATTATCTGCTCTTGCTACAGACTTCTGTAGCTATTTGGACCCTGTTCCTCTTCTTACTGAAAACTTCAAATTTATTCATGCTTGTCAGATACAAATACTGTATTTTACAGTTACATAAATTTACCGTTATTATGAATTAATTTTATATTTACATTTTTCATCATGTAACACTGTCTTCCTCTTGCATCTGCGTTAGGTGAGATGTTGATATTTGAAAAGGGGAAGGAAGGAAACTGACAGCTGAATTCATTATATTGTGTCAGAGTTGGGACAAGATGGGCATTTCTCTTGTCTAATGTATTGTCACCTTGCTTAGAGTGTATTAGCAAAATCCTGGTTTTCTCTACTGTGAATTGTGGCCAGAACTTAGTTTTATATTGTTTCAGGCAAAATAAAATACAGTTCAAACCAGCTTTCAAATTTGAATGGAAAGCTTGGAAAGCTGGAGTGGCCTTTTATTTTTCATGAACTTTGTAGGCAGAAACCAGAAAACATTTTTCTTAAAATCTTTACCAGTTGAGTGCATAGTATAGTTGAATCTGTATGTTTATAATTTAATCTTCGTCTAGACTTTTGTATTTGCAACCAGATAATTCTCTGTACTGGTGATAACTGATGGATCAGCTTGGAGTATACATCTCACATACATAGTGATCTACATCTAGGTTATTTCAGAATACAACTCTATAAATAATTAGGCAAATCTTTGAATACACACATTTTCAGAAATGAAAGATGCCTTATTTGACACCAGGTTATATATTCTGCTTGGAGGCAATCTTGCATGATTTAGTCTTGCCAACTTCTATTCACAGCTTAGTGATTTACTCTAGTTCCTTTTGACTAGCCCTGGTTTTAAGGGAATGTGTTTGAATTAACCTAGCCATCTGAACTACAAAGAGAAGCAGGGAAGAGAGTAAAGTAATGACTAAGTCATGCAGTAAAACCAATTCTGTTTCACTTTTCTTTTAAGTAGACAACAAATTAATCTTCACTGTAAAATTACGTATTATTAGCGTGCTTTGTTTTGTCTGTGTAATGTTCATATTTCCTATTTACATATTTACAGCTGTTCTTTCACTTGCAAAGGGAACGTTCCTTTCCTGAGCACAGAGCCAGATTTTATGCTGCTGAAATAGCCAGTGCACTGGGCTACTTACACTCCATAAATATAGTGTACAGGTAAGTTTCTGAAATGCATCCTTGTCCTGCAGAAATTCAAAATAGGACAAATTACCAAATAAAAAACTCTACAGGAAATCATCTTACAGGAAACCTGAACATAACAGTTTCATCAAAACTTGACGCTTTCAGCTGAAGAATAATAAAAGCCTTTGCCTCTGAAGCTCTTGTTACTGCTGTTTTGATTTACTACCCTTTCTTTTTTAATAGGGATTTAAAACCGGAAAACATTCTCCTAGATTCACTAGTAAGTATGCAAGATTATTTCTCTTTTCTGTGTTCGCTCACAAAATTGACACTTTGTATTCACATGTTGAGCATGTTCTCTTTTTAACGTATCACTCTTTATTAAACACAGGGTCATGTTGTGTTGACAGACTTCGGACTTTGTAAAGAAGGGATTGCAACTTCTGATACCACTGCAACTTTCTGTGGGACCCCAGAAGTATGTTGACAACTTCCATGGGTTTTTTATCAGTAATAAATGACTGTTGACTATTATTAATATTTGTGTAACTGGAAGGTCAAGTACTGTGTTTTGTACTGCTGGGAGGTTTGCATTCTTTCAAAAAGATGAAATCAAACCAAAGACAAGCTCCTTACAGATACATTCATTGTTCTTCTTAATAATATGCAGTGTCCACTGCTTGCGACCCACATGGTTGTACCTCGTCTCCTTCTTCCTCTGTTTCTCCAGCCCTTTTCAAATACTGTTTTCTCCCATCTCCTAACTGCTGGATAGACACAGGACAGTTAGCTCGTGTAACAGCTGCTATAGATTAGTCAATATCAATCTACTTACCATATCCTGCCTTTGATTCTTAGTGAGTTTATAAGGAATTAATATCTGTGCCTCAAGCAAATTATTGCCGATACACAGAAGTTTGAACTTGGCTGACTGAGTTATTGAACTCTGTTGTCTTTTTACTGGGAAAACTACACTGGAAAAATTAGAATGTGGAAGGCTTGAACATGTATGAGGGATTCACTGAACAGAGGATTAGAAACTTTGGTAACTTGATAAACATACTTTAAATTACAGGAAAGACTTTTGAAGGCAGTGAAAGATAGTGAGGTGGAGTATTTAGCTGAAACATTTGACTGTTACGAAGCAGCTTTTCTTGAAAGGGTTTACTGTGAAGTGACTAAAGCCTAGCTTTTATCCATGCTAGCCTAATTCTCTAAAGTACTTTTTTTTTTTATTAATTTTAGTATCTTGCACCAGAAGTCATTAAAAAGCAGCCCTATGACAACACAGTAGACTGGTGGTGCCTTGGTGCAGTTCTTTATGAAATGCTTTATGGGCTGGTATGTACCTGATATGTAAAAGGTTGCTTTCCTCCCCTCTCCCCTTTTATTTGAAGTAACCTTTGAATGTTGTTAAAGATGCTAACTTTTTCATAGTATTTGAATATTCCATTTAAGCAGATTAACATATTGTCTTGTACTTAACATAGCACTTACTTTTCTCTTTTGGATTTTACTTTGCCTCTTGGTATCTGACAGTTCATGGAAAAGCAAACTCGTAGACATCAGCAAAATCAATAGTCATCACTTTGAGGGACTGTGAGAGTGAACTGAATCCACAGTGATAACACACACAAAAAAAACCCCAGCTTATAAGGAAGATTTTTTCAAATATTGGAATAAATAAAATTAAAAGACATTTATTTTATTTATGTGTCTCAGGTTTTCTCCTAGCTTTTGACAGCATTAGAACCAAAAAAATCTTGCTATGCTTCTTCTAGTCATCTGTAATTACTCCAGTAAGAATCTGTTCTTGTAGTTTTCTCAAGTTTTGTCTCCTCCCATAGGGCCTTAAGTAGAGAGATGGATTTGTTTTCCCATTCTCAGATTCTTTTCAGGCAAGTTCAGTGGGAGCTTTGAAGCTGGATGGCATCTATGGCTACTTGGGAGTGTGAGAACACGTTAGGACTAGAGGAAGGCGGGTGGTGGGAAGTTACCAAGTGTAAAGTTCTGGCAGTGGTGATGACTGAGTTGGAAATTAGCAGTGCATGAAAAGGAGATTTTGGCTTCACTGCTAGCAGCTTGTATGTCTTACAGAATCATTTACTGATCATACATAACATATGAAACAACATTGCATGTGGCTTCAAATTCATGTAGAACTTGTATTTTTTTAGCCTCCTTTTTACTGCCGTGATGTTGCTGAGATGTACGATAATATTCTTCATAAACCCCTGGTTTTGCGCCCAGGAATCAGTCTTACAGCCTGGTCTATCCTGGAAGAACTTTTGGAGAAAGATCGGCAAAGCAGACTAGGAGCAAGGGAAGACTTTGTAAGTAATGTCCTCATTTATCAAGCCCTGTTTCATTTAAAGGAACTCACCAAATTAATGTGCACAGCACAGGATTAATAATTGGAGATAAAAATGGCATTGCTGCATCTGTCTCTGTTTTCCTCCATTTTGTTTCTTCAGGAAAGACACCAGTGGGGTCTGTCCCTGCAAGTTGCTGGGGATAAGAGAGCAGTGATTGTTGTGGGATATTTTGAACTTGGTTGCTGCTATACCTGCCAGCAAAGGAAAAACAGTTGCTGGTGTAGCAGTCACTAAGCTGCACAGAAGTAGGTTTCACTGCTGATCGTGAAACTGGGAAATAATCAAAAGAAAAGGCTGTCATGTGGTAATATTAGTGACTAGGAAACCAGTGTTAAGATAAAGAGGAACACTAGTTCCGTGTAAATAGCAACTCTTTTTTTTTTTTAGCCTTAAAATCGTGGCAGACATTTTCCTAGTGTAACAACAAAGTCTTTATGCGCAAAAAGTTGGTGTGAGAAAGTTACAGGTGTCTTCAGAACTGTGCGATGAGGAATGATCTAGAGGATGTACTCCACCCATTAGTGGTGGATCTTTGTAGTCTTTGGTTTGCAGTCCTTATGTTAGTCTGTGGACCTTGTAAGTGAGCAAGATGAGAGGACTTAGCACAGCTGTTGGCTGCTGCTTAAGTAGTAAGTATATTGTAGAGTTGTTGAAGCAGCTGCTTCTCAGATAGTGATATGCTTTACAAAAACTAACAAAATTTTAAGGCAGGAACAGATAGTAACAGAAAACATTCTTGCTCTGTGGTAGGCTTCAAGGTTGTTGATTTTAGGGCTTAAAAGCAGAAAGTATGATCTTAGAAGGATAACCGTTTCTAGAGGCAGTCTCGCGAATTTTAATTGCTGTTATAAAAATTGTAAATTGTGAATAAACAAACGGATAAGGACATGCACATAAGAACTTCCCTATGTGCATGCAGTATGAAGTAATGTTTACTATGATGCACAGGATGGAATTACGAAATACCTGAAATCTTTATTGTTTGCTGCAGCTTGAAATTCAAAGGCACCCGTTCTTCGAATCTCTCAGCTGGACTGATCTTCTTCAGAAGAAGATACCACCACCATTTAATCCTAATGTGGTAGGTGCCTGGGGGGTGGCAATGGTTGTTAGTGTTTGCATCTCAGATCACACATCACAGAATATTCTGAGTTGGAAGGGACCTACAAGGATCATCAAGTCCCGCTTTAAGTGAATGCCCCACAAGGGGACTGAACCCGTGAACTTGGTGTTTCTAGCACCATGCTCTAACCATCTGAGCTAATCTCCCTAAGAGAGACTTTTTTTCATATTTTTTAGGTTTGTCAGATTATTAAGAATATAGGGTTTGGTCAAAACTCCAACCTAAATGAAAAAACCCAGCCTTCTAATACCTATTTTCAGAGATGGAGTAGTGTGCTTCCTTAAATTTCATTTACCTAAATAGAATATAACAACAAAATAGATAGCCTTGAGTGGTAAATTTGGAATCTAAAGGACAGGCACAAGTTTAAAACACTGTAATAATTGGATGACTGACAGATCCTTGTTTTCTAGGTTGGACCAGACGATATTGGCAATTTTGATGCAGTGTTCACAGAAGAAATGGTCCCATACTCAGTTTGTGTTTCTTCTGACTACAACATTGTCAATGCCAGTGTCCTAGAGGCAGATGATGCCTTTGTTGGATTTTCTTACGCACCACCTTCTGAAGATGGTTTTTCCTAGGAACTTAGAAGTGAAGAGTGGTTTGGAAGTCTTGGGTTGAAGTGAAATGTTAGGATTGTGGATACATTCCAAAATAGCGTAAATAGTGCCTCGTCTTGTATGTAGGTTGGAAACCTATGAACAAACTTTCTCTGCTGTATAGGAGGAATTTGGGCATTTTGGATGGCTTTCTTCGGGGTTTGAACTGTTTGTTCCTGCTGCAGAAAATATTTTTTAAAACCTTTAAAAAGCATTCTCTACATATTTTTTCAGCAAAAACACTGACTGTTCTCCTCAATCCCTTCAAGTTTACATTCATACCTATCTAATTTGGCTGGCAAAAACAGCAGCAAATTTAGTAAATTTATAAATGCTTTTGTACTTATTTAGAGTGACTTTGTGCTTGAATTGTAACTATGCAAATTGTCTTTTGTATATCCTGGTTTAAAAAAAGGTAAATGTTTTCCCTGTTACCAGTTTGGAATATGTGTTAATTTACCTGTCAGCACTTAAATGATGTAACTTAAGGACCAAGATTCTTAAAGGACTTCTTGAGAATGAAAACTTGGTTACATAAAACTGGATTGTTGCTCTTGTACTTGCTGAAGTACCCATTGACTCAACTGGATTATCTGAGGTATGGGGGATCACTCAAAGCAAGGACAGAACAAATTAACTGGATTGATTTGATGATAACGTTACTTATTACGTGTTCTACTTTTCTTTCTTCCCTGAGCTAAGTATGTCTATAGTTCAACTACATTAAAAATATTTTTGGTTAAAGCTCTGCATCTCCAAAGATCTAATATGCAATAATCATGGTTACTTTAAAAATAAGTCAATTAGCTTCGACATTTTGGGGGTGGGTGGTGAGATGATCATGCCAAATATTAGGGATTTTTCTTGTGAATTGGTAGTTTAAAGCACTCTTATATTCCAATTTGATTGTATTTCAGCGTTCATAGCTACTTGTTTTTGTGTTCCAGTTTGCACCATTTTTAAATCTTCACTTGATATTGGGGGAAAGATGTAAATTACACTGATAATTTTAAAAATGTGAAAAGCTATTGTATTTCTCATAACATACACGTGTATGGACAAACATAATTCTGAACAATTTCTGTTTAAGGAAATTTTTTTTAAACAATGCAAAAATTGACTGCAGTTACAGTGTATAAAAGGCATATAATGGTAGTAGTTTTATTATATATATTACTTGTAAATAACAACTTATTTTTGTCTGTTACTCCAAAAATGTTCTGTGGTTTTTTTTGTTCGTTAATACATTCAGTTAAATGCCTTGATTTGAGAGAAGTCTAGTAAGATAATGATACCTCATAATGACACATAAATCGAATGAATGTTACATAAATTTCAGTATCTAAGTCACCTTGTTTGTGGCAAAATAAGCAGCATAGATAGATCCTCTATACTGCGTCAAGAACAGATAAGAATTGAGACTCTAGGGGGAAAGAGTGTATCAATCTTGAAATAAATATTGTATCAATACATTAGAAGACTACAAAGTAAAACGGGCTTCCTTGCTTATCTCAAAGAGTATCTCCTAGAGCACAGTCTCCTGCTTAGTGGTTAAGTGGTGCTTAGCAGTTGCTACATGAGGTTTTGGAAGGAGTGATTGGGTAAGAAGTAAGAATTGACATTGGAAGGGGAGGAAGGAAGGAAGGAGCTGTATAATTTGTGGTAGCAGAATGGTGGCTTGGCATTCATTTTCCATAGTTCTCTTCTGCAACGGTTGAGAAAAACTGTTCAGGACAACCAGCAACTATGTGAATGGTTTCCTTGGCATTAAAATAATTTGGAACTAACAGCCCTGGGGTTTTTTCGTTTGGGGGTGTGTTTGGTTGTTTTGGTTTTTTGGGTTTTGGTGGTGTTTTGGTTTGTTCTTTTTAAAAATTTATTTATTTAATTACTTTTTTTAACATGGCTCTCTGATGGAGTGGGAAACAAACTGGTGATATGAAAGGAAGTATCCATTTTCATACTGAAGTTTTAGTCTGTATGCTCCTGAAATTATTGTAAAATTACGTGGCTACTGTAACTACCTTCTCTTTATGGCAAGGAGGTACAGTGCTGTAGAGGGATGGAAAAGAGAGGAAATACTTCAGAAATTGTTGTTGTGGGAACTACTTAATTTTTGTCTTGTATTCCAAGATATTCATACCTAGCTGCTTGACTGGATGAAGGGTTTTGGTTTTTCTTTTTTTTGTGAGAATTCAGGGGTTCCTTTCAAAGAAAGTAGTGTGGCAGTTGAAGTTATTTCTGGGAGAGCAGCTTAAAAACTGCTTATTAAGCTTTTTCCTTCAGCAGACTCTGCCTTTTTGGCAAAGCGTGAATGTGTTCCGTACATCACTTGAAGTACTTAAGTTCTTTGAACTAAAGGTTAACAGATTGTACAACACGAGGCAATAAAGCCTCACAGTATTTCTGTACTTCCCATGAGAATGGTTTCCAAAGTAAGACGTGCATTTGGAGTGTTGTAGCTGCCTTACCCAGGGCTGAGCTGAAAAGTGACATCTTAAACACTTGGTAAAGCCTAGAGGGGAGGGTGGACCTGTCACACAGGAACCACCTGTGTTACTCCTTTCCCGCTTTGGCTGGTCAGTAATAAAGGGAGGCAAATTTGCCTTTTTGTGACTAGTGCAGGGGGTTTGGTTCTGCGTGTCTGTAGCGGAAGGGGGTTTGTTCCTTCCCTTGCAGAGAGGGAACCCAAGCACCCCATGAGAAGCAGGCCTTTCTCCGGTGCTGTGGTCTCTGATCTCTCAGCCTAGGGGGAACGAGAGAGACCACACGAAAGATGGACTGACTGAAATGCACGATGGTTGTAAAAACGTGAACAGAAATACGACACGGAGTTCAGAGGTGCTTTCCCAAAGAGGTAAGTTTGGGAGTGCCTGACATACTGAAGGGAACAGTTAAATTTGCAATGTGCATTAATGAAAGAAGATGGTTCTGTAAGTCCGTTGCCGCAGTACTGTGTACGCTGCCAGAGCCGTGCCCAGTGCCCTGCCCGTGGGTGACAGCAATGGCTGTGTGGGGCCGAGGTCCCGTCCCGGTGGTGGTTGCGGGGCTGGGGCAGCTGTGGCCGTGCGCGGGGCCGGGCATGGCCTCCCCCGAGGGCTTGCGCTGAGCCAGGGCGCTGCCCCTGCGCGGCCCAGCCCTGCGGGCTCTGGCTCTCCCCGCGCCGCCGGGTGA
>WBMY01005598.1:735381-759165 GCA_013397315.1 Donacobius atricapilla
GGTGGGGGTGGATAGGGGAGGAGCAATCCTTATTATAAATTGTCTTTTAACTTGTGCCTTTGTTACTTAAGGCACTAAACACATTCCAGCCCACACTGTACAATTATCAGGCCACAGGGTTTATGCTGCTGCCGCACTGAAGTTGTGCTGCAATCCAGGTACTCCTCCCAGATGTTGATCTGTTTGTCCTCCCAAAGTCATTTCTGTGAACTCCAACAGGGAATCTCTCCAGTGCTGTGAGCTTTGATTCCTCGTCTGTTCAGTAAGTCTATGTCCTATCCTTTACCAGGTAGCCAAATCTTGTAAAGATTTGAGTGTTGTTTCATATTGGTCATCTACAGAGAGGACTAAGGACATTTTGCAGAAGAAAAAATGAAAGACATTAAGACAGATGCATATATACAAAATACCATATTTTGGCCTTAGTAATTCTCCTTCTGAATTCTGCGAAGTAGTGCTTCATGGTAGAAGACTCTAAAAAAAGAGAGAGATGTAGCTAATACACCACGGTCAGCCTCCAAACCAAAATTGTAGTTGTAAAAGCTTTGCCAGTGGGAATCAGAATTGAATGTCTGTGTACATACATGGAAATAAGCGCAAGATCAGCACCTTGAGTGGGTGCTACAGGAGATCACAGCAGGGTAAGAAAGTCAGATTTTAAGAAAAGACATGTTGCCCAGTTTCACACTTTCAACAGCTATGACAGACTTCTCANCACAGTGGATCTATTGTGTGTACATTTCTTTAAGCCTTTCTTGCTGAATATTTCAAGTGATGGAGTAGTAATTGTGCAGTAATAATCCCAAAGACACTTNACTAAGGACATTTTGCAGAAGAAAAAATGAAAGACATTAAGACAGATGCATATATACAAAATACCATATTTTGGCCTTAGTAATTCTCCTTCTGAATTCTGCGAAGTAGTGCTTCATGGTAGAAGACTCTAAAAAAAGAGAGAGATGTAGCTAATACACCACGGTCAGCCTCCAAACCAAAATTGTAGTTGTAAAAGCTTTGCCAGTGGGAATCAGAATTGAATGTCTGTGTACATACATGGAAATAAGCGCAAGATCAGCACCTTGAGTGGGTGCTACAGGAGATCACAGCAGGGTAAGAAAGTCAGATTTTAAGAAAAGACATGTTGCCCAGTTTCACACTTTCAACAGCTATGACAGACTTCTCAAGTAAGGGAGATAAAATTTTAAGTCTTAGTTTTGATGGACTGATTATAAAATCTACAGGACAGATTACATTAAATGGAAACTTTAATTTCATGGGCTAGGGGATTAGGAGAGTGAAATAATTCACTGACCAAAACACTAGAGTATTCCTCAGAAACTTATTCTAGAAATAGGGTATGCTTCAGTCATTGGAAAGAGCTTTGAACTGAATTTTAAAAATCCTTCAAGAATTACGTAGTTTGAAAAGGAGACTAGTTTAATTTTGTATGGCTTTGTTAATATATACCTTTACTATTACTATTATAGCATGGCCAGTGCTACCATAATGTCTTCACAGTTTATTCCCACAGTTGGATAAAGAGTGCAAATATCTTGGAAGATGGATCCTGAAATACAGAAAATGAGGGAAGTCATCCTTGTCTACCTTGACAGAACTGGTGGCCTTCAGAAATTTGTGCATGATTGCAAAAAATACAATGGTATTACTGAACAGATAGTCTGTCAAATTGATACATAATGTTACACATATCTGTTATTTCAAGATACTTTTTGCTCCTGCAGACTCAAAACAAAGTTATGCTGTTTATCGTTTCATTATTTCAATTAATCCTTCTGACATTGCTGAATTGGATGCAACTCTTGGAAACTATATTCTTCATAATCCCCTACAAGCCGCACAGATTTTTCAGTCAGTAAGTGTATAATAGATAAGTAGGCAAAAGTGCATAATCTAAATTTTAACAAGATTTTCCTTCCTAAAACGAAGTTATTTTTTCATTACAGGTATGCTTTGTAGCTATTAAGACATTATCATTAATTGAACAATTGCAGACAGAAGCCCAGGTGAGTCTGTATTGGTTTTCTCCATTTAGATCTTGAATTGTCCAAATATTGTGAAATATTAACAAATATTTTTGTATTAAGTTTTTGTTTTACCTTTGGTTGCAGTATTATTTATAATTAAAAATAGCTGGAGGTCACCCAAGCATATTGCAATTGTGAGATTAATTAATATGAAACGTAGTTACTCTTCATGTGGTTCTGAAATTTTTTAAGTTATGTATGTTGTGCGTTTGTCCATGAAAAGTAAAGAAGTTTTAAATAAAAACGTTTTTATGATATTAATGCAATTATGTCTCTTGCTAGCTAAGTATATTGCTGAAACCAACACATTTGCCACCTTTACCAAGTTATGTTCTGAGTCTTTCTGCATATCCCTTTAATTACACATCTCCAAGATTTTATATGTCTGAAGGGATAGTGACTGCAATGGGAACTGTAACAAAATACACACAAGGAGCAAGATTTCTTTGTACTGAGGAAACCTGTCCATTCTCTGAAGGTAGTAAAAAATAGAAAAATTAATCAGTACTATTTCAAAAGCTTTTAAATAAATTTGGTAGTAAGAGATTAAAAACCTAGCCTAACAAAGATACTTTCCTATATAGTTTTATTATGCATACATTTTTGTATTAAGCACAGCAGGATTTTTGTTAATTGGAAGGGGTGGACTTGCTCAGCATTCTTAAATGTTTTGGACAAATAGCTATGGCAGCAATCCCTTTTCCTAATGCTGAAAATAGTTTATAGAAGAAAATATAAGTCACCTGTATAACTTGAATATATTTACTATCTTAAAGAACTTAATACTTAAATATGTAAAAAAACCCCAATAAAATATCTCGAAAGTAAATAAGCTAAACTAGTAAAATACCTTTTCCTTGGAAACTGTTTCTGTCTATAAAAAAATACCACAGAACAATATGCTGAAGTGGCTGGCAAAAGCTTCTAGCACAGAACAAGTGATGCTTTGGTGAGTGGTTGACTTCTGTGGAACTACTACTTTGAGTAGTATTACTGAACTGCTTGTCCCATTGCAGGGAGAGGCCCTAAGTACTTTTAAGGCTGTTCTTTTGCTTCTTCTGTAAGAGAGACGATATGGTTATAAAAGAGAAGCAAAATCCCAGAGTTTGGAGGCTGCAGATGAAGTCATTCAGACATCTTTACGAGCACACGTACCTCCAGTGGTGACGCTCCGTGTGCCATGCCATTGGCGCGCCGGGCAGAAGCCGCAGTGCCTCACCCCTCAGGAGAGCCCAGCCAAGCTGTCCAGCCTGCGAATGTGCAGTAGGAAGCTCTGCCATCTCGTGGCCAAACGCAATAAATTAGATGGATTATTTTAGTGGAATATGTAAAGGAGGCTCATCTGAAGAAACACATAATAAATTTAGAATTTCACTGTCCAGGATTTTAATTGCTTCTGTTCTTCATGGGAAATTTAGAACTAAAGCTATGCCCTCCTTTTAAATGGTCGCTAAATTATTACTTTTTTTAGGCTTTAGGTGTATCAGAGTGCATTGTCCTGGAGCTACAGAGTCTGCTACAGTGAGGACTGATTTTGTGTGCAGCTTGTGTTCTTCACCACTGCAGGAAGACATGAAATTCAGAGTACTTGGTGGTAGGATCTATGTAACCTTACTTTTAGATCTGGTAGTTTCCCACTGCTGTTACACAATAAGTTAACAAAATATTTAAGTGGAAAAAGCCCACTTAAAATACACCAGTCTGTTAAAGAAAGATGTTTTCAAGAGAACTAACCTGTTTCTTTGCCTTTCTTTTGAAAGATAAACAAATAATTGAAATGATTGATGCTAAAATTCTGAATGCTTTGAAAGGATATTCCATTGATAAATCACATTTTAGGATTCAGGCATTTACACTGTTCTTGAGAGGTAAGCTGAACTTTGGACTTCTGTCAAAAATGTTTTAGAATTGATCTACAACAGTCCCTTGCAATTGTAGCTCTATTTTTGGGGTTTTTTTTGCTAAAATGCTGGAAATTAAAATTTATAATGCAATTCTTTCTCTACTTCCCCCCTTAATTTTATAAAAAATACCCAGGTGACATAGCAGCGTGCACAGATGATTGCAGAGCATACATAGCAAAATTCTTGTGTCGCTTTTACACCTCCATTTAATTAAAATCCCCTGGCCAGCTCGGCAGTGTGTTATTCTAACTGTTGCTTGTTTTTTCCTCCTTTCTACTTCCTTTGGTCCTGCTGTTCTGTACTAATTTCATGTATATTTAACATCCTTCCTCAGTCTAGCTGTTTTCCACATTCCATCAGGATTTTTGGCTTCTACTATCCCTGCCACCCACTGCAAACATTAAATGATTTCTAATGGTAATATCTAACAAAAATCACAACTCAGCAACACACTTCCATTAATTCCTAAAAAGACCCCGAACAAACACAGAGGCAAGCAACAAAAAAATCCTCTTCCATTCCAAAAGTCCAGGGGATTATATGGTTTATTTATTGAAAACTAAATAGAAAAAACTAGTAGTACTAAAATGATAATAAAAATTTATAGAACAATCTACAGTCAAGATACTGAGAGTTGCATGCATGCATTACATTTCTTACTGGCTCACTGTGGTTACAGTGTTTCTCAGGCTGAGATTGAGATCTGATTGGATCTAATTCACATTTTCAAAAAATAAATGGGATTGGGTTTTCTAAGGTGCACAGAAATGTAAAGGTTCACAAAGCTATTTGTGTGTCTTTTTGAAATGTGTTGTTGTATTTCCTTTTTACTGTGTTGGGTTTTTTCTCTGACATTTTATAGGACCGTGACTGATAATGCCGGTGCCACAAGTTTCAGAGTAGGAAATATACTAGCAAAAAACTACCCATTTTCTTTTCAATGCAGGACTAAATGCATTGTCCATTTTCTTTCTCATGAAATCTATTTTCCCTCACCTGGTGTGCCTTCCTTACCTTTTGTACTAAATAATTAAAATTGTATGTTTCATTTTATTCTAGTCCATTATCCATCTGGCATCCAGCTGTTTTCTGCCAATGTTAAATCATAAAATCAAACGTTCAGAATGTGTAGAAGTTTTCTGACCACGTCTTTAAAACTGTTTTTATGTCCTAACATATCTGTAGCTTTGTCCCCCTACACTTAGTTATTTATTATTTGCAGATGAACTGGCCAATAAAATGACAATAGGAAACCATTACAGGATTATAGGAATTCCAGCTTGTGTACAAAATGGCCTACAAGCGACTGCATGTATAGAAGTCACTAGTGTACAGCTCTATAAACCAAATGGTAAGAAAGTTCCATTAAAAAATAACATAAAAAAACCTGAAAACCTCCTAGAAAAAACTCTTGAGAATTGGTACAGTTTTTTACTATCTAGAGGTCCAGATTACAAAACCACTTGGGGACTTTCCTCTTACAGTCTGAAATGTGTACCTCCTGTTATTTGAGAATATCTGCTTTTGCCCACTTTCCATGCATTGGGAAACTCCCTAGTTATTTACTGTAGTTCTTCAACTTCTCTTTCCATCTTCTCCTATCCATTGGAAAGTACTCTGAAATCATACAAAATGAACCTGATGTTTCAGTTTGTTTTTCCTTTCTTATTCCATCAGTTCTAGCAGATCATGTCTGCTACCTTTTTAGCAGTAAGTGTCAGATGCTTACATTCTGAATTAGTGCTTAATACAGAGACATATTTGTTCTTGCTAAGTTTTTGTATCAAGACTCCAATGGTGATTTGTTCTAACATACCTGCATAGGTCTCTTTAATGTGTTTGTTCATCTGTACTTTGTTTCCATTAGGTCCTTCTTTTGTCAGTGACAGTTTTAAGTATCTGCTCTCACTGACTTCAAGTTCATGCTGGAGGTTCACTGCCGTCCTGGCCAATATCTTTGCTTCTCAAGTTGTTCCACCAGGCACTTACAATACTCTTAAACTTGCAATATTGCTGAGTCTAGTACAGACATGTGAAAAAGAAAATGCAGATTATCTGGATCTCTTGATTATGACAAATGACACGCTAGTAATTGACAGGTAAAGAGATTTCTTTATTTTCACATAAATTAGAATTTAAAATCTAGGCTTTTAAAAGATGATAGGAGTGGTCTTACATGAAAAGCTAGATACTTTGTTTTAAAAGTATATACAAGGTTCCAACTTAGTTAAATACTCAATTTTTATCCCTGGGACATTTTTGTTTCTTTCGAACGATAAATCTAGATAAGAACTTAATTAATTACAAAACCTCCTAAAACTCTTGCAAGATTACAGTAAGAATTTAACACTAGCACTGTTTTGCAGAGCTCAGATAAAACATTCTTCCAAAATCAAAACTGAAGGCTGTCCCAGAAGTTGGTAACAAAAAAAAGGGCTCAATTTTTCAAACCTTGTGTCAATTTAAGCCCTCTCATCACTGATTCCCAGCTATTGGCCTTTTGAATAAATAAGCAGTGTACAAATAGATACTTACCTTTTTATCTCTTTCATAAAAACCATTCAAATAAGGTATCAGAATTCACATATATCTTTACACATAGATTATAAATCTGGTTGTTGTTACTTTTAAATATTTTTCACTATGCATTTTATATATTTGCCTATTCATGCAACTGTTAACACAATTTTACGTACACTGCAGAAAAGTACAATATGCTCAGATTTACATTAATTTAAACAAAATTACTTTGCCCTTCCATAACTTAAGATCTCTGAAAGAGAGGCATTAATTTTATTTGGAAGTTATTCAAACAATTCAGTAATATTTTTTGTTGTGAAAAAAATTCCCAAACTTTGACCACTTCAAAATTTAGCTGTAGAAATTAGTTCAAATTTTTAAAAACGGGAACTGCAAGATTTCTTTTTTTCCGAGGTTGAGATTAAGATTTCTTAAGAGAAACAGGAGTTCAGTGTTTTAGGAATCAAAATATCTGGTTAATATTAAAATGGCTGCACACTGTAAATCACGATCAATATTGCAATTTGTACTATCTTGCATGAGCACAGGATTTACTGTCAGCAGCCTGTCAAAGTAGGCGTTTCCTACATACTTCCATTGGTGCAATACCCCATTTACTAATTCTTACTAATTTTACTTAGTAATTTTCTCCCAGGTCATAATAATAGGACAAACCATGCTCTGACATCTTAAAATCATTAAGAGCCTTTGATTGTCGAACCAGACAGACAATTTGCAATCTCTCTGTGCCAAAGAACATAGTACAAGGGATGAAAAACATATTTTATACCTTCTTTCTCCAAAAGAATTGGAGGGGAGTGTGTAACTCAGGAAGACAGAGCTTACAAGTTCCAGCCTTTTCATTTCTCCCAGATGGCCAGAATTACTAATCCTCTAAACTTTTAAATCACTGGAAAAATTTCTGTAGAATAGAAAGAGGAGTTAACAATGTGGGGTTAAATTACGAGACATCTTTGATTCCCTCAGAATTGCTTCTGCAACCCATGTTTTGCCTCATGTTAATCCATAAGAAATACAGTCTTGACACAGCTGTTGGAGAGCAGGCTTGAACCTCTACTTTCATTCAAGTTAAAAAACTAGTTTTGATGCTGGTTTCATGTTCAGGGTTTTTTGTTGTTGTTGTTGTTTCTAAGTGAGTCCTAATACTTCCTTAGTTTTTTTAGAAGTGAGTAATTTAAGAATTTATGACTGACAGAATTATTTAATCCTCCAGGCTTCTGAATTACAGCTTATGTCTTCTGCCTCGTGGCATACGACACCCACCTGCCAGTGACATTTTTCCCTCTGTGTCCAAAGATAAACATGGAAGTGCCAGTATTCAAGCCAGCAGCGCTGTGCTGGCCAAGGGTGGCATCTGCTACATAGGAGACTTAAGTTCATATAAAAAGGATAAACTTGAACTTCTACAGTCTGGTAATCTCCCACCTCCTAACAAATGAGGGGACAGAATTAAACAAATACACAAATTCAAGGCCAGATTTGTTCCCTGGCTTATGGCCCTCAAATGCTGCAAAAATCTGTATGCTGTTTTTAATGGTTTGGTGTAAGAAACAAAAACAAAAAAGCCAAGGTCCTGTAAACTTAAATCTGCTACACTACAGACATTCATTAACCATAACACTTCAGCAAAATCATAATCATGACTGATTTCAGATGTGTGTGGGACGAGAATTTATACCTAAGTTAAATCCATCATGTAACTGATAAATTTTGTCTTATCCTAGTGTTAGAGAGCAGAACAACAACAGTATTTATTCCTGGGAAGAAGTATGGAGAAGAGGCTGACCAACAAGTTACTGTTTCAGTTCAGACCAACTTTTGGTCCTTTGTAGATGTGGACTCTTCCTCAAAGAAACATATACAAAAGGAGAACTTTCTAATTGGACAGATGGTAAAGCACATGCCTTGTTACCAGAGGAACTGTGCTATAGCTGTCACTTGTATTTCCACCTATAAAATAATGAAAACAATAAAACTTGTATTTCCCAGAAAGTCACAACTTAAGTAACTTTACATCAAGTATCTTCTAAAATGAGATAGCTTTCCCAAAAAAGTACGTGTCATTCAAACAAAATTTTATCAAGTATTACAGGTAATTCATTAGATAATCTTGCAGTGTAAGTGGATATAGGCTATTTCAGATATAAAACACTGTGATGCTTCTACAAGTCAAAAGCCCAAAATAAAGTAGATGTTTTCGTTCTATGGCTCTTTAGGATGTGAGTTTGATTCCAGTTAACCTTGTAGATGGTTTTGGGCTCTTGATCTACAATGAGTTTCCTTCCTGTCGCCTGTCTTCTCCTGTTGTACATCATATCTTGAAAAAAGCCATTAATCCTGAAGCCATGCTGTACAAAGTCTCACAGCAGTTCAGAACTCAAGATTATGAAGAGGTAACAGATTATACACAGTAATTTAGAAATGAATTATATTTGTGAATATCATACTGAGTTTGGCATCAGGTTCTCTCTGCTGTCTGCTTACTTGTAATACTCGCTTTCTGCCCTGTCTCCCACTATATTTCCACTAGCACTATTAGGATCATAGACAAAAGCAGCTTCAGTTCTTGAAAAGGGTCAGTATAATAAATACAGTTTGAGCGTGTTTCTGGAAAATATACTAAGTTAACATTCATATGAGAACAGATCTCTGATCTCTCTTTTTCACCAAAAAGTTTACAATCAGTAGAAGTTAATATTCCATTCGAATTAAAATGTCAATAGCTGTAGCATTACAGATTATTCCCTCTAGAAGTGTTCAAGGCCAGGCTGGATGTGGCTCTGAGCGATCTGGTCTAGTGGAAAGTGTCTCTGTCCATAGCATGAGAGTTGGAACTGGATAATCTTTAAGGTCTCTTCCAACCCAAACCATTCTACAATTCTGTTTACTATCCAAGATCTGTCCTTATTATTATCCTTCATGTTTTCCTTATTCAGCGTAGCCAAATGGTGACAACTGTCTTTACTACTAAAACTATTTGTAGAATATATTGTCCAGCCTGTATTACTATGCCACTGGTATATTAAAAAGTGTGAAAAAAGGTCAGCTCCTTATTTTCCAGTTAAATATTTAAAATGTGTGCTCTCTCTCTAGTTTATTTTGTTTGCTAGAAACCTTCATGTTGAACTGAGTTCAGAAGCAGAAAGTCTCATTCAGGGATATTATCTTGCAAGTCGCAGGGTGAGAAGAGATGCCATTCATGGATCAACATTATCAGCCTCTGCACTAAAAATTCTGTATGTCCTACTTTCCATTTTCAAAGAGAAATTTGCTAAGCTGCTCAGGAGCTTGTTTAACAAAAATCTACATAAGACTCACGTTTTGAAAAGTTAAAGCATAACTAATCTTATTTACTATTTATGAATGCCATTTATTTTATATATTGATACTGCTAAAAGAAACCCAAGTTCAAACAACTTTACCAGGCAAAAAAACCCAAAACCCCAGCTATTTACAAAACATGTATCATTATTAAAGCTATCTAGAAAAAGAATAGGATTTTAATATGTATAGCTTTATTATGGACGCAAAAAAAGTATTAATGGATAACATGCCACGATCCACTTTTTAGCACAAGAAGGTAATGCATATGCATATTTTGTCAGTGGTAAGTGTAACTGCACAGCTGAAGTATGAAAAAAACCACCCCAGTATTAACTTTTAATTCACACATGTGCTCAATGCAGAGCAATAGACATTGCATTCATGCCTGCATTATTTTTTTATTTCTGACATGCTTTCATTGATCTCTCAGGATTTCACTGGCTAAGGCTCATGCCAAGCTCAATTTAAGACAGACAGTACTTGAGGAAGATGCAGTGATTGCCGTCTTGTTACTCGAGTCATCGCTGACAATAAAACACGGTAAATAACGCACAAAAGTTCCTTAGTCTTGGGTGCATCACTGCCACATTTTGTCAGTCTGAAAAAATTCTACATCCATTGATTGCAGTAGCAGGTAATTTCAAATCAAAATCCAGAACTTCCACTGTGGAAGACTGGTATTGGAGAAGTCTGGCAGTTTGTCTCAGTGCTGTATGCAACAAGGCCACAGGCCAGCACCCAGTCTGTCCTTCATGCTGCTTTATTTAAGGCATTGCTCAGGTTAAACTAAGGACAGATTTCCCTCCCTGGGGAAACAAAAAACAAGGGTTGGAGGTTTTTTGTTTATTAAGCATCAGTCGTATTTGTTCACATACAGATTTGGAAGCAAGGTAAGAATTATGATGGAGGATTGCATTGCTAAGTAATTTGCATCACAGCTCTTTTTTCCCCTCAAGTACTGGCAAATATCAAATTTTACAGCCTAATTTCTTTTCTGCCTAGGCACATCTGCATTATGTGTAGCACCTAATCCTGTATTTCCATTTGACCTCAGTGATGAAAACTCCCTGCAACAGAGAGATATTTACCTCATGCAGTGTCACCATCAACTGCTGAAGTTTATTGCTGCCTATAGCCCAGGAATTCACATTAACACTAATGAAGAGTAAAAACTCGACTCTTAAGTAAAGCCTGAGGCTTTGACTTTTTGAGAGGCTAGTTAAAAATACACAATTCTAAGTTTTTAGTAAGAGTTCAGTGATGTTTCACCAAGGAATAAACCACAGATGATAGGACTTTTTATTTCGGCTCCCTGAATTCTGCAGTTTTTCTTGTTGCTTCCTTCCAAATGTGTCACGCAAAGGGTTAAGGAGTTTTAAGACCATTAAAACTTTTCAGTTTAACAATCTTTAATTACTCATGGTGTATAGATTTTGAAATGTATAAAAGTATTATCATACTGCTTCATGTTCTGTGTCTTTTTTACATTACAGCAACATGAGATTGGACAAAGATGCCAGATGCTCCTGCAACCAAAACCCAAACCAAACCAAAACACCTGCAAAACAAACCAACCACAAAAGAAACCCACCAAACCACCCCAACCTGCAAAACCCAGTGTTTCCACATTATTTTATATAGACTGAAGGGGATAGTAGAAGTTTTTTACAGTTTTACCTAACCTTTGCAGTTAGGTAAAAAAATATTAAGACAACCTGGTAGGCAGGTAGCTCAGTGAGTTTAACTCTACCTCATTGTAAAAACAAATGAAGAGTGTGTGGTAGGAGAGGAGGTGTTTGGAGCACATGTTTACCCAACTATGGGCTTTCCTGTGTTTCATCTTCCCAGTAAGGATATAGCTCTAGACATAATCCTCAGCAAGCCTTGCGTCCAAGAGATACACATTAAATAAAAAAGCTGCAGTAAAATTTGTACAGACTTCCTGTCAAATCTTGACAAGGTGAATACTTAAGGCTTGTGTTACTCCTACCCAGGATGTCATCCAGCAGGATCAGAGTGCTAGTGCTCCCACAGCCTCAACAAAAAAAAGTTACTGAAAACAGAAATCCAAGATTTTATTCATACCCATTACTAACACAGTAAACACTCATTTAGACAATACAAGTTTGTCGACATTTTATTCTTTGCCTTATTCACTTTTGATCCATTTATTTGATACACTCAAAAATTCATACTAAGTTCTAAAAGTGCCCATAAGGCCATTTCTCTTTCTAGAGTGACACTCTACCCTGAACTTCATTCCAGGATTATGGATTTTCAGTGAACAGCCACTCCCTGCTGTACTGTGGAACCAAGCAGAATTTCTGACGAGCAGGAAGAGCAATGGAAGCATTTCCAAGTGCATTAGAACTCCACATTCCAGGCTGCTGTTTTCAAGCTAAGAACAATAACAATAATGAGTTAGTTTCCTGTACTGTTAATCAATCTTGTACAAAGGTATTACCCTCACTGGCATTTCAGATCTCAAGATACACATCAAAAAACATTCAGATGGGTAAACGGCAAAAGTCTCATCATTATGCCAGAAAAATTACTCTTTAAGGGTAGACTGAGATTGAATTCCTTTATAAATCACTATTTTTGAGAAGCAGTATTAAGGCATTTTCTGCAAAAAGAGCACATTTTTCTGCAGCACATTTTATCCTTGCTTCTCCCCAGTTTCTCCCATAAGTTCTTGAAAATTGGAAGACTTGTATCAGTACCACAAGGAAAGGATGTCTGCCAACATGGCCAATACAGGCTTTCCCTGGGTGGCAGTACAGGCTGCAGGAGCCTGAATACTGTGACAGTAAAAAAGCAACTGACCTCCTTAAACATCCACACTTCTAGAAGTGGGTGGACTCTCCTGTTGGCCCTATGTGCACACACAAGGCTGGAAGACAGTGGAGGTGGTCATCTCATGTCACAGAACCTTGAAAGGAAAAAAAAATGAAATCAGAAATGACAGGAGCTAATCAAACTGGAAAAACCCTACTGATTAGCTGGCACATCAGATATACAACACTGCTCATCACAACCTTCAGTTGGGTAAACGGCAAAGTGTCATCATCACTGTGCCAGCAGTTTCCTGCCTGTGTGAGACTGCTTTGTCCAGATATTAAATACAAGGGAATTGGTTAAGTTTGTCTCAAGTTGTACTTCCATAAGCTGAAGCAGAGCCTTCATTTTAACTGTTAAGCCCAGAACAGATTGAGTACAGCCAAGAACAAGAGAAAAACAGCTCTGTTTGGGCACAAAAATGCAGGTCCCTCTCTTACAATCAAACCCCAATGCCAAGAGTATCTTTCCAGAGGTAAAGTTCATACCACAGTCACCCTTCCCTTTGGAATATATTCCAAGACTAACCCAGTTGAAGTGCCAGCATGGATTGTGATCTGCACATACTATTCTTCACTTAAGTCTCTCCCTTTCAACTAACATCCAAGAATTCTTCAAATCAGAAGTCATACTTCCCCAGTTAAAATCTAGGTGCTCTAGCACAAGCCCTTCTGTTCTGACTCCTTTGGGATTCTTGGATTGCACCTGCTTTGTTCTGGGAAGCAAGTCTTTGGAGATTTTATAGCTGCCATAACACCTTTTGTTAGGATTTCAGTCTCTTAACTCATGCAATCATGTTTCTCCTTTTTCCGTCAGTAGTGGAATTTACAAGCCATTAAATAACTTCAGAACCCTTGATCTGGATTTTGCAATGCTTCCCTCAACATCTTTAAGCACAGTAAGAAATACTTACTTCTGTGGCTCCAGAATTTACGTTGCATTTTCCTGCTTGCAAGACATGGCAGAGTCCAGACTGAGGATTCCCAAAGCCAGTAACAAACTCATCTTGAGCTTCACTTTCTGCCTAAAACAATGAAAACAGGATGTTTGATTCAGAGAGCTCCACTGCTGAGGCAGTAGCAGAAGCATTTACATTTCTTTGGGAACAGTAGGCCAGTCCAAGAAACACCACCCCATGCTCTCTTTGTAATTACCTGGGAAGTAAATCAAGGTTAAGCAGAGGCATGACCATTTTCCTAAAATGAGCTTCAGTGTGAGGAATGACTGATTGCAGGACAAGAACAGTGTTCCTAATGACCAGCCTCGCTGGAGAGAGGAGCACTCTGGCAGTGTACAGCCTTTAACAGTTCATGTGACACCCTGGGGAAGTCACTCATGTTTTACCACCAGTTGAACTGAGGTCAGCACTCACACCACAGTCTGTAATGCACAAGAGCATTATCCCAAAGGCTGCTGAAACTCCTGGGGCCCTGTCCCTGCCACAGCCCACCAGTTTGGATCTGTGCCTATAACCTGAGAAAGGGCACAGTCAGGGTCACCCCACAGCCCTTGCCCAATTCCCTGAAGAAAAAAGAAGGCAATTTATCTTTTGAATTATGACAGGCATTTGCCGAAGAAAACGATCTGTCAGCAAAACCATGTGTCTCTGAATGTCCAATCTGTCATTCCTTTCAAGACTTGATGAGCCAAGAGACAATTCAAAGTAACCACCACGTGGCACACAGTAATTAGGTCCATCTCAGTCTCCAAGGGCACTCCTCTCCCGGGCAGCCTGTGTGGCTGGAGCCTCAGCCTGCGCTTGGCAGCATGCAGGGAAAACACAGGCACAGGTACAGCAGCGTGACAATCACTCCTCCTTCAAGTGACAGCGTTGGCTGATTAGAAAAGCACCTACAAACCATCCCGGCAATTCCTGAGATTGCAGCCCCTGCTTTGACCTACCATGTCGGGATTTCTCACATTAACCACCTGGGAGCATTTCTAATTCCTCTGAGAGGGCCAGGCATCACTCTGCTGTTCAGGCGAGCAGCTGCCAGGACCCGCTCCAAGGAGCACGGCGGAGGTCGGGCAGCTGACGGATCCCGCGGATCGCAGCGGATGCACACGGCAGGATCGCGGAATCACAGGATGTTAAAAGTCGGGAGCGGATCTTAGCGACGCTCCAGTCCCAACCCGTTTCCTGCCGCGGGCAGGGACACCGCCCACAAGACCAGGTCGCTCAAGGCCTTATCCAGCCCGGCTTTACACATCACCGTGCGCTGGGGCACTCACACCCCTCCTGTTGCAAAGGCCTCACCACCCTAACAGTAAAGAGTTTCCTCCCAATATCTAACCTAAATTTCCCCTTTTTCAATTTGTACCCATCAGACTCGGCGGCCACTGCTGCCGCTTCCATGCCCGAGGCCGGGGCAGGGCGGGCCGGCTCCCAAGCCACGGATGGGCACGGGCACGTCCCACGCCCGGGCATTCCCCCCCTCCCAGGCACCGCCCGGGCCGCCCCTCGCCGGCCCCGGATCCGCCGCCGAAGGGGCCCCCGCAGACACGGGCCGTGTCCCGCCACATCCATCCACGCACCCACCGAGGCACGCACCCGGCTGCAGGCGGGCAGGCGCGGCCGCTCCGGCTCCGTCCCGCTCGGAAAGGGCAATCCCGGGCCGCCATCCCGCTATATACGCGGCTCCAGGGCCGGGGCGGGGCGCGCACGGCGCCTTCCGGCTGCGCGCGCAGAGGGACGCGGGGAGTGGCGGGGCTGGGGCGGGCAGGGCGATCGGATCCGATCGGATCCGATCCGATCCGATCCGATCCGATCCGATCCGATCCGGGCCGCCGGCGCTGCGGGAGCTCGGGCTGCGTGCGAGCTGCCGGGAGAGCCGGTCCCGCTGCCCCGGGGTCTGCCCGGGCAGCGCCTCTGCTGTGGCCGCGGGAAGTTCACCTGTCCGACAGTGACCGAGGTTTGCCAAGCTATTTTAGGGTCCTCCGTGAAGAATGCCACCTTTTGATATCAGTGTTTAAACATTTTACAACTGTATCCCTAGGCGCATGAATATTCCTAGTGTTAAATGCCAAACTCTTATGTTTCAGTATACGAGGACGTGAACTGTTCCTAGGAAATGTAGCACTGTAACCAAACATCAGATTTGAAGCAAACGGGTTCAGAGGATCTGTTGTTACCCCGCTGTGTAAATTTCCGGAAGGGAAAAGCTCTTGCCCTGGTCGAAGGGAGTGTCGGTTGCCTAAGCTGGTGTCTCGGTTCTGGAAAGAAAGGCATAATTCTGATGCAGAATAATTTGTCTCAAGGAAAAAAAAAAATCCTCACTCACAAATATGGGGAACTCTTGTTAACTGAAAAACTGCTGTTGTAATTCTCCATGTTCTTACGGGCCTGTGATAGATGCATAAAACGCTGAAAAGTCTTAGGGATATGGCTACAGTAAGTAACTACAGTGCTTGCTGCTCCGGTTCTCTGGCAGCCTGCAGAGCATTGTAAATATTTAGTTGTAAATACTGTAGGGGTTGTAGAGAGCTCCGGATTTTACCACACTTTTTTAACAAAAGTTGTTCTTGGTAGTATTTTTGTTTTCCTTTTTTCCTAAATGTCATTTTAAAATTTAAAGCCTTCAGAAAGGAGACAACATTTATAAATTCAGAATACTATCATATACAATGAGAAAGTGATACAGGTCTTGCAGCTCAGTGATAAAGAGTCTGAGATGTATTCTCTGTGCCACCTATTCATAGCTTTCCATGTTTTAAACCCTTATTGCTGAAGCATTTTTCATGCTTACAGAATCAACTAGGTTGGAAAAGACTACTCATCACCTTTCACCGATCACCACCTTGTCAATTTGATCACGGTACTAAGTGGCACATCCTGACTTTTCTTGAACAACTCCAGGAATAAGTGACTCCACCACCTGCAACTCCACCAGCTCCCTGGGCAGCCCATTCTAATGCTTAACAGCCCTTTCTGTGAAGAAATTCTTCCTGACTTCCAACTGAACCTGCTTCTTGGACAAGCAGCAAAATCTTTCAATGGCATTTAAAGGAATTAGCCTTTTAAAAACACTGAGGAATCTTTTTTTTTTTTTTCCGCTTCTTGAATACTGTCCCTTCCAGGTATGTTATCCTGTTTAAAGCTCAGAATGCTGCAGAGGCAGTTGAGAGCTCCAGATTTTACCACAGTGTTTTTTTGAAAGTTCTTCTGGCTAATATTTTTGTTTCCTAAATGTAATTTTTAAATTTAAACCATGAAACCTTCAGAAAGAAGACAGCATCTATAAATACAGAATATTATCGTGTACAATGAGAAACTGTTAACAAATTTTACAACTCAAAGTATATAATATTCACTGAATACTATTTAATAGAACATTTACCTCAGCAATAACAAACCATATGAGAAGTACAGCGTTTTACAGAACAGATACAATAGATGACATCTGTGCATTTAGTTTCAACTTTTCTTGCCTAAATACAGATGTTTAAGTGAACAAGTGTGCTACAAACAAGCCAACACTTTGGGTTCACCTGCTCCAACATGTGAACCCCTTAAATGAAGTGAGCTGTGGTGTGGTGTGGTGAAGCAGACCCGTGCTTGTGCCAGGGAAGCAAACGGAGGCTGAGCCCCTAACATGCAGCACAGTCCTGAGGGTGGATGCAGGCAGTGGCCAAATTACAGCACTCTCTACAGGAGGGACAGGTCTCTCAGCACATTTTTACTCCATGAACATGCATCCACATTCCCAGTAATAGCTACGAAGATGTAGGATTGTCCGATGGGTGGAGCCCTGACCTGACAGCTTCAGTCAGGGGATTTCTGCCATCGGCTTTAAGCAGTGGAGAAAGTCTGTGTGGGATTACAGTTGCTATTTTTAGCCTTGCCCTTCTCTTTTCACCCAAGCCTGTTTTGCCCCGTAGCTGGCCATTAGCACATCGCTCCTCCTCTCTTTTCTCACAGCGCTTGTCCCAGAGAGGACAGGGATACTTATCTCTGCTGGCAGCTCTTGGCTGCTGCTGCTCAGATTGGTGCCGGCTTTGGTCGCCCCCTCCCACTCCCCCTCATTCAGATCGCAGGAATAATAAAACCAATGATGTCTCACATTAACTTAATGAGGTATTAATTACATTTAAGAATCAATTCTTTCTCCTCTACAAACAGCATTTCAGGAATTATAGTTTGTATGTAGATACTGTTTTTTAACTTAAATATATATATATAAGGTGTAATAAATAACCAATTTTTTTAAAGCAAGAAGGGAGGTTAGATCTGTGAAGATGTTGATGTTTCCCCATGGTTTGCACTGTCTCCTTGTGCCGAGTGGGTCAGAAACTGTCCTGTGGCTCCAATGTACAGCCTGGAACGCATGGGCCACTTCTGCAAGAGAGGAGATGAGCACAGCACTGAGACACCCAGGATCTTTGCACTCCAACTGCAGTTCTCAGCAAAGCTTTCATGGACTCATGGTACAAGAAAACAAGAACCTGTTGCTATCACCAAACAGTTCTTGTTTTGGCATTTGCTGGAAAAATGTTTGGAGCTTGATAAAGGAGCCTCAGGCTGGATATTTGCTTTGGTAATTAATCATGAAGCGCAGCTCCCAACCCTGCCATGGCCCAGCAGACAGGAGCAGGCTGTGCTGGCCAGTCAGCCTAGCTCAGTTTGTGCCATAGATGTTCTGTGAGTAGAATAAAGCAAAGAATTCCTTCTCGAGGCACCAGGGATGCTACAGGAATACACCTGCACCTGCAGGGATTGCAGCCCCACGTGCACACCCATCCCTGCTGGCTGGGCCCCATGACCACAGGGGCTGCTGCTGAAGGCTGTGAGAATAAGGGAATTTGATGTAATTGCACCTTGGCAGTCTTCAGCACGCTCAGCTTCTTGCTCTTGTCAGCTCCAGCTGTTTCAGATGACACAATTCATCTTTACATTCATTGATTTTTGGAATTATCAGTTACTCTTGGTGTTAAATATTTACTCTGACAGCTTGAGTTTCTTAACCCCAACAGGTCACTCACTGCAAGCAGCCCTGTGGTGTGGGTGGCCACAGCCGGGCACCCAGAACTTGGGAGGGAGCACCGAGCTCCATTTGCTGTGCCAAGTTCAGTATTACAGGTGTGGATGCTTGAAGAGACAACCTGGATGCAAAAAATAGCTGAAATGCAGCCAGCACATTGTTCCAAAAGAGTGCATGTTTTTTTAAGACTCCTTTGGGAACAGACTGGCACCTTTCCTGTGTGTAAGGGGCACTTAATAATATTGCAGACAAATCTCAGCTCTTCTGTTCAAAGACCTAAAGCAGCAGCATATTCTCACTTAGAAAGACTGTACAATCTCATTGAATAATTTCAAGTGCGATGTTAAGAGTTTGTCACCAATAAACCATCCAAGTTTTAAGTCATTAACCATATTTTTAATTCAGTGTACACACAAATGTGCTTAGATATTTGCCTTTCTTCACTATTTGCATTTACTCTGCTTAATCTATCAGTTTAGTTAAAGACTTTATCTCTAAAGGTTGTCTCATATCCTGCATTTTGGGGTTTTTGAAGCACATAGTAGGATTTGACTGTCACACATTCATCAGATACATTCATTAAAAAATAATTCCTTAAGTGAATCCAGTATTGCTCTCTTCTAGTAGCCTGGGAAATGGGCATTTGGATCATTTAACTGCTGTAATAACTATTCAAGAATATTTTTCTGCCAGTAGTAGTTGGCAGCTGATAAAAAGTGCCATAAGAGACCTGTGTCCTTTCACTCTGGCTGAGGGAACTAACAGAAGCTATTTTGAACTTATTTTGAAATACATCACAGTATTTTCTTACTTAAATTATAGCCACATTCTGATTGATATAGAGGTTTTGCTTTCTTTATGAGTCTGCTAATCATTTAAATGGTCTCAGAAGCCGGCATTCACATCGTGCTGCAAAATACAGCAACCAACATTGTGAACAAGGAACTCTCTGTGAATTAGGCACTTTTTAGAAATTAGAGATTACTTCACAAATTAATTAAATCATTCTGAATTCAGACTCCTAAAATAAAAAAAAAAAAAGAAAAAAAAAAAAGAAAGAAAAGAAAACACCCCAGTGCTCTAACTCACTCCCTGTGAGCAGAGCCAAAGAAAACACCCTGCGGTGTCTGAGCCCCGTCAGTCAGTGAGTGCTGCATTTGGAAACAGTTTCCAGCCCAGTCCTCTCCAAGAGCAGTTCCCCTTTCTCATCCATTCTACATCACTGTGATTTTTTGGACAAAGGGAAGAGCGTATACCAATCAGAGAAATGCTTCAGAAAAGCTTTTTCATGGAAGTAATTAACACATGGCTGGTAATTAACGCTGCTGTCTGCACTGGGCTGCCTGGGCAGCAGAACCAAAGCAGGCCCAGCCGTGGTGGGATGACCGCTGTGGGACAGTGTCACCTCACCACATAGACACCTCACAGCAGGATCCAGTGGGTCTGTGCGGATCACCAAGGTTTCTACACTGGGACCAAGAAGATGCAACTACTCAATTCCAACACCAGGTCCCACCAGGTTTGGATCTATCCTGGATTTTATACTTTGCTGCTAAGTCCCCAAAGCTGGAGGAACAAAGCTCCAAGATATTTCCATCAGACCCCTAAGACCTAGGCACGGCAGTTAGTCCAGGCAGAATTTCAATGTAATACCTCTAGGCAAGGTACAGGAACTGGAAATCTTTAGTTTTAATTACGTCTCTCAGGCCAGCGTACTCACTCACTGACAGAAGGTGGTAGCTGCTCCCCAGCTCTCCTACCTTGACGGGGTGCAGGTATCCGTCCCCGCGGAGGGTGCCCAAGCCCTCTGCCGGTGACTCCTCCTCATCCTGAAGGCTGCGGGTGAGGTGCGCGATGTAGGTGGTGGCCAGGAGGAGCACATCCAGCTTGGAGAGCTTGGTGTCGGGCGGCACCGAGGGCAGGGTCTTCTGCAGCTCGAGGAAGGCGTGGCGCAGGGTCTGCACCCGGCTGCGCTCCCGGGCCGCGTTGGCGGCGGCGGGGCGGCCCGGAGCGGCCCCGGCCCGCGGCCCGGCCGCCGAGGGCAGGCACGGATTGCTGCCGGCACAGGAGGGCAGCGGGGCATCGGCCTCCGCGCCCGCGCTGGGCACCTCGTTGCCCTCCGCTGCGTGCCCGCAGTCCATCGGTGACGTCCCCGGCAGCGAGAGTCCTGCAAGCAACAAGGGCGGCATCTCTGAAGGAAGGGGCTGCGGTGAGCTGCAGCCAGCGCCTTCCGAAAACAAGGACGGCCAGAAATGCAGGCGCTGCCTGTGCTAGCAAAAATTGGAATTCAGCTCTTTTCATTTGCTGCCTACTAATTCAGCATCACACACGGGTACAGCGCAGAAGTTAAAAACTTTTCAGTGATCAATATTTGATTTTTTTGATAGTATTACACAGAGCAATTTTTTTGAGTCACTCATAGCCCAGAGATGACTTCTGAGAAAAGCCAACAGGCACCACCACAGTGATTTCTCTTTTACAACCAATTAAAAATTAGGCTAAAGGCGATTTATAAAACATATTCTCTCTATGATTTGGGATGTGGAACTGTTAGTATATTTTCTATTTTAGCTGCAATCGTTTTATGAACAGTCTTATAGGTGAGCAGTGCTCCATGGACTACGGAAAGAACAATAAAATTTTTAAATACATCCATAAATGAAGCCACAGAGCATAGACTCAGTTTTTGAAGGGCAAAACTTGACCCATAATTTTAAAGGATCAGGAACTGACTTCACCTATCTTCCTACCCACAACCTTACTAAAAAAAAATTGCATGCTTATCCTTTCTCATCTACATTTTCCAACTTCAAAAGAATTTTGTGAAGTGCATTTTGGCCATTGGGGGGCAAAAGAACCTTTTGGAAACATCAAAAAATTTCTTTTGGGAAAAGCTGAAGACACTGACCACAAGGTCTTTTCTCTGCTTTTCGTAAAGCTGGTCCATCAGCTCTGCCTGTAATACAACGCACAGTCCTTTAATTCATTCAATTCCACAGAAAAATGCAATTCGATCAATATTCCCCAAAGTGCAGCACTTCTTAGCTGGAATAATACCTGATCTTGTTGTCCTCAGCCAAGTAGCCCTCGCGGGTGTCCCAGATCCTGGCTTTCACGGGTTAGAAGTGTCTGTTCCTGTGACAGCCTGGCTAGACAAGGGTAGCAACAAGTTACTAAACCTTTTAATTTCATCCAAATACTGCATAATTAAAAAATTAAATAACATTGATGCACATAAATTACTGAATATCTATATTTACAGGAATTAGCTCTTGATTTTGCAGAACATTTCAAGCACACACTTAAGTCAGCGATTTCTATCAAAGACAAGGGAAGGTTTCTAAATAATCCTTTCTGCAATGCTATAATTTGATGGTATTTAGAAAATATTTTTATTGTTATTATTTTGGGTGATTAATTGTGATTAATTTGCTATTAGTGTGGCTCACAGAGTTTTATCATGGAATGTTCTCTTCAGCAGCAGTAGAGGTTAGACTGAAATTATTTGTGAAATAACCTATGCACATTATAACTCTAAATCAAGGGAAAAGATCTCATTTTTTTATTGTGGTATTTATGATTAATATAAAATAAAGCTTACATTAAGACTTCATGAGCTCATCTTGAGTGAGGGCTGAAAAATGGTCCTTACATTAGCTATTGCCTCTAACTTAAAAAAAAATCCTATGTACTTTTTTCTTGCTGTTTGCTCATTGTGTTAAGACATAGTCAGAGCTGGATGCATTTTTGTTTTTAAAAAATCCTCATTGTGGAGATGACATCAAGATAATAATTTAAGACAATCATGAAAACTGGCAGAAGAATCTAACAATTTATGTTTAACAGCAGGATTTCTCACCACCATCCTATCAAAATCCCACTGGTAGGAGGAAGTCTTCCCCAATTACTGGAGAAGTCTGGATTACCCAGGGATGCAGACAGACTGGGTTAATAAAAATACCTGCTTCTCTACTGAAATACAGGACTGGGGCTGGTTTACACAGAGTTTTGATTTTGCTGTGCTAGTGTATAACCACATTTAGAACTGGAATAGCTTTGAGTGACAGACAGTATACAGTAATGCATGTACCTAAAAACCTCATCTCCTTGGGTCCCTTGGAAAGGAGTTTCTGGTTTAGGAGCTTCACATCTCTATGAGATAAAATCCTGGGTCTGTGGAAAAAAAGTTAAAAAAAAAAATCAGCTGTGGAAATGAGAGATTTCACTCAGATTTAAATTTCTCTGTTGTCAGACTTCCCATCAAACACAAACAGCAAACGGCCTGGAAAAATCTGCTACACAAAACAAAGGATCTGCTGTAGGTATGTGCGTATGTGTAGCCAAACCATGGAGGTTCCTGGATCCACACGCAGCCAGCATCACTTCTGTTACACACTGGGACTGGGCAGCATCACTCTTCTCCCCGGAGTAATCAAGACACCCATTCCAGGTGCTTCAAACCCAGGCATTGCCCAAACCTCATGGTCCAAAAATTGCTGCTAAAAACTAAAGTAAATAAAAAGCCTCTGGGCAACAGTCATTTCCCTTTTAAAATTTGACAATAAGACATTTGGTTTTTAAAATAATCACAGTAATTTTTGCAAGCACCCACTTGCCACCTGGTATGCTGAGAGTTGGGAACAGGGCTGTGAAAATAAGTTAAAAGTATTTATGTTGTTTCTAAAGCACTTCTAGCGCAGTATTTCTAATGCATGCCGATGCATTTCTGTTTTTACATGATGCTACAAAGACGTGATTGGTTTGACATCTTTTACCAAAAAAACCCCAGCACAATATTTATTTTAGTCTTATCTTTTGTGTGAACGAAACGGCGATGAAGGCAACCTGCCCACAAAGACGACGAAAAGATGGAAAATGCCAGAGCAGAGCACACAAATTGAAAACAAACAGGTGGAAACCTTAGATAAACTTTCCCGTTGCTCCTTAGGGGGCAAAATACAGTGAATTATTTTGCATCGGTTTTAAAAAGACCTTGCCCTCTGTATAACTCCGGTGACAGGTAACGAAAACCCTTTCCCAGAGCCGAGAAACAGGAACTTGCCTGTCGGTGCAAGGGAGCAGCACCGGCGCTCCGGGCCCCGCCGGCCCGGCCGGGGATGAACTTACCGCTCCGGCCCGCCGCCTCTGTCCCGT
>WBMY01005598.1:761902-790378 GCA_013397315.1 Donacobius atricapilla
TTTTTTTTTTTTTTTAGTTTCCCACTGTACACAGAGTTCTGCTTCAGTGCAGGAAATCGGATGGAAGGAGTTGGAAGAGAAGTGGTGGTGGAACTCCCTTTACCATCTTCAGACAACACCAAATCCACCTTACTGCAGAGTGTGATTAGAAAGATTGCTTGGTAAGAAATGGAGCAGTGTTTGGAGGCACCACTCTGGCTGCTAGCCTTGTTACCAAAAAAAGGGTGCTTTAAACATTATCTAAAAACCCAAAGAGATAGAAATGTAGAAATAGTTGTTCTTCGCTCCATCAAGAGTTTCTCTGATCACAACTCCTCCTCTGTTACAAACGCAAAGACATCCAGTGATTATTTTCTTGTATCAACCCACTATTTAAATCTAAAGCTGTAACAAATGGCTGCAGCTGTTTCTTCTTTTTATTTCCCAAATGACTGCGAATTACTTTTCCTGCCTTACCTTCCACAGTATATATCAAATCTGAGAAATGCCAGAGCGACAGAAGAGCCAGATTTCCAGTGTGATTTAGGTAAGAAGAAGTTCTATCAGAGATAGAATGATGTTTTTTCCAGGTACACTCTGCTCCCTTTATGTCAGATTAGTTTCTGGTTTTATGGCTACAATTCAGCACGGACATTCAGGGTATTTCTTTTCAATTTGTTCATTTTCTCCCATTCCCATTTCTGTATAAGGATTTCTCAAGTGTGCTTGCCTGCTGGTACGGTGCAGCAGTTGTTCGTGCTTCTGACAGAGACTAGCAGGAACATTACTTGTCCGAGTAAAACAGCTTTGGCAGGAAGCCACACACGGATTGTATCTGGTCAGGTCCCACAGATTCCAGCTGTAGCCTGGGAGCAAATCAAAGGCAGGACACAGCCATAAGAGAATAAAAATAAGTTGCAGTTCACAACTTTTGCTTCTTGTGGAAATCTCAGCATAATGGATTCCAAATCCAAAGAAATATTTTGAAGATTTCCAATTAAATACTTTTTCCCTCTTGTTTCAAAAGCCATGTTGACAGTGTACTGTAGAACCATAATATATTCCAGTTATGTTAAATATGCCATATTACAGTGTATCAGTATACTTTTTATAGAATTTTCTCAGTACTATTACTTTAAAAATATATTTAAAATGTGTATGAGAAGGGCTCCATTCGGGGGCGGGAGGTGTTTACATAAGTGTTAGACCATGCTGTCAAGACTTTTCTAGGGGTTTGCTTTAGCTAGAAATGAGTTGCTTGGCTGTGGGATTCTCTGTGTGAAACTCCATGGCACACATTTTATTGGGAGTAATTAATTCAGGTCTTCAATTCTTCAATATTTTATGTATTGTACAAGAAAGTAAGATAAATAAGATATTGAAGACCTGAACTAATTACTGTTAATTAATGTTTAATCCAGAAATACCCAGAGCCTATGAAAAATAAGCCATGCTTTAGGTGGCTTACACAGCATAACCCACATTAGGAAAGACTAACAATCCATTGAATAGTTTTAAATGGGTGTGTGTAAAGCAGAGGGAAGTGTAAGATGCAGAGATAACACCATGACATAGAGATCAGGAGGCGAATTCCTAATGTGCTGCATTGAGTCAGCAATCAGCAGCTGACACTGTGAACATGCTCACCAAGACTATTGACATTCTTCTTTGGAAATTGCCTGAAGAATCAACTTTCTTTTTAAATGTATGCTTTTCTGTCTTTCTCGACCTGAATATCATTGATGACTACAGCTAGAACAAGAAGTATCATGCTCAGTTAGTACTGATTTCAGTAAGGGACTAAGAGCGACACATCTGAGCTTTGTGATTGGAATGCTCTGATTTTGAAACCAAATGACTCACCAACTTTTAATGCTGGTTTAGGCTGGGGTAGAGTTAATTTTCTTCACAGTGGCTGGTATGGGGCTGCATTTTGGGTTAGTGCTGAAAACAGGGTTGCTAATATAGGGATGTTTTTGTTATTACTGAGCAGTGCTAACACAGAGATGAGGTCTTTTCTGCTTTTCATACTGCCATGCTGGCGAGGAGACTGGGGACATGGGAACCCAACAACGCGGGAAGTTGGGACAGGTGACCCCAACTGACCAAAGGAATATTCCACACCATATGACATCATGATCAGTATCTGAAGTACGGGAAGAAGGAGGAAGCGGGGGGATGTTTGGATGTTTGGCATACGCCTTCCCAAGTGACCAGAGCGCGTGATGAGCCTCTGGTTTCCTGGCAATGGTTGAACACCTGCCTGCCCATGGGAAGTGATGACTAAATTCCTTGGTTTGCTCTGCTTGCATGTGTGGCTTTTGCTTTCCCTATTAAACTGTCCTCATATCAGCCCATGATATCAGCTTCTATTTTTCCAGTTCTTTTCCCAGTCCCAATGGGGGAGTGAGTGAGCGGCTGCATGGGGCGTGGCTGCTGGCTGGGGTTAAACCACAACACTTTAACAGAAGCATTGGCACCTCAGCGTTACAGTACCCCTCATTTACTACCTTAGCTATGGGATTGTTTTTTTATAATGAAGATGAAGATCTTGTTATTCAAGGGGAGAGTACAAGCAGGAGTTGAATGTATTTTAATCATCTGTACCAAATTATTTTTATCTTTATAAATGCTAACAAAATATTCCATGCAAAAATCCAGATCCTGATCTCCCTATTCAGGAAAAGTTCTTTTCTTATTTCAGAGAGGGCCGCTAGCACAAGATGCTGACCTGCCATTCACACAGAGAAACTGCCTCAGGAAAGTTTTTTTCCCAGGGGCAATTTGTAATCTGGGCTTTCCTTTCCTTATGTATAGGATTGGAATTTTCCTGTATCAGAAATATAGTCTGAGCATTTATTTAATTACTCAAACTAGTGCAAAGCAACCAAACAAACAGAATTTGGAGTTAAATTAATGAACGATACTCCCAATCAAAAAATTAATCAGCACAGACATCACTAATCTTCTCATGCCTCCTGTGCTAACTGTTCTACATTATTCATCAGAACTTGGAAAAATCCAAATGATGGAAATTATTTTTTAGGACTACAGATCTTCTCAAAAATCATGTGCTAATAGCTTCTTTCTGCTTGAAAGGAGGTTGTAGACACATGGGGGCTGTTTTTTTCTCTCAAGTAACAAGTGACAGGACAAGAGGAAATGGGCTGAAATTGCACTGGGGGAAGTTTAGATTGGGTGTTGAAAAAAAATTATTTGTTGGAAGGATGGTCAAGCATTGGAATAGGCTTGGAACAGGGAAATTATGGAATCACCATCCCTGGCAGTGTTAAAAAAATGTGCAGATGTAGTGTTTGGGGACATGGTTTAGTGGTGAATATGGCAGTGTTAGGTTTACAGTTGGACTGCATGATCTTTTCTACCTTAATGACTCCATGACCCTACTGTGAACACATCTCTGTATAATTGCTGAGTATCGCACAGAGAAAGAAGCAGCTACTCGGTCAAGCACTGGCTAAAACCAGTTCACGTCTTGAGGAAGTTTAAGAATAAGCCAAACAGTTTAGCCTAATGTGCCGATGTTTTTACATGCTTTTGAGACAAAGCATTGCTTGTAAATAAATAGGAAGTCCCCTTATTTTTCTGAAAGTTCTTAGAAGTGTTAAGTTTAACAGTCTTAATTTTATCTGGTTTTGAGATTAAAAAGACACAGATAACATCTTCAAAGAGACACCAGTATCTTTCTTTGTAAGCTTTGAGGAAGAAAAAGAAAATCATTAATGGCCAAATCTTCACATCCTGTAACTTCAGGCTTTTAGAATTCAAACTACTCCTGCCGTTACTTCAGATTCCTTCTCAACCTACATCAGAGAGATCAGAGGAGACAGGTGAGATCTTCATGTCACAACCACATCTAAAGAACCTATTGCTCCCATGGTCATCAACGATTCCCGGGAGCCCTCATTTCTACAAAAATTATAACCAGTGTTATCAAAAACTGCTGATGAGAAAAAAAGATCTTTAACTATTGCAAGGGTATTGGCTGTTGCAGTGAAAGCCCTTTTATTTTTCTTCCCAGTGCCAAACCTGGAACCAGAATATTCTGAATTGACAGAATCTGTCTATTTGGGGTATTATACATTCCTTCATTATAAAAAATGATTTTTTCCACGGACAAAAGTGGTATTAACGTTTTTTCCTACATAAATGTGTATCAAATACTTTTAATTTTCAAGTTGCATAAGGAAAAAATGTTATTAATAATCAAAGCGATTTCTCAGATAAATGAAATCAGATTAGATTCAGTCTTTTATTCCGAAACATCTTCCTACAAGCTATGTGTAACTGATTATACCCAACTTTACTGGACATGTAAACAGTGATTACTATGGCAGTCTGACATATTAACTCTCCAAGAAAGGAAAAACTTATTGATTCAAAACTTTTCTTGATTTAAAGTATTAGTCTATTACATGGATCATTTCCCAGCTGGCTTGGATTTATCTTGGTTTTGATGAAACAATTAATTCTGTTCAGAATTAAGAGAATAGAAAGATGTAGTCAGTCATTTCTGTCGTCTCTGGTTAGAGTGTTGTTTGATTGAAGAGGTAAGGTTCAAATACAACTTTTTTAACAGTGAATTCCTAGAATTCTTCAAGGCCAAGTGACTTAAAATAAATTGTCACTGTTTTTTTTTTTCCTAGCAAAGTAAAAAGTATTGTTTCCAGTTACAATATATAGCATTTATAATTTTGTGACTGTAAATAATCAGGTTTGCATAATTAATCATTTTGCCTCAGAGCTGTTCGTCAGGATAGCTACTTTGCACACCACACTGAGATAAAAATTCCTGAGTAGAACAGGGAAGAGAGCCTTTCAGCTGCACTGTTACCACTTACACTCTGAATACAATCACATACTATCCCATATTAACAGATCACATCTGAATCCTCATCATGAAAAATCAGTGGGCACATCTTCAACACTGACAGTTTTCTGGCTATTTTTTTCCCCTATCTCAGAACTTTTGAACTGTATGGCTTTTAAAGCTGTATCACAGGCAGTGCTGTGTATTCTTTGTACCTGCATATATAAAGAAAAAATACAGCATTAAATTAATGTATACCTTGTCCTGGTTATAATGTGATATTTAAGAAAAAAAATAGGATTTTTTCATCAGCTATGGATTCAAAGTTCAAATATGAACTTTAGATCAGAAACTCACTGTGTGTTTACATATATTCTGATTATGGTAAGAGTATTACCAAAGGGAGGTTATTGGGCAGTGATGTCTAATTTTATTTTGCTTTTGGTACTTCTAACACACCAGCAGTACTGTGGAAGCTCTAAAAGCATCAGTCTTTACTGGTAAGACCTGGCCTCACACCTCTTAGGTCCTAGGGACAGTTTTTGGGGGGGAGAAATTCCACCAACAGTAGATGATGACCGATTTAGGAACCACTAAGGTAAATCTGACATATCCAATTCTTTGCAACTGGATGGGATCCATCCTAAGGTGCTGGAAGTGAATTTGAGGAGGTATAGCTGCTACTAAGGAATTAGTGGTTGTAGTGCTCTCCCCCAAAATGTAGTAGCTCATCTTGCTAGATGAGGGCACAGTGACTGTTTTCACCTCAGTTTTGTTAAAGCAGCTGCTTTCAACTTTTCAGAGAGGGAAGTGTGTCTACACAATGTGTGACCGGATACAGGAAGGCAAATATTGAAAGAGTGCTTATATCATTGCAGTAAATTAGATTACTGGAACAGAATTATACTGAAATTACAGAATTTATTTATATATTCCTATTCAAGCAGCAGTCTTTTATTTTAACCTCAAATTACTTTTTCAAACTCCCATGCAGTTATGTACTTTAAAAACCTAAAACCACAGCATTATTTCTTTAACAGTTTGCTAATTAGATTCATATTTGTGTTTTTAAAGTTATATTTATAATTTTTACAGTCAGTTACCCAATAAAAAATGTATAATGCTAATACAGTGGACCAAAAATGTTATGAAGTTTTGAGGTTTTATCTCAACAGTACTCTAAAAGTACTGACAACAAAGATTTAAGGATAGGAAAAAAATAAATACTGCATACTGAATGTTTCATTTATCTAGTAACTATTAGGGTGAACATGTAACACCCAAAAATAGGCAAAGATCTGAGTTTGCTTTTTATTTACCATCCCAAAATAGTATTTCATTCCTGATACAGTTTTGGTGAGCCCAGTTACAAGATGCAACTCACACTAAAGTCACTGAGTAGTCCCCTCTCAATATGCATTCTGTTTAAAATGTTACTGACTTACAGTTGGACTTTATGATCTTATAACCTAAAGCAATCTAAATATTCATCTATTTTATGTAGAAGGTTTCAGACAGTCTGGGTTTCAATGCTCTTGAGAGCATCTGACAGCCTGCAGCCCCAGATGTGCCCCGGTAGGTTGCTGACCACCTACTGGCTGACAAGTCACACCTTCCATTTGGTCTTCTAAATGTCTAGGAAACAGCCCCTATCTCCTGGAAGAGGGGGCAGACTATTGCAAGCAAATGTGCTCCTGCCAGATTGCCCATCAAGAATGTGTCTATGCTCTATCTGGTCAGTCAGACATGTAGGAGTATGCATAGTCAGGCAATCTGCTCATCAGCAGAAGTGCTCCCTGTCCACGGTTTGAAAAGAATTTACTCTTTTCAAGGGCACAGGAAGTCTAACAGTGCACGTGCTCTGCCAGTGTGCTTTAGGTCTTTACTCCTTCTCAGCTTTGGGCACAGGCAGCAGCACAGGGAACTGGAGTGGGGAGGCAGGGCACCGGCAAAAAGGGATGCCTTTAGGACACTGGGTGACATGGCAGAGTTAAGTACTACAGATTTGCCACATAGTAGACCTACTTGTTGGTTTTTTTTAATTACCACTACTGAAAGATGTTTAGACAGAAGACAATGCCATTGTTTCTGTCTTGTATGTTTGCGATGACAGTTATATTTTTCCTTCTGAACTGAGTATGAATGATCATGGGGAGACTCATCCAGCACCATATTCAGCAAGGCTGTAAACGTGGACACCAAAAATACCACTAGGGTGCAGATTACTGTAATATTAATTATGTCTCTGCAAAAGTACTTGCACTCACCTTTACAGGTAGTGCATACCCTCCACACACACACACAAAAAAAAAAAAAAGGAATCAACCACTAAAACTGGCTGAATTGGCTGCTGAGATCTTACATGGGCCACAGTAACCAGAAACTGCTAATACCTGACCTTCATTCAAATGGCTCTGCTTCAGCAACTCTATTTGATTTCAGAACTTCACTTTAACTCTTTATCCTTACACTTTATCTAACATTGTGGTGACTCCTCTCATATCCTATGTCATGGCTGAGTAATTCAACAGCAAGTAAATTCCTTACATTTCTCTTCCACGGCCTTCAGCACTAAATGCTGACTGATACTTTCTAGACCTCACTAAGAAGATGTTTACATTTTTCCTTCAACACCATCATCAAGGAAAGGCAGTGAGACAGGCTGCTGGAAAAGGCACTCCATGTCTGTTCTAAGCATGCTCTCAGCTCTGGCAAAGTGCTGCAGCTGGTATCTCTAAGTATTTAATGCACCTAATTCTGAATACATTTGGAGTGCTTGTAAGCTCTTCAGCTGCTAAAACCAACTTGAGGGTGCACAGCTAAAACTGCACTGGTTTATATCTTAAATCTGTATTTCTCTTCTCCTGCAGCTAAGACTGAGGGTATCTTTTATTTTTGAATTTTCAGATGTTTGCTGAAATTGGTATTCAGTAAGTGAGCAAGAATTAGGGTCACTCAGAGGTAATGTATTTCCCCACCTCCTCTCAAATAAGAGCTATATTCTGTAACGTGAAGTGTGTGATTGCAAAGCTTATGTTTTGGGTATATATCATGATAGTCTCAGTATCACTTCTCCTTAAAAACCTGGCATATAACAGGCCTTAATAATTCTATTTATTATAATGCTAGTTAGATTCATATAAACAAAAGCCCAGTATACATGCAGAACATGCACATTCCTACCTGTTATCAAATATACATTGTTCTGTGTAGATTTCAGACCACACAAATCACCACAACTCAGGGCATTTATAAATATTTAACTAATTAAATACAATGTTGATACAAGCATCTGCTTAAGAAGAGGGAGAGCTAACATTGTTCACGGCAAGTTCTTCCTTTTGGACTAGAACTTGAAATATACATTATATGCACGGTGGCGGCAAAGTGGCTTATGATTATTTGGCACAATCCAGAGTATTTATTATATGCTGACTGAATAATTTAAAGATATTTCCATATTGCTAATCCCATAACATACAATGGAGAGACAAAAGGTGACTTTCCCACCACATTGTGAATTGCTACAAATACGTACCACAATATTTAATTCCATGAGTAAGGCAATATGGGCAGAAACTGCTGGTTACAGATTAAGTTTACAACATCAAAATTTCAACAACTTCTCTATTCAGGGAACATTAATAATGGTGTATCCCATTGGAAGGTATTAGGTGTCTTTGGAATAGTTAAGTGATTTAGTTTCTTTTAATTACTTCCTGCCAATATCCATAATTTTCTCTGAATGTCCAAAACTAACTTAAAATTCAATATAAAATTGCTATTGTTTTTATATCATCAAAAAGGAAAGATTAATGGCATATTTCAGTAACCTAGTAATAAGTGGCTTTTTTCATTGTTCAAGCTGCATGCAATCCTCAGTGGATCTTAGATGTAGGTTAAAAAGGTATTTAATGCCTGTTTCTCAGTTGCCAAGGTCAAACATCACCTAGTATGTATAGGGGAAGAGGAAACATCTGTTGGAATAATTGATTTGACTAACACAGAGGTTAGGATTAAAACCCACTAATTTCTTTGGTCCAATACTGAATTTCAATTAAACAATACAGGTATTTGTTCGGTTTGAAAAAATTTCCCTCCTTTACTTGTGGGCACATTCATGTATATCCCTAATTAGTGGATCTGGCAAGGGAATACTATGATTTGTCATTTTTTCGTATCTGCATAAGCTCTGAGAATGAATATTTCTATTTTTTGAGGTTTTGGGATTTTTTTCCCAATAGATGTTCTAAAGAATTCACAAACCTTTAATTCTCAAGACTCTTTGGTTTCTATGGAATTTCTCTACTAACAAGATTAGAATGCATCTCAGGATCAGTGATTACACATGAAATTGTAAGGTACAGGAACCTTTAGCATAAGTCCCACTTACATGTTTTTAGAAACTATTAAATGCACATCATCTGACTGCAGTTTCTTCTAACCTTTCTGTGAAATCAGACTAAAATCTTCTACACTAACAGTAAAAAAAAATCACTTAAATTGTTTAATTTACCAATGTAAATTAATAATAATATAGGTATTTTATTTCAATCAAATGTGGAAGATGATATTTTTGCCTTTCTAGGGTCAAAAGGGATTTCAACAGAGCCATGATTGTATTCCACATTTTTAATACAAAGAAAATATCTGCCAAGCAAAGAAGCTCAAAAATTGGACAGCTTTTTACCATTGTAAAGCAGAATCAGAATGCTATGTTTCAAAGGGAATAGCAGAAGGTCTTACAGGAGAAAAGATGTCATACACACAGGTTCCATCCATTTTTAGGACTAAGGGGAATGGTAAACAGAAAGCACAGTTTTACTCAGCCTGGCCCAAAAGACTGGATGCTAATAGAGATGACATGCAAGCTGACAGAACACTGAGCATGTAGACAAACCCATCTTACAAAAGAATTTTTAAAACCCCAAACATATTTATATGGCATGAGCATTAGTCTGTATCCCTCTAAATTTCAGAAGCCTGTATTATTGACTGGAAAGTAATAGTGTACTACTATAGTAGTACTAACAGTATTACTTTTTATAATAATGAGTACATTGTTCCTTCAGTTTTTGTTTTTAACTGCTCCACTGCTCTGTGTTTTCTGAGAAAGAAAAAAGTTCAATAACAGGCACATATATGACAAATTCAGTTTCTTTTTTAGACCAGAATATATCCATTGTCATATGATGAACAAAAATTATTTGAAAGGGAGCAGCTTTGTGATTTGCAATTCTTCTTTCCTTCTCAAAGGAAAGGCAGCTATTTTTAAGCAGAACAAATAATCAGAAGAAACAAAACTCATGGAATGGAAAGGGGTAAGTTGTCAAGAATAAAATAGCACTAAATGTTGCTCAGTTAAATTGTCAAACATACTAACAAATTCTATCTGGAATGTAAAATAGAATACTACATTTACTAATTTAGTTACAAAAGAATACCCATGTCAGTTGCATGTATTTATTTACTTTATATACAGCATTGTATAAATGATGGTTTTTTGGTAGGCTAGTTCAGCTGATAAATAATAAAACTGTTAGGTTAAAAATAGCATTAAAAATCTGGAGAAGTGATATTAGATCCCAAATACTTAACTATACTATTGCCCCAGGTGAAACTGGACAATGGCTGTTAGAAGTAAGCTGTAATGATGAAAACTGTTTGTTTCTCCTTCTCCAGATGATTCTATGCACAGCATCACCCTTCACCAATGATCCTCACACCTTAACTTACTTCTGAGAATTAACTTCAATATTATTTTACCTTTGTGGAAAATTATTACAATTAAATGCATATGACAGAAGCTAGTAACATTAAAGTTACTACTAGTAGGTAGTCTACTGCTTTGTCACCAGAAACTGAAATCTATTATCCTGTCTTTCAAAGAAATAAAGACAATAAATATAACTTGGTAAAAAAATATTTCAGATTGAATTTTATCTTCCTGTGCTCATTTTCCAACTGATTCAGTGAGAGCTGTACAAGCAATAACCAATAGCTAAAAGGAAGATATTTGAGAAACACACCTGAGTTTTCATCTGACTTCTTCTTTCACGGATTCTTGTCAGAGGTTTTCTTTCAACTTTCTGCTTGTGAGCCAAATTTAGATAATTTGCTTTTTCTTTCACAGAGTCACTGTGGTGAAAAGGAAGAGTGCGATAAGGTGTTTCAGAGTCAGCTGCAGAAAACAAAAAGAAAAAAGGATTAATTCAATATCCCAAGTCAAACCATATGTATTTGATATTCAGTGTGATTGATCACAGGTTCCAATATATCTCGTTACAGGAAATAACGTCATGAACCTTTAAGGTAAAATACTTCAAATTTGATAATTCAGAACGGGAAACTTTGAATGGAATTATGGAAGGTGCTGCTAACACTGATGAAGGTGAATATTAAAACAGGTATTCCCATTCAGGTAGTTATTTGAAAGGGAGTAAATTCAATTACATAGCACCTCTTTATATCAGAAGTTATTCAGAAGACCATTTCAGAGCCATTGCCATTTACATATGGCTTCCAAACAATGAGCAGAGTCCAACTATTTTGGGCTGGTGCTGGCAAGCAGAGCATCAGCCTTCATGTCCTCAAAATAACATATTAATATATCTTCTGGAAGCAACAGTGTAAGTGCCACCAATTTTGTTTTATAAATATTGTAATTCAAACAATTTTGAATAATTTCAAGTTAAATGTCTGCATCCAAGACCTGCAAGATGGCAAGACATGCTGTTAAGCCATTTATGTTTTAACCTGCAGTCAACTCTGTAACAACCACCACCTCCTCACCATTTTTCAAAAACCTCAAAGTTTATTTCACGTTTTGCTTAAGTTTCAAAACTAATTTGTTTTCCCACTTAACAAACAGGTTGCCTTTAAACCTCAAAAAGGGTTTAAGGCTTTTTTACCTCCCAGACATTTATTTTTCTTCCCAAGTTTAAAACTTGGACTTCTGCTAGACATGTATCTTGCAAAGGCCTTTAGAAGGACTGACAATATACAGAGATCAAATAAGTATCAACAAAGAGATTTTAAAAGTCTGATATATTTCATGCATATTTATTCTAGAATGCCCAACATTTTTAAAATATGGAAGTAAATGTGAATATTTACACACTCAAAATGCACCAGCTACTCCTTTCAATAATTGTGGGATGACGGGATTTTCACCCCATCAACCCCCTAATCAGGGGTTTTCTGTCTCTCAGAGTCCCGTACCAGGGTTTAAAAGATGAGCTGGAACCTGTGGCTCAGTCTTCAAAGGTGTTTATTCTATTTCTTATCTCAAGGCCTTACAGCAGTCACTAAAGAAAAAGCAGCTACAAGAACATGGATGGAGGGTCCAAGGTCATTTTAAAGATTTCTAATCCAATTAACTCAAAGCATACTATAGTTACAGTTTTGTACCAATAACTACTACCTATTCTAGACATGCAATTTCTACATCAAATCCATTCTACCAATGTCTCTGTGCCACCGTCACAGCAGAAAATGGAGTAGACGAAGAAGAAGAACATGAGACACTGCCCAAAATTCTCCATCTTGCTCTGATCTACTTCCATACTAAAAACCCAAAACTACTAACTTTCACTCTGTGACAAACTAAACTACTATTTTTTTAAAATCTTTGTTGTTTTCAATTCATCTATGAGTGTTGGAAGTTTTTCCCATGGACTAAGGTCAAAGACAGTGCTTTCCTGGGGTCCCAGCCAGGATCTCGGATCCCCCAGGGCAGTTTGAGGGGTTTTCCACATGCCCTGGACTCCAACTGTGGGAGATTGGGATGTGAGGAAAAAAAAAATACATCTACTAGTGCTAAAATTAAATTTTATATTGGAAAAGCTCAATTTCTACTCATGTCTTTTGGACTTATCACTGGTACAAGTGTCTTCTAAACAATTCTTAATATATTTATTTTTAGCTGTAATTTTATGATTTCGTTAAGTTTTTAATAAGCATGAAGTATTTGATTAGTTTGCTTACAAAATGCATGTTCATCTGTCATTCTTTCATTGCTTTTTTTCCTGGCAGCTCTGGAGGCTTTCCAATTTATTAAGAAAAGTCTTTCCATTTCTTGAATTTCTTTCCCGTCGAGGTATTCTGCAAAAGAGAACATTTTCTGTGCTATAAAGTGAACTAAAGGGCTACACAAAGTTGTATGTAATGTGCATTGATTCCAAATTCATTCTCTTCAAGTCTTTTTTTCTTTTTCTAGTATTTTGCTAAAGAAAAAAATACCCAAGAAATATTGATATTCATATTGAAGCTGCAAGAGTGAGTTAACATGTCTTAATTATAAAAAAAATCTACATTTTTTATAACTTTCAAGGGAAATACACATATTTCAACTTCGGTTAACATGCAAGACTTTCTATACAGTTCTGCAGAAAAGTTACGCTCTTACACAGGGTAGAGATAGATGCAGAAATCCAGGTTGAGAGGGAAACTGCACGTCTTAGCAATCAAGGAATTCTACTGATCATGAAGACAGTCACACAGATTTGCCTCTCTCAGGTGAACTACTCACTTAGGTGCCATAAACCTTATGGTCTATGATTCATTGGTTGCATCTGCATTTTTGAGTCAGCCCAAATGTGGCCACAAATTCAGGTTGCATTAGAACTGTCCTAAGGCACTGTTATTTTCATTGTGCAGACAGGCTTTTTCTTTTTTTAAATGGCCAATATTTAGTGCTCTGAGAAAAACCAAGTTCTATAATTATAACTTTAAAAATAATTGCCATCTTTATCCAAAAAAAGTAAAAAATTAGCAGATTTTTTCACTTATTTCTACAGTAGAAATATTTAGATATAGAAGAATCAGTTTCTTCCTTTCACGCTAAAATTTTATGCAAAATAATGATATATACTGCACCATAAAGGTTAAGATTAACAAATACACTCAGAACGTAAGTAAAAGTGAACTGCTTATAAGATTAAGGATGAATGTTATATGACAAATTCAAACACAGTAAGGTGGGATCTGCACAACTGGCACTGTACAACAAAAACATTTCAGCAACTACTACAGATTGATAGGGGAATAGATGAAACTGCTCTTTGAAAATCAGTTTCACAATAACTGGAATATGAACACAAAAAATTGTCTTGTGACAATCTCATCAATCATCTATTATAAAACAAATGACTACTACTACTAATACCAAAGCCAAAAAAGACGGCTTGCAAAGCTGATTACTAAAGCAGTTTTAGATTTCTACATAAATTAAAAATTCATGATTTGACATAAATATCTATAGCAGTAACCATGTTTACATACATAGTGCTACTCAAGAACAATTCAAATTTTAGTTGTTTCCTAAAAGAGTGGGAGTCATGAGTGGGCTAGTGATGTAATTTTTTACCTAAAGTCTGTGACTGTACTATAATGCTATCTTTGTACTTTGGTTTTTGGCAGATGGGGTTTCCTGTAAGATCTATTCTGCGTAGTTTTGTCCATTTTTTCAATACAACCTCCAAATCCTGCAATAGAAACAACAACAGAACATTGTGATTATGTTTCCCACTCCAGAATAAAATTCAACAATAATGTGATTTGTTCAGCCAGGCCCAAATCCTGCACACAGAAATAACTTCAGTGAGACTATTCACATGTATTAATATGCACATTCAGAATGCGCATTTTTGAACAGAGTGGTCCACAGCATTCCCTAAATTTATCAAAATTGCACAGAAGAAATGGTGAATTTGGAAGATCCTGCATTTTAAGGATACAGTAATGCCAGGTATGGAAAATTACCACTTCAATCCCATTGATAAGGACCCAAAGCCTAGGAACTACCAATGAAAAAGCTTGTATTATATGCAATGTCTGTTAATGCATCCCCAAAGTCTTACAGAGTCCTTATAGTATCAGTGTGCGGAAGAATAAATACTTCATGCAGATAAAGAACTCACTAAAAAAAATGTTAAAAATCATGCAATCCACAGTGGACAGCCTCTCTCTTTATATATATGTAGAACTGTATTTTACAGGAGAAACAGTAATGCTCCCCTACTTAACTGTGGGTGGTCAGTTATAGTATTGGCCTATGCAGTGAAATTAGTGAAATATACCTTTCTGTCTGGTTACCCAGGGGCAGTATGACCTAGATGAAACTACTCTGTCTTTTAAATACAATAAATTCAAATTAAAAACATGATAAGTTTACCAGATTGGTCCTTTCTACTCAGACACCTTACTTTCTGAAATACTTTCTTTCCAAAATTTCGTTTAACTCCCATTGACAGGCATTCCTTATATGTGTGAAAAGTGTTAAGGAGGGATTCAAGGCAATAGATATAAATAGCAGAGAGGATTTGCGTTCTACTGTTGTAATAATTTAGAAAAATCCACTAATCATGCTGTGACGGATTTTAAACCACAGAGTGTGTAAAAGTTTGTAGCTTGATGCCAACAATGAAGTCTCTAGCAATGTAGATAGCTCTTAGCTCCTTCAAATTTATAAAATTGCTCGAGTTACACAAGCAGGGAGAAATCTGCTCTTGCTGGCTCATCTCCCTTGGTAGAAAATCCTCTTGGAAATATTTATGGGTTATATAATATATATTTAGAAAAATCATGTGGAAGAGAAAGTGGCAGCACAGCCTCATCCCTCCAAACCACATAATTTTTGGTCTATGATGATGGTGATATCATCTATTGTTATTCAGCGATTAAAATGTATTTTTAGAAAACTAGAGAGCAAAAGTCTGGTTCTGTGAGGATCAAGACTGATAAAACAATGCAAGAAACTCTAAGCTAAATCCACATCAAAAAATATTAGTAATTCTCGTAATGTTATTCAGCAAAGCTTAATCAGCATGTATCAGGATAGCATTGTGATAACCCCCCTAGTTTAGGTGCTAACACTTAATCACAAACAAAATTTAGGGGTAAAATATTTTTGGCTAGACTTAATAAAATAGAAAAATCATTTAGCAAGTTAATTTATTTATCCTTACCTAAGCATTCAGACACAATCATTGAAGTCTGTAATGTGCTCTAGATTTCATTATAAAGATTTTTTCCAAGTAATTGTTTTGCAACACAAAGTTGTCTATTACTGAAATAAAATGTATACAGTTTAACTTTGATGAATGTAATACAGAGTACTGAAGATTTTTGTTAGCTGTTACTTGCTTGATAAATGACCCAGAACATGCTTACTCCAGTGTATGTTTATCTAAGAGCACACTAATCCTGTGCTGAAATATGATTACCCTTTCGATACGCTCTAGTTGTTCATTGCCTTCCTGTCTCTAATAAAGTGCTTTCACTTCCCAGCCTTTCAATAAGCTGTACTAAAGGGACTAGACACTCTTCTGGGCAGGCTCCGTTTGATAAATGATCATGTCATGCTATCACTTTGAGGTCTGCTACAAAATACTGACGAGCAAATTATATTCCATCGGGAGGGTGGCGAGGGGGAAGGGCAAGGGCCGGAGCCGGCAGCCGTAGGGCTGGCAATAACTTTCCTACCAATTAACGGTGGCCATTTAAGAATTGGTATTTGACCAGTATGCTCCAGTTCTTATTGGAAATGTCTAATCCAACTGCCCCAGCTACATCTACAGACAGCAATTTGTCACCAGTTTGATTACCTGTCATAATCTATTTGAGAAAATCTATAATTTTTCTCTTGTTCCTGACTCAATTCTAAAGAGAATGAATTCATCTTTTGTGATATCCTCTTGTCATAATCAATACTGGGCAGAGGTTGAATAAATTAAAAACTTGGAAAATACAGATTTTCCCAGGTATTTCTAGCTATATATTTTTTCTTATCTATCCAAATACTCAAATAACTCATAATCTTTCCAAAACTAATGAACTTAATAAGTAAATTATATTCTGGCTTTTTGTAAAAAGGAATAGGTGTGGAGTTTTTTTTTAATAGATATAGTGGTTTTAAAAATTTCCTTTATTCCAACCCAAATACACTGCAGTCTAAAAGACCTGGTGATCCTGACTAAAGCAAACCAGAACCTCAATACGATGAATGAATGAAGTAGCAAGCAACAGAAAACAAAGAAAAGCCAATTCTATTAAAATCAATTATATTCTTGATAACTGACCTGAGACATATTTTTTGCATGTGGTAGCTAGTCATAGTTACTTTGCATGAATTCAGAAAAGTTACTTCATTTTCTTCTGTCTACTGTTCAGACTGAATTATATAAACTTCAGTCAAGTGAAACAAGGTCATATGGCTTGATGTCTGTTAATTATGCTAACAAAGCCCTGTATTAGCCACAACCTTAAGTGCTTGAATTTATTTGTCCTAATTTTCAACTATGCTGAAATCAAAGTGGCATAGTAGAAAAGCGAAGGAATATGTGTTTTCATGACAAAGTGAAAAAACTGAGAAATGTTTAAATATGAAATAATTTTACAAAATACATAAAAGTGAGAAATTCTAGAAGATTGTATTTTATGCACTTCTTATGCCCTTCATATTTTCCTCTTTCACAAAGGTTGCATGTTACTCCTGCAGTCCACCAGACCTGCTCAGACACAGGTAGCTCCTCTACAGCTTCTCTTCCTGCCAGGTGAAGCACAGAGCGCTCTGACACTTCCCTGTCATGCAGCACTGCCACGATCTCTGATCAGTGCCAGACATTCCTGGGGAAGTTCTTGATGGCAGTGATGGGAAAGCATGAAGGGGAGAACACGGGACATAGTGCTTTTGGCATGAAAAAGAAGTATACATCAGAGTTTTGATAAGAGAGGGGTAAGAGGGAGGAGAATGGAGGCAGTGCATGTGGGAATGGACGAACCTCTGCTGCATGTAACAAGTTCAGCCAGCAAAACCAATTAAGTGCATAGCTCTGTACACCCCTAAAATCCTTGCAGCTTTCACAGTTGTAGAATAATGTGTGTTATGCAGTCATGAAATTCAGGGATGCAAAAAAAATTGAAATATACTCAAAACTTCCCTCAGCAATTTTTTTTGAACACTCAGTGACTAAGATCTCATGCTAAACCTCCACTGTGAGCCAAAGCCTCTTACATGGAGCTAAAACTGACTTTGCGAAAAATATTTCTCATGGCTCACTGCTTTTTTCAATTGTTTGTTTTTTATTTATTTTAGAATTTACATTAGTGATAAGTAGAGCCTACCAAAATGTAGTCCCTTAAAACTCAGTAATTGTAGCTGGAAAGTTGGATATCCACCTGCGTTACACAGTATATTAAACACATTTGATATGTTCATTAATTTTACAGGTCTGCAAAGATATAAATAGAAACACCTTCCCTCTTCCACACATTTCAAAACTTGAAAAACTTGGAGATTGTTTAGAAAATACACAGAACAGTCACTTACAAAATATATTGGAGCTTAATCTGAGCCTAATGGATAGCAAACTCAAATGCTAATTGTATAATTTTTCAACAGTTGTGACTATGTAACATAGAAATCTACAGGGCTAACTGATCCGGGTAAATATAATTTTGGTTTTCCTGACGATCAAATGATGAAATTTAATAAAAAATAAATAATATATACACAGTTACTGAATAATGCAGTCATTTTGTCCTCTCCTTATTCTGTTTCAGAGGATAGTGTTTTTTCCCCTGAGATACTGAAAAGGTTGTCTCCAAACTGGTATCCTCATTCTTAAAATTGATTAATTAAATTAATTCTTTAAATTAATTGGTTCTTTGGCTATGACAATTTTCTTTTAAGATCATCCCAATAGAAGTATATTTTATTCATAAGAACGAAAGAGACAATATAAAAATCTCTGTAATAAGTTTTATTTAGAAATGGATTCCTTTTAAAAAGGGAAGCTTTGGGGAGACTGCCTAAAAAGCTTTTTGCTGTTTTGATATAACCAACATATTCAATGTGATTTTAATTATTCAGCAAAAGCCTACATGAATTGTATTTTGATGTAAATTTAATCACAATCCTGCCAGCCAGGACTTGAAATACAAAGCATTAATAGTTCTGTATTAAAAAAGAAGGGCATCATTCAACATTTTTTAATATTAAAGTGTAAAAAAATGGAGAGTCCAAATGGAGTAAATTCATCTAGATAACTGATAGGTTATGCACACAAAATACTGCAATCTCCTCACTAGTAAAGAAAATTGCCAAATTATCTCTACAATCTGCTAAAATAAGTTGTGTTCTCAGAAGTAATAAGAATATAATTTTAACAATTACTAACCAATGAAAGTTAAGTTTACTAAGGAAATAAAATGTTTATGCAAACCAGAAATAAGAGTTTATTTCAATCAAGACTTTGTCTTGGTGATTTAGGTTACTATTCAAGCCAATTCATTTCAGTATTAATTAATAAAAATATAAATTTTGACATGCTAGGTAAATGTTCCTCCATTTTTAGTCTCAGTAAGATTTTTATATGAGAAAAGACAGCATGCTTGACAAGCCAGATTTAGTAACTGCAGAGGTAAATTTTCTTTTTACTTATATATTTAGTGATAAAGACGAATGTGACTAATTTCTTAACACCCATACTTAATATAACAAATATTTTACTTTAATACCTTCATATGTTTAAGTCGATTGTCGACTGCTTTAAGGTAAGAAAGGTTTTCCAGAACTGCCAGTTCTTCTAATTCATCAATGTTGTTATTGCTGATATTCAATACAGACAAAGATTTCTAAAGGGAGAAAAGCAGAAAAAGAAGCATTTTTTTCGTGCCATGTAAAAGTCAAGTTGTAAATTGTTACAGAAAATTATCTTAAAAGATGAACAAACATATGAAGAAGAAACATGCAAACACCACCTCCACATACCACACAGATTGTTTTATGTTGGCATTCCACTTTGTCCTAAAATGTAATTTATTCTGGTTTTGAAGTGAAACCAAAGTAAGACTGTTTCTCAATTATTTCAGAAATTCTTAGTAAATACAGAATTTTTTGGTTTTTTAAAACACATTCAAATTCTTTACGGAGTTCTGTAAGTGCTACAAGTCTTCTTTTCAAGTATGAAACATACATTGAAACTGACTGCCTTTTAATAGAATCAGAGAATGGTTTGGGTTGAAAGGGACCTTAAAGATCATCTACTTCCAGCCCCCTGCCACGAGCAGGGACACCTTCCACTAGAACAGGTTGTTCAGAGCCTCATCCAACCTGGCCTTGAACACTCCCAGGGATGGGGCATCCACAACTTCTCTGTGCAATCTGTTCCAGTGTCTCACCACCCTCACAAGCGGAGAATTTCTTCCAACCAGCTAAGCTAAACCTGCCCTTGATCAGTTTCAGGCCATTACTCTGTGTCCTATCACAACACACCCGTGTAAAAAGTGCCTCTCCAGCTTTCTTATAAACCCCTTTAGGCACTGAAATGCTGATATAAGGTGTCCTTGGAACCTTCTCTTCCCCAGGCTGAACAACCCCAACTCTCTCAGCCTGCCTTCATAGGAGAGGTGCTCCAGCCCTCTGATCCTCTCTGTGGCCCACTCTGGACTTGCTGCAGCAGGTCCACATTCTTCTTACACTGTGGGCCCCAAGACTGCATCTGAACTGCTGAGCTGCAGCCTGTATGTGCTACCCACATAGTCTCATTTAGCTGGACTACACTGCTTTTCTTTCAGGCTTGATCCTTCAAACCTCTTGGTATCCACAGCTCTGATCCTTATCCCTTCTCTGGAACAGTACTGAGTCACATATTGCACTTTGCCATTTGCAACAGACAATAGTTACAGAGATCTTCACATTTTAGATAAAAATCTAAACGTGTTTCAGGTGTTTCTCTCTGGAAAAACTAACGCAGTTTCACATGAAAGGAAAAAATTTGTATCTCTAGAAAATGAAAAGAGACTCCTAATCCAGTGAGTTTAGAATTATACAAGGTAGAAGATCTACCATTAGTTGGAAAATCTCTATTTCAGCAGTTTAAGCAGGAAAACTAACCCCCTTCAAAAATTTGACCAAGATCTACATTGCAGATGGACATTACCAGTATCATCCTGATAAATACAGGTCATAAACTTAATCTTCTCAGTCAGATTCATGACATTGTCATCATCAAAACATTTGCCTGTGGTACACACAGAGCTATATGGCCTCATGCTTTTATCTCTGGTACCATTAGAAGAGCCAGAAACAGATGAAGAATTAAAAAGAGATGCCTTAAAAAGGCTCCAAACACTCAGCACTTGAAGGATGAAATAGAATATTTTTACATTTAGCCTCCACGAAGTTGTTACATTGTCAAGAATGCAAAGTTGTTTCATAGAAAACAAAAAAACCCACATCAAAAGGCCTTAAATAAAAGCCACAAAGAACAAAATCTAGACCAGGCTGCTGAAAAACATCAAGAGTTTATTATATGTTATTGTCCTGGGAAGATTATAGCTATAAAATTTCCCTTTACTTTGATAATTTCTCCAATATAGAAGGAACAGAGTACAAATGCTCTCACAGTAATGATTCATTTCTATTAAAGAAAAACAGCAATATATGTCTCGGATTACATAATCTCAAAACAGGAAAAAAATAGAGCTAGATCAAATATTTATGATATACACATGAACAAAAGAACTCAGTTTTTAGTGAATTTTGCATTTTCAGAAAAAAAATTTTGCATTTTGCACAAAAAAGCTCATCAAGCCCTGACTACACGATGGGAGATACAGCAAGAGGAAATTTTATAGTACAGAACCACATCCATTAGCAAATAAAGCCTACTTTTTAACCTTTTCAGCTATGTGTTTTATGTTTTCTGAGCAATTAACATGTTGAAAGACAACTTCAAAAAGATTTCCTGAACTCTTGACATAACACAACATAGAAGAACTGAAGAACTAAAACTGAATGCTTTTGATTGTGTTGTTCTTAATATCCAGGAAAAAAAAAAGCTGTTTGTGCCTTTTTTTCCATTCTATTTTTCTACAGAAATACAAAAGGCAATAAATAAACAACTATACCAATTAAATCACTGAAATATCCACAAACTATTCATTACAAATCAAATAAACTAAGAAAACTAAGAGTTTTCAGTTTATTCACATTCTGTTGGTATAGGGCTTCCACATACTTCCTTAATTCCTCTCTCTTTATTCTCATTTTCATCCTTCATAATGAAAAAATATGAAATAGAATTTGCTGGATTCCTTATAAAAGAATTAGGGTGGGAGTCTCTTGGTAGAATTTGAAATAATGCCACCAATTGGTAAAGGAGGAAAACAGTGTGACCAACTCCTAATCATTTCTCTTAAAATACTGATCTCCTGATAACTGGCTCATTGACATTCTCAAAAGGTACTTACTGCCAGGGAGTTAAGAGATACTGGATCAAACAGAAGCTTTTCACCAAGAGGGAGATGTTGATTTTCAATATGTAGCTCCCTTAGTTTTCCTACTTTATCCAAACCCTCTACTATAGTGATGTAGTTGCCTCCTAAATACCTGCAGAATATAACACAAAATAGGTTTAATATCCTTTGAAAGTAAGAGCAAACACAAGGCTTCAATATACAAAGAAAAACATTTTTCAAGCATTATTGAATAATACTTGGAAACTATGATAGAAAAAGTAAATAACCTAGCATACTAGTAGAATATACACTTAACTGATTCAAGTAGTTTTTGCAGTTTTATCTACTGCTATTATTATTATTATTATTAAACTGAAAAATAAAATCATTTAAATGCAAATATATATGTCAAGATGCCATGTCATTACTTTTATCACAGAATATCTCATCAAAAAATAATAAGCAATCACTTCTATTTGAAAAGCAAAATTGAAGAGGTGAAAGGACCTCAATGGCTACATAATTTAAAAAATTTCTTAAGTGTTATAACTGTACTTTTTACTAGTAAAATAAATATATTATTTTCAACTTACAGTTTTTCAAGTTTTTTCAGCGACGAGAGATTTTCTATACTTGTAATACGATTGTTCTGAAGATAAAGGTGTGTTATATTTGAAGCAAAGTCCAAGTTCTGGATTTGGTTGATTTGGTTATCATATAAATACAGAAATTGCAGATTTTCACAGAAAGAGAGGTCACCCTGAAATAAACAATAACATGCTACTTAATGTTCACTCACTGCCTGCTTCTGGAAGCTATTGATAGCTCTTATCTTTAAGTTCAGATGCACGATTTATATTTTCACGTTTAGTAGACATTTCTTAGAAGTATTTTTCCTAGAAAAACAGAGTTCTTATATATTGTCAGTTATCTACAGATGAATGATTGAAATCTGTCATTACTATTTTGCCAAACAGAATCTGAGGACTACAGGCATCACCAGCAAATACACCACATCCAGTGTGACTTCATTCCCTCCCCTGTCTTCTTCAGATGGATTTCAGAAAAGCAGTTTTCAGTATAGTTGTTTCCATTAAACTGCACTGATGTAACCAGAAACCAGATACATCATATATACAAAACTTTGCACTTCAATCTATTTTAATATATTTCTGAACTCAAGTTTTCACTCAAATGTTGAGTTTCTTTAAACATATTCCTGTGAAACAACTAAAAGGCCACTCCTCATGGAGGTTTCTGTAAAATTTTACTGTGGCAGCTGATCCAGTAAGTAACTCGCTATGGCTGTGCACGTTCCTAGGAGTGGGCTGAATAAACCCATTTGCTTGCAGGGATCTGTTCACACAGAACCAGCAATTTCTTCCTGACTGAAATCACGCTTTTAGCACAGAAATTCACCACATTCAACACTGCAATTGTTCAGGGCTCAGCAGTTTCAAAATTTACTCAGTATCTTGAGAGGATCTGAATTAACCCAGTACTGATTGAAACCTGTACACATTTCCTATTATTAAACTTAGAGGAAGGAGGACTGGGTTAAGTTTGCAGATTTAGTCTTTGAAAATGAAAAGCTCATGGATTATTTTTTAAATGAGTAAGCCCCAGGGAGCAATTAAAAAAAAAAAAAAAGTATATTTTTAACCTAGCTAATTTGAAAAAGCCACTATACCAGTGCAAATTTGTTAACCTCACTCGGGTTATTTCCTGTTCCTGAACTCTCCTTTCCTTTCTCAGACTTCCTCTGAAATTTAAGGAATAAATCACAGATAGATTAAAAAGATTGTGCTGTGAGTTAACAAATTTGTAAAACTTGGCTTTCCTTGTTTGTCTCTCCAACAATGAACACCTCATCATACCAGTAACTACAAAACATCAGAGTAGCTAGTTTAAAAGGAATAATAATAAATAAATCTCACAATTGAATCTATGTTTTCATCTGAGAAATTCAGATGAGTTATTTTTTGCAGATATTGTCCAAAGTCCTCTTCACTACGACTCTTGTGACTGGCATTTTTAACAATTAGGTCCATTGTTAGTTGAACCATGGTTCTGTAGTAAGTCAAGCTGCTCTACTGCTTCTTTTAATAGTGTATTCCTCTTCCTCTTCTAAGCAGTATTATAGAATGCCTTAAAAACAAAAAAGAAAATGTTATACTACTTGTATTCCAGATCTTCAACAAAGCTTACATGTGTGTACTTCAAATTTTGCCTATCCTCACCAATGCCCTTTTCATTTACAGTGCCACTACACTGCATATAAAAATCTACCCCTTTTATTGCTGACATTCTAGCAAGTTTTAGGTGTATTAATAAACATTTAAAATACTTTTTCTATTTGATTTGTTGATTCAGTTTGCTTAAGAATATTATATCCTAGTTTTCATCTTTTTCATACAGAAATACGAACACAATGCTCCACAGCAGGCACAATTCTCACACATACTACCTAGTTAACAGAAGTTCATAATCTCATTATAAATTAGAAAACAAAGGACACTACATGACAGGTTTTACAGGCTGTGAGAGGTGGTTTTAAGCTACAGGACTCTATACATCTGCACAGCACTTTTGACATGCACACAACTGCATGTTCTTCACAGCCAAGAACTGTTAGTTTTTCCCACTAAGGCACATTATAGAGGCTCTCACAACAATAGCAACTTTTTTTTCCCCCAAACTCTGATATATAAGTGAGCTCACAAATGATGGAATGGGGGAGAGGGAAGAAGGCAAGCGGCTAATATTGAGCGGGAGGCATAAACAATCTAGGGATAGAGATACCCTAACAGATGTAACTTAATGACTCAGAATAGAAAGGTCACCTATTTAGCCAGTACGTATATACTAATGTATATTATGTATTATAGCTCATCTCCAAAAGTCCCACATCAGTGTATCAGAACAACTGAGGAGACAGAAAAAACCATCCAGTGCTAAACCTCGCACAGAGAATCCTCCCTGCCAGCATTACAATTAGGAGAAACTGAAGAAAAGCCAAGATCGAGATGAAGGCAGAAGAAACTTCCTTTCTCAGTAAACAAATCTGAAGCTCAGTAGCTCCTCTTTATCCATACGGGATTTGCTTTTAACTTTTATTTTAAAAGGTGGGGATGAAGGAGAGCTGAAAGTAAATGGTGGGTTCCCTGTTTTTCTACTGTGACTTTCTTGCTTTTTACATAAAAACACCTTTCAGAGCCCCTTCTCAGACGTTCTTCCAACCCCGGCAGAATAAGCGAGGGAAAGGGCAGGTCTCCCTCCCTCGCTGCCCCAGCTCCTTCCTACCTACAGCCGCGCGATTTCACACCGCCCTCCCCGGCCCGTGGNAGCGCCGAGGAAAGAGAGCGGGGCGGGGCTCTTTCTGCGCAGGCGCAGAAACGATCTCCGCGCGGATTCGCGCGGGTCGGCCCCGCTGGCGGCCATGCTGAGGGCGGGGAGAGCGCCCCGAGTGGGACGGGACCCGTAAGGGTCGTCGGGTTCTGTTCCTGCACGGGGCGCCTCAGAAGTTACGCCATGTGCCTGGGGGCATTGTTCTAATGTTTCTCGAATTCTTGTTAGGCTTAGTGTTGTGACCGCTTCCCGGGAGAGCCCACTCCAGTGCACAACCACCCTCTCTTTGGAAAACCTTTTCCTAATATCCTACCTAAACCTCTTCTGTAACAACTGCAGGCCACACCATCGAGTCCTGTCACTGGACACCATAGAGAGGAGACTAGTGCGTGACCTTGCACTTTCCCTCATGAGGAAATTGTAAACTGCAATGAAGTCTCCCCTCAGTGTCCTCCAAGCTGAACAGAAAATGTGACCTCAGCCGTTCCTCATACAGCTTCCTCTCGAGTCCTTTCACTATCCTCCCTGCCCTCCCTTGGACCCTCTATAATAGTTTAATGTCATTTTTTTATATTGTGGTGCCCAAAACTGCACACAGGACTGTTGAAAGATGTGGATTATGTAAAAAAATTTCTAAGGATGTTCTTTCATGTTTGATCTTTGTATACTTTCAAGTCAAATCAACAAGGGAGATTTAACTTGTGGAACAGCAGCTGACAAGCAAACTCTAAGTGATACCTATGATATCTGGAAGAACAAATTACTTGTTTGTGGAATTACCTTGTTAAAGTTTAGAGCTTGACATGCTTCAGTGATCTGAAACCAAGGGGGAGGTTAACAAAGCTTGGGAAAAAGCATGACGACTGATACTGGACACAAAGAATGCAAGAATTTATGGCCTACAAAGACATCTGGTAGAACTCCCAAGATAAAGTAAAAACTAATAAAGTGAACTCAGCAATTGTGCTGAAATCAGCTCCAAATGAGTGAAAGGTAATTCCAGCAGGGGGAGATCTGCAACCTCCAACTCAGAGACCACTGACCCAAAAGAAGAGAAAGATTGGCCATGTGGCCATTACCATAAGAAGCAAGAGATGGTTAGCCAGTAGTAGAACATGAATTCATAAGAAAACTGGGTAAGTATTAGCCAATGAACACTAATTCCTTTATTTGCTAAAATGTATAAATTGTATAAAGTTTTGGTAGTTTGTGTGCTTGATTTGTGGAATTCCACCAGACACCCAGGCTTGTGCCAGTTTGGAATAAATAATCAATGTCTCTCTCAAGTAATTACTGGCTTGTTGCGCACCAGGTAATAAATACATTATTTGTGGACAACAGGACTCAAGGTGAGGCCACCCCAGTGCAGAGCAGGACAATCCCCTCCCTTGCCTAACTGGTGATGCTGTCCCTGATGCCCCCAGGACAGGGTTGGCCCTCCTGGCTGCCAGGGCACTGCTGACTCGCATTCAACCAGGATCCCTGGGTCCCTTTCTGTGGCGTTGCTTTCCAGCCTCTCAATTCCAGTCTGTACATATGCCCAGGGTAGCCCCATCCCGGATGTAGAATCCAGAACTTGCCCTTGTTAAACTCCCTATTGTTGGTGATTGCCCAACTGTCTAATTTGTCCCAGAAGAAATCTTTGAAACCTGCTAATACAAATGGACTTTGAACAACATCCCCCAAGCTGCCCATTCCTACAAAGAGCTTTTTGTCTTATTAATGTCTTAATAAGGCTATGTTTTTAAATCTTGTTATCCAGCAGTTTTTCTGTTCGGTGTTGCCTCTTCTTCCTTCATGCCAGACTTTTTTTGTGAGCATAGACTACTGGCAAAACCAAGGTCATATGGTTCCTTTCCCTCATGCTTGAATTGGAGAAGTTAATGGTTTTATAAATGGAGTGGATACTGTATTTAACAGCAAAGTTCTACAAAAAACCGTCTTAGCAAATGTTTAATGATTTTTTTCATGGTGAAACGTTATTCTAATTTTGGTTGTTGGTTTTGTTTTGGTTTGTTTAATCAATTATATCACACTTTTTAGCGCCTTTACAAAAGCCAACTAATTAGTTGCTGATGATACAAAAGTGGGAGGAGTGGCTGATACTCCAGTGGGTCATGCTGCCATGAGGAAGGACTTCAACCGGCTGGAGAAATGAGCCAAGGGGAGCCCAAAAAGTTCACCAAGGAAAAGTGCAAAGCCTGGCCCATGGGGAGGAGCAGCCCCGGGCACCAGCAAAGACCAGCTGGAAAGCACCTTGGCAGAAAATGACATGGAGGTCCTGGTGGACACCAAACTGTCCAGTGTAGCAGCAAGGAAAGCAAATGATGTCCTGGGCTGCCTTAGAGGAATATTGCCAGTTGTAGAAGAAGAATAATGCCAGTTGAGAGCACCATTTTATTCAGTGCTGGTGAGACCACACCTGGAGTGCTGGTGTCTGGCTCTGAGCTCCTCAGTACAAGAGACATGGACATAACAGAGAGAGACCAGTTAAAGGCTGTTAAGATGATGAAGGGACTGGAACATCTCTCTTTTAAGGAGCAGTTGGGGCTGTCCCGTTTGGAGAAGAGAAGGCTCAGGGTGTTTGTTTCCAATGAAACCAAGATTCTGATTTCATTTCTTTCATAGGAAAAATGACACAAAATGTTGTTAGGAACAAACATGTTTTATTGTGTAAAATATGTCTGAAATAACTTGTTTCAATTAATTTCAATTTGGGTTTTATGTTTTCAAAGGTAATATGCTTTTCCAAGCAAAGATAGGATTCTCAAAAACATGGAGCAGAGCAAATAGGGGAATGGGGGTTGTGGAGAGTGTCACTCCTTCCTGCTTAGGGGAGGACACTTGACACTCTTGCCTGTTCCAGCATGGACTTCCCACAGAGACAAAGCCTCCTTCAGGCACATCCACAGGCTGCAGGGGTCTGCTCCACCAGGGACTTCCATGGGCTGCAGGGACACATCTTGACTCACTATAGTCTTCACTATAGACTGCAGGGAAATCTCTGCCCTGGTGCCTGGAGCCCCTCCTCCTCCTCCTCCTCCTCCTCCTCCTCCTCCTCTTTCTTCTCTGACCCA